>JALGBA010001260.1:0-381282 GCA_023970755.1 Azemiops feae | reverse complement strand
ATTATTATTATTATTATTATTATTATTATTATTATTATTATTATTATTATTATTATTATTATTATTATTATTATTATTATTATTATTATTATTATTATTATTATTATTATTATTTCTCTGTCTCTATTTCTTCATCCCCTTCTCTCCCCTCCATTGTTTTTTTCCTCTCCCTTTCCTGCCAAAACTTCCTTTTATATCCTCTCCTCTCCCCCCCCACTTCCTTTTCTCTTTGGTGCACCTCCAGCTATGCACTGCTTCCGGAAGCGCCAATCATCTGGAGCCTGGCACTGAGCCTAGGATTTCTGCTGAGACCCAACAGCACTACAGAAGTTCTTCTTTTCATTAAACTAGATATACCCAATTCCTGCAACTGTTCTTTGTATGTTTATCCTTCAGTCCCCTAAACATGTTTTTTTGTTCTTCTCTGTACTATTTCTAGAATCTCAACTTCTTTTTTACATAATGGGAACCAAAACTGGATGTGGAATTCGAAGAATGGTCTTATCAAGATATTATAGAGTAGTATTAATACTTCATGTGAACTTGATTCTATCTCTCTGTTAATGCAACCTAGGACTGTGCTGGCTTTTTTAGAAGCTGCAACACACAGCTGGCTCATATTTAAATGATTGTCCACTAGGACTCCAAGATTCTTCCTGCAGTTACTAATACTGAGCCAGGTATCACCAGCTAGCAAATTCAGTTTGGCATATCATGAAGCCAAACTTAATTTATTACAGCAGTAGAAAATCTTTCACTTTTGAAGAACAGGACACATTCACATTGATTTCTCAAGTCCTGGTGAATTGAATATTCTCCTTGAGGAACTACAGAGGTCTGTAATCCACAGTGGGCTATACACTAGATGCCTCCTGTTGATATGCAATATTCATATTTTCTTTTTTTTTATATATATATTTTTATTTTTTTAAGACAACAAAATATAACACACATAAACATACAATGTATACTCCTTTTTTTTTTTAAACAGCAATTTCGTAACTGTAATCTTCTGTTATTTACATTTCCCCCCTTTATTCTTCTTTTTTAAAAAATATTTGTCCTTGTTGTCCCATTGTTTCTTATTTCCATTTTCTTCATTCATACTATATTTCATATTAAGAATAATACATATTATTACTATACATTATTGTACATTATTATACACACATTTTCCCTTTCTTGACCTTTCTGCATTTATTTTCATTTGTTATTTCTAGTCTCCAACCAATCATACCACTTATTCCATATTACATAGTACTCTGTGTCTTCCCTTTCTTTTATCTCTTTTGTTAATTTGTCCATCTCCGCACAGTCTAAGATTTTCCTTATCACTTCTTCCTCTGATGGTGTATTCTCATTTTTCCAGAACTGTGCGTAGACTATTCTTGCTGCCGTTGTTATATGTAAGATTAAGTACCGTATTTCTTTACTGTATTTTCTATTTAAGATACCCAGCAGAAAGATCTCTGGTTTCCAATCTACAGGTTGATCTATTATTTCTACCATCCATCTTCTTATTTTAGTCCAGTATTTTTTTGCAACGGGGCATGTCCACCATAGATGGTAATATGTTCCATGTACCTTTTTACATTTCCAGCATGTCGGTGAGTTGTTCTGGAACATCTTAGCAAGCTTTGCTGGTGGAAGATGCCATCTGTAAAACATCTTCAACTGATTTTCCTTGAATGCCGCAGACATAGTCAATTTTATGTTTGTTTCCCATATTTTTTCCCATTTCGCCAATTCTATGTTGTATCCGAAATTTTTTGCCCATCTAATCATTGTGTCTTTGACAACCTCATCTTCCATTTTATATCTCAGTAGATATTTATATATATTACTAATTAATTTTATTTCTGTTCCATGTATAATTTTATCCAATTCTTGCGATTCTTTTTGTATTTCGTATAATTTTTTGTCCTCTGTATATTTAGATTGGATTTGTGTGTATGTCCACCAATCAATCTCTCTGCCTACATCTTGTTCCAATTCTTGTTTTGTTTTCAGATTTCCCTGTTGATTTACCAATTCCTTGTATCTAATTATCTTATTTATGTCCAGTAGGTTTGGGTGTTTCAGAGCTTCTGTTGGGGATAGCCACATTGGAATTCTTATATAATGTTTTTGTTTTATCTTTTCCCAAGTCTGTAGCAATGCATCCCTAACTATATGTCTTCGAAAGTATCTATGTACTTTATATTTTTCGTCCCATAGAAATGCATGCCACCCCGCTTGCAAGTCGTGTCCTTCAAGTGTTAAAATTCTAGTATTTTCCAATTTCATCCATTCTTTTAGCCAAGTTAGGCTTGATGCTTGGTAATATATTTCCCACTCTGGTAATGCCAATCCCCCTTTATCTTTCATATCTTGCAAGAGTTTTAATTTAATCCTAGGTTTTTTCCTTTGCCATATAAATTTAGTAACCAATTTATTTAATTCTTGAAAGAATGTTTTCCCTAGTTTTATTGGAATAACTTGGAACAGGAATAATATTTTTGGCAATATATTCATTTTGATCGTTGCAATCCTCCCTAAAAATGAAATTTGTAGGTTTTCCCAATTTTCTAAATCTTTTTTTATCTGGTGTAGTAATTTATCATAATTATCCTCCTTAATTGAGGAGCACTTCGCTGTAAGCCAAATCCCTAAATATTTTTTTTTTTTGTTACGCTTATTTTTGTTTTATCTTCCAATTCGCTTTCCTGTGCCTTTGTAAGATTTTTGGTTATTAATTTGGATTTATTCTTATTAATCTTAAGTCCGGCTACCTCACCAAATTCTTCTATTTTTTGAATTAATTTAGGGCCGGTTTCTAATGGGTCTTCCAAAATAGATACCAAATCATCAGCGAAGGCTTGGACCTTATATTCTTCCTTCTTAATTTTTAAACCCTTTATTTCTTGATCCTCTCTAATTTTTGTCAAGAGTATTTCTAATGATAAAATAAATAGAAGAGGAGAGAGTGGGCACCCTTGTCTTACTCCTTTAGTTATCTCAATTTTTTCTGTCATTTCGTCATTCATAATTACCCTAGCTGTTTGTTTAGTATATATTTTCTCAACCATCTTTCCAAATTTTGTCCCAAATTCCATGTAGTTCAGTTGTGTTATAATAAATTTCCAGTTCAAATTATCAAATGCCTTCTGGGCATCAAGGAAAACCAGTGTAGCTTGTCTTTCAGAGTGGACTTCATAAAATTCTAAGGTGTTCATTATTATCCTCATATTGTTTTTTATCTGTCGTCCTGGTAGAAATCCATTTTGATCTGGGTGGATGTAATTATTCAAGATTTTTTTAATCCTTTCTGCTATTATTGTTGCAAATATCTTATAATCTGTATTCAGTAAAGAAATCGGCCTATAGTTTTGAATTTGTTGCAGGTCTGAATCTTCCTTAGGGATGAGAGTAATAATTGCTTCAGTCCAAGATGGCGGTATCTTCGCCTCCTCCAGCACCTCATTACAAATCTCCAACATTATCCATTGTAGTGACTCTTGTATATTTTTATAAAACTCAACCGGAATTCCATCTGGTCCTGGTGATTTATTATTTTTTTGTTTTTTCAATGCTGTTTCTAGTTCTATTGCGGTTATTGGTCTATTCAACATTTCCTTTTGTTCTTCTGTGATTTTGCTCATTTTTGCTGCCGCTATATATTGTTTAACTTTATCATCTGCTATATCTTCCTGATAGTATAGCTTTGAGAAGAAATTTTGTATTATGTTCTTTTTCTCTTCCCGTCTATATTGTACTGTTCCACTTTCATCTTGTAGTTGATGTATTGCTCTTTTACCTTTTTCTTTTTTTAATTTATAGGCCAACCATCGACCGGTTTTATTCGCGTTTTCAAAGTAATTTTGTTTCGCCATCCTAATTTTCTGTGCCATTTCTTTTTGTGTTGTCAGATTAATCTTGTGTTTTATAATATTCCATTTTTCCTTTATCTTTTTGTTTTGTGGATCCTTCTGTAGGTCACTTTCTGTTTCTTTAAGTTCTTCTTGCAGTTTTTCTTGTTGAAGTCTCCTATCTTTATTTTTCTTAGAATTGTATGCAATTGTCAATCCTCGAATGTAGGCTTTTGTGGTATCCCACAAATTTTGTGTTGATGTCTCTTCCTTTTTATTTACCTGAAAAAATAATGTCAGTTCCTTTTCTAGCATCTGTATATATTGTTTGTCTTTACATAGTCTTTGATTCATTGACCATCTTTTTCTCTGTTTCTGGCCTTTCCATTTTATTGTTATTGGGTTGTGATCTGCCCAGTCATTAAGTCCTATTTCAATTTCCTCTATCCCGTTCTGTATTTCTGTTGTTACCCAGGCCATATCGATCCTGGACCAGGATTGATGCGGATACGAATAAAATGTGTATTGTTTGTCTGATCTGTGTGTCTCTCTCCATATATCCCGAAGGTTGAGTTCTGTTACCATGTTAAAGAATGATTTTGGTAATATATTTTTCTTCTTTTTGCTCTTTTTACTACTTTTATAGTCTTTCTTAACATCGACTATTGCATTTAGATCCCCAATCATACAAATATTTTCATAGTCCAGATCCACTAGTTTCTTATGTACCTTTTTTAAAAAATCATGTTGGTTATTATTTGGTGCATATACTGCCGTTAATAAAGTTTGTTTTTGCCCTAATTCTATTTCCAACATTAAAATTCTCCCCTCTTCATCCGAATATATTAATTTTGATTTTATTTTTTCTTTAACATATATAGCAATTCCTCCTTTCTTGTTTTGTGCTAGTGTTGTGTATAGTGTTCCTAATTTTACATTCTCTAGTAGTTTTCTATAATCCTTTTTTATATGAACTTCCTGTAGACATATCACGTCTGCATCCAATTTCCTTAATTTATTAAACGTTTGTACTCTTTTTCTTGGTATGTTTAAACCATTAATGTTTACAGAAAAGAGCTTAATTGCCTCTCCCGTTTTTTACTTGATCTGGTTTTTTTGTGCTTCTTGTCTCTATTACCCTTCCTTTTGCTCCTTCTCTTTCTAACCTTTCTCTTTCTTGTTTCTTTTGCTTTTCTCTTTCTCGTTCAAATTCTTCTATTAGGTCTTCCTCCTGACTTTTACTCTCTGGCTCTTCCCTACTTTCTTGTTCTTCTCCCTGCGCAAAGTGACATTCATAAAAATCCTGCGCTTTCTCGAGTGTGTCTATCTTATATTTTTTTTCTTGCCATGTTACAAATATGCCTTCAGGTACTAACCATCGAAACATAACTTTGTATTTAGTTAATTGGGTTGTTAGAAATTGGTATTCTCGTCTCTGATTTCGTATTCTACGTGGTATTTGCTTTAATACAATTATTTCTTTACCCTTATATACTATCTGTTTGTCTCTTGTTTTTTTATATATTTCATCCCTTATTGATCTTCTAGTCAACCTTATATGTACCTCTCTCGCCAGTCTGTGCCTACGTGCATAATTTGTATATACTCGATAAATTTCATCTATGTCTCTTCTTGCGTCCTGTTTGTCCTTTCCTAATATCTCGGCCAATATCTCCGCCATCTTCTCTCCCAAATCTTCTTCTTTTTCCTCTACGATATTTTGAAATCTTAGGAAGAACGCAGCTTTTTCCATTTCCAAGAAGGTAATAGATTGGGTCAGCTCTCTGTTTGCTTGTTTGGATATCTGATCCATCTTTTCTATTTTGCCATCAACTTGATCTATTTTTGTTTCAACTTTTTGAATTCTTTGTTCGTTCTTCATCATTGTTTGTTGTATACTCTCTATCTTGTCATTCATGTTTTTAATTTCATTTTTGATTTCTTTGTGGTGAGTTTTTGTTTCTTCATGATTATTTGCTATTGCCTCTTGGGTTTTCGTCATTGTTTCCTGCATCATTTGTAACATTGTCTGTATACTCTGTGGGTTCATCGCCAATTCTACTTTTTCTTTTTCTTTCCCCAACATGGTTCCTATCGTTCTTTGACCTATAGGAGAGGCCATTATAGGTGTGGGATTTATAGCTGTTTTTTTACTTATTTTAGTTGTTGCTGTGGTACTTGTCATTTTTATTACTTGGATAATATTTTCCCACACTTGCATATATCAATTTTATATAACGTTAAGGGTTAACCTTAAAAATAAGATTACAAATAGAGTTATACCTTTTCTTATCCCACTATTATATAATATAATTTATAATACTCTTAACACCTCTTTTGTATATTTCTGTAATACTCCACACAATGCATATACATATACTATTCTCAAAATATTATCACCACTCTTAATTTCATTCACTATCACTCTTGTTTAAATAATCACCTTTCTCTCTATGATCCCTGTTTGTTAACAGGTGCTGCAATATTGCATCAGCCTTTTTTCTCTCTGTCTCAGTTTAATGTGTCCACAGATCCACCAAATGTCACCTTATTTCCTCTTCTGTATACCCAATAAATCCAAAACGTCCACTAGTCACTTTGTCCAGATATATGTCAGTTAAGATTCAAATTTCAATGGTATTTGTTCTTCAAAAATAAGATCCAGTAATTGGTATTAAGTTTCTCCGTTGTCTCACTTCAACTTTTAATCCTTATGTTGATTTTTTCAAAGTCTCTTAATCACCCTTTGTTGCCTCTGGCCGTCTCCAGTCCTTTCTCTAGTTTCAATCTCTGCTTCTTACAGCTTTTAAATTCCAGCCTTTCACGTTTTATAAGCTTTACTGTGGGCTCTCTGCTTCTTCTCGCTGCTCTCGTTCTGCTCTAAGGCTCCCTTCTCCGCTCTATTCAATTTCAGTTGCCGCTGTGTCTCTCTCCTTATCGCTTTGCTTTTTCCGCGCCTTCTATCAAATATTCCTCACCTCCTTCAGGGGTTTCTCCTCTGCCGTACGAAGCTGTCAGTTCTACTTCTCACTTCCCTCTCAGGCTGTCGCCATCGCTCCCGGCCGGCCTTAAAGACCGGCTTCTTCTCCGCCAATTTTAAGAGTGCTGCTCCTGTCTGCTCGGGTGTTTGCTTTACACCCGGCTTCTCTGAAGCTTCCTCTTTAATTTACCGGTCTCTCCGGGATCGGTAAAGCCCTTACCGGGCACTTAGCGAAGAAATTTCCGGGATTTAGGAACAGAGATCTGTTCCTTCACCCGCTCCACGATGACGTCACAACCGGAAGTCCCAATATTCATATTTTCTTGATGAACACACTGAACAGGAGATTATCTGCTCTATCAACTTCTTCTCTAGATTCCCCAGAGAATCAAGGGTTCTAGGAATTGCTGGGCAGACTACAAATGCATAAGGAAATGGTTAATCATCCTCTGGACAGAAGCAGTATAAAAACAGCAAAATCTTCATCAGATATATTTGTGATACAATATATGATCAAAAGAACAAAATAGTCAGACTAAATTTAAAATTAATCTTTAATTAATTCATGTCTTTTAGCCAAAACATCCTTGAACAAATGCTATCCACTTAGTATAAAGGAAAATTGCAAAACAGGTCCTTTTTTTTTTTACAAAGAGCACAAACATTTGCATTAGTAGTTTAAAATATAATATGATTTCACTTAATCCTGAGATGTCTCTAAATTGGAAGAACTTCCACAAGACAGAGATATTTCCATAAACTTTATTTTCAAATTTAAACATATTGCTTATTGCATGGTGTTGTCAGCAATGCTCAGTAAAAACCTGGAGATATTATTTCCTCCTCACTAGCTGTTCTCTTTTATTTAGTTCAGGCTGTAAAAGAATAATATAACATTTGGGTAAAAAGATGCAAGCCAGTAGTGCTGCACTAGAGCCAAAGATGGAGAAGATTTCCACAGCTACAATGTGTTTGCCCTTGGTGCTCAGATAGGCTGGAAAAAATGACAACCACACACTGCAGAAAATCAGCATGCTGAAGGTGATGAACTTGGCTTCATTAAATGTGTCAGGCAAGTTCCTAGCAAGGTAAGCTACCAAGAAACTGACTAGGGCAAGAATGTTCATGAAGCCCAAGACACAGTAAAACATGTAGGTCGACCCTTCGTTACATTCCAGTATTATTTCTTTCTGCAGGGAATACATGTCAAAATTTGGAAATGGGGCAGAGGTTGCCAGCCAAATGGCACAAAGAAAAGCTTGAGGAAAGGAGCAAGAAAAAACAATAGAAGTAGCCAATCTATTCCCTACCCATTTCCTCATTCCAGATCCTGGCTTGGTGGCTATGAAAGCCAGAACTACAATGATAGTCTTGGCCAGCACACAAGAGATTGCTACTGAAAATATAAAACTAAAAGCAACTTGTCGAAGGAGACATGTCAGTACTGTCGGCTGACCAATGAAGAGGAAAGCAGAAAGGAAGGAGAAGAGAAGAGAGGTGAGGAGAAGGTAGGAGAGGCTCTGGTTGTTGGCTTTGACAATAGGTGTGTCATTATGCTTAATGAAGATAACAAGCATAAATACTGTCATGAAAGTAAAGGAGAATGCAAAAATCAAAGACGTAATTCCTAAAGGTTCTTGGTAAGATAAGAAGGTGATCTCTTTGTCAATGCATGCATTTTGGTGGACATTTGCATACTGATCTCCTGGACATGGGACACAGTCATCTGCATCTGAAAAAAAATACATTGTTTATATTACTACAATTGAAAGCCAAATTATACATCTGAGAGTTTGTGTATTAGAATGGATAGGAAAAAAGATTATACATTCTCTTTTGCAGCCTCCAATTCTGACCCCTGGTAAGCTGAAGTTGAACTTCTGCTGCATCATATTCTGAGGTGTGAAATCTTAACTTTCAAGTGATATGGGAGACAAGGCATCTTGAATTATGGAGGCAGAAATCAACCAATCAACACATTACTTCGTATTTGCTCAATAAATTCTATTGAGGATATCTTACCCTCTTGTGATGAAATCTTTCCTTTTGCACATGGAAAGCAGTCATAGCAACAGAATAATTTCCCTTCTTTCATGGCTTTTCTATGACCTGAAAGACAATGATCATTGCACACTGAAAGGGGCTGAACCTGAAAGAGAAGACAGAAAAGGAGAATGTTGCATCCAGGTATTGTCAATATGATGCCTATACAAGTGATTAATTAATTCTTGTGCATCCTGTTTAGAGTCCAACAAGATGTTTCTCCAAGATTATTGTTCAATTAAAGGGCTTTTTTGTCATAGATGCATATAAAACATGCATGACTTTCACAAACTATAGAACTCCATTGCATTTAAACTGCTCAGAGGTTGTTGGAAGAGCTGAAATCTGTGAGGAGGGGGAGTGCAAAAGACAAAAGTAGTGGCCTGTGCTCCTAATAACACGCGGATCATATAACTAAAAATCAGAAACAGCAGCAGTATATTCAGGGCAAGTGCGTCTGAGATTGTGATTTCCTTTCATTTCACAATGACTGGCTTAGTTCAGTGCAACACTTGTTTTGCAGCTGTCTTTCGCAGTACTCTTTTCAGACTTGGAAACTGTCCTATCTGTAAACAAATCACTAGTCTACAAGGACAGATTACTTATGTAGGGTCAGTAATCTGTGCTCTTCAGGCAGAAATTAGGTTCAGCCCTTCTGCTCTATTAAGCTGCCGCAATATCACCCCCCCTACCACAAAGATCCTGCAGGAAAAGGGCAGTGTGGACAACCATGGGATCTGGCAGGGTGAGAGCTGTGAGAGCTGTGAACCATAAACACAAAGCTTTTGCTGTGTCCCTGCATAACAGATACAGTGCCCTTGCTGACCTTTATAGGGACACTAAGGAGATAGGTCAAGGTAGTTGTGATGATGATAACTCAAATAAGCAGGGGATTGTGGTCTGAGTGGAAAAACTAGTTTTGGACAGGGGAAAGTGTGAATCAGGTATTACACATCAGTCATGCAAGAAGAGCAAGGCATCCAAAAAGAGAAGCCACCTTCTGATTGGTGATTCAATTATAAGGGATGTAAATTTAGGAAAGGATACAGAGGTTTCAAAAGAGGTCAGGTGTCTTCCAGGTGCTATTACCAGTAGGGACAAGAAGTGTATTTTTAAGCTAGTCAAGAATGCCAGCAAGGACTGTGATGTGGATGCTATTGTACATCTTGGCACTAACGATCTGTCCCAAAAAGATGTACTCTCTGTGCAGAATGATTTCCAGAGCTTGGGGCAGGAACTTAGCAGGATAGGCTGTAGGCTTACTTTTTCAGAGGTTTTACCAGTGTATAAGGAACAAAATGGAAAAGGCTAACGTATAGCGGAATTCAACATGTGGCTAAAGGAGTGGTGTAGAGGGGAAGGCTTTGGTTATATTAGTCACGATGTCTGCAGATGGTCTAATGAAAAAGTGTACAAAAGAGATGGTTTGCATCCATCCAAGAAAGGGACTGAGTTACTTGGCAATAAATTGACAGATTTTCTGGAGAAATATTTAACCTAAACAACGGGGACAGTGAGTTTATTGATACAGAACATTCCTGTCCCTAGCATTCTAAAAATTATAGGGTTATCAGTGCATGTAACATAGGTGTGTGTGGGGACAAGAATATCAACCTAGCTGTCAAGCAAAATCAAGCTTTCAATAGTGAGTGTCACACCAAGTGCACTAATCAAACAGGTGGTAAGAAAATAGGAAAACTCAGGCACCACACAGGTTATGTAGAAAATAAACACAGGGTCAATCAAAAAGGACTCAAATGTCTATATACCAACACACAGAGTATGAGCAATAAACAGGGTGAATTAGAAACAGGTAAATGAGGGCAGATATGATATTGTTGCCATTACAGAAACTAATGTCTAAGACTCTAGTTTGACTATGTTCTATTGCTTGTGCTTGCATAATGTTAAATTCCAATATTGCATGATCACTCCCCCCCCAAGCTTCTTGAGTTGTTTTCCCCTTGAGGATTCTCATCCATGGAATCCTTCCCAAGCCCTCTCTAAGTTTATTGAAATTAGCTCTCTTAAAGTCCAAGACTCTAGTTTGACTGTGTTCTATTGCTTGTGCTTCCATAATGTTGAATTCCAATATCGCAATATTGCAAAACTGCCTTGAATGCATTTGGGTAAATATAAAAGGGGAAAAATAGGTGTATACTATAGGCCACCCAACCAAACAGAGGAAATAGACGAACTTTTTGCTAGTCAGTTAATTAAGATATGTAGGAAGCACATCACAATAGCAATAGGGGACTTTAATTACCCTGACATCAACTGGGAGACAAACTTTGCACCAAGTGGAAGATCAAACAGTTTCCTGACAAACCTAGCAGACAACTTTGTCTCCCAAAAAGTAGAGAAGGGAAGTAGGGGATTAGCCATATTGGACCTAATTCTCACTAACAGGGATGAAATGATAGAAGATGTTGAAGCCACAGGAACCTTGGGGGGTGGGAGTGATCATGCAATATTGGAATTTAACATTATGCAAGCACAAGCAATAGAACATAGTCAAACTAGAGTCTTAGACTTCAAGAGAGCTAATTTCAATAAACTTAGATAGAGCTTGGAAAGGATTCCATGGGTGAGAATCCTCAAGGGGAAAACAACTCAAGAAGCTTGGGAAATTTTGAAAAGCGAGATAATGAAAGCCCAGTCTAGCACAATAAAGAAGAAAAATAACAGCTCTCAAAAGAAACCAGCATGGCTGCATAAAGAACTCTCTGATAAATTGAAAGACAAAAAGGACAAATATTACAAGTGGAAAGAGGGGCACATAACTAAGGCAGAATATCAGCAAATAGCCCGAGCCTGCAAAGATGAAGTGAGGAAAGCTAAGGCTCAAAATGAACTAAGGTTTGCGACAAAAGTCAAAAATAACAAAAAAAGCTTCTTTTAACATGTAAAAAACAAGAAAAAAGTCAAGGAAATGATTGGTCCATTAGTGGGAGAAAGTGGCAAGAAGGTGACAAGCAACAGGGAGAAAGCAGAACTATTTAACTCGTTTTTTGCATCTGTCTTTACACAAAGGGAAAAAACAGCCCAACCTATCAAAAACAGTACCGTAAAAAACAGATTAGAAACACAAGTTAAAATAGGCAAGAAAATGGTAAGTGAGCACCTGTCCAGCCTAGACGAGTTCAAATCACCAGGACCAGATGGATCACACCCCAAGGTTCTCAAGGAACTGGCAGATGTGATCTCAGAACTACTGAACTATATCTTTCAAAGATCCTGGAGCACTGGGGAACTACCGGAGGACTGGAAAAGAGCTGATGTAGTTCCCATCTTCAAAAAAGAAAAAAAAATTGGATCCAGGAAATTACAGACTTATCAGCCTGAGCTCAATAACTGGGAAGATTCTGGGAAAGATAATCAAAAAATGAATCAGCGAACACCTAGAGGCAAACAAAGTCATTATCAAAAGCCAACATGGGTTTGTCAAAATCAAATCATGCCAGACAAATCGTATTGTATTCTTTGACCAAGTGACAAAATTAGTGGACCAGAGGAATGCTATAGATATAATTTATTTGGACTTCAGTAATGCATTTGATAAAGTAGATCACAAGTACTCAGCATGTAGTCCTCAATGGAACTGCATCTACATGGAGGGAAGTGAGAAGTGGGGTGCCCCAGTGCTCTGTCCTGGGCCCAGTGCTCTTCAACATCTTCATCAATGATTTGGATGAGGGGATAGATGGGGAACTCATCAAATTTGCAGATGACATCAAGCTGGCAGGAATAGCCAACACCCCAGAAGATAGTCTTAAGATACAGAAGAATCTTGACAGACTTGAACACTGGGCGCTATCTAACAAAATGAAATTCAATGGTGAAAAAAGTAAGGTTCTACATTTAGGCAAGAAAAACCAAATGCACAGGTATCGTATAGGAGGTACCTTGCTCAATAGTAGCAACTGTGAGAGAGATCTTGGAGTCCTAGAGGACAATCACTTAAATATGATCTAGCAGTGTGCTGCAGTTGCCAAAAAAGCCAACCCAGTGCTAGGCTGCATTAACAGAGGGATAGAATCAAGATCATGTGAAGTGATAATACCACTTTACAATGCCTTGGTAAGGCCACACCTGGAATACTGCACATCCAGTTTTGGTCACCACGATGTAGAAAAGATGTTGAGACTCTAGAAAGAGTACAGAGAAGAACAACAAAAATGATTAGAAGACTGGAGGCTAAAACATACAAAGAACAGTTGCTGGAATTGGGTATGTCTAGTTTAATGAAGAGAAGGATGAGGGGGGACATAATAGCAGTGTTCCAATATCTCAGGGGCTGTCACAAAGAAGAGGGAGTCAACCTATTCTCCAAAGCACCTGAAGGCAGGATAAGAAGCAATGGATGGAAACTAATCAAGGAGAGAAGCAACCTAGAACTGAGGAGAAACTTCCTGACAGTTAGAACAATAACCAGTGGAACAACCTGCCTCCAGAAGTGGTGAATGCTCCAACACTACAAGTTTTTAAGAAGAGACTGGACAGCCATTTGCCTGAAATAGTATAGGGTTTCCTGCCTGAGCAGGTGGTTGGACTAGATGACCTCCAAGGTCCTTTCCAACTTTATTATTGTTATTGTTATTGTTATTGTTATTGTTATTGTTATTGTTATTGTTATTGTTATTGTTATTGTTATTGTTATTGTTATTGTTATTGTTATTGTTATTGTTATTGTTATTGTTATTGTTATTGTTATTGTTATTGTTGTTGTTGTTATTGTTATTGTTGTTATTATTATTGTTGTTGTTGTTATTGTTGTTTTATTATTATTATTATTATTATTATTATTATTATTATTATTATTATTATTATTATTATTATTATTATTATTATTATTATTATTATTATTATTATTATTATTATTATTATTATTATTATTATTATTATTATTATTACTATTATTATTATTATTATCCTTCAAATGGTTAGTACAGACCTCCAAAGGTTTATCAGACTTTCCATTGTTGTTGCTGTTGTCATTAGTGTAATATTAGTTAAAGTACTATTTACTGAATCAATATAATAATATTTTGAAGACTGATACCTCATGAAGGGAAGCCAAAAAGCTGAAGAATTTGGGGATTTTTTTGCAACAGAACTTTGTCTTGCAATATTGGAATCTTTCCTTTTATTTATTGCCTTTCAAGGGATGGTAACACAACAGGTGCATCCCGCCTACCTGATTAAAACTGGTGGGCCAAACAATTGTATTCTCTTGAATGGTGAACTTCATTTCTTCAGAAGTATGAACATCTAAACTTCCAACTTTCACTCTAAGGAGGGACCGGTTTGGCAAGTTGATCCAGTTGATTATATCAAATCCTGATACCAATTGCCCACTTTCATCAAAGGAAACTGGCTCCCCAGCATTATTGTTAAATGAGACAGTCCTCAGAAAATGATGCAACTCAAATAGAAAAAGAAATAAAAAGTTTTATAAAATTGATTAGACCAAGACTTAAAAGAAGAAAGACCCCTGATATTTTCTTGATTAATTGTTATTTTTACAACAGTCTTTCTTTAAGAATACCAGAATCCACTGTCCTGGGCAAGAACATCCAGTAGTACATCACTAAGATGGTACCCAAAGATGAGCTGCTGAGAGAAATCCCGAGGTAACAGCAGACATGAGAGGAAAGAGGCTTTGAGATTGAAGAGGACATAAGGGAGGGAAGACAATGTATATCAAACAGATATGCTGAAAAGGATACCTGCCATGATTCTTGATGGACAAAATTCACTTGACTTGTATCTGATAAAACTTTGTGTTTCCTTTTCAATGAACATAGAGCATGCAAGCCATGTACCACAGCATAGACTGCATTGTAGATGGTATAACTGTGGCTATTCATGTGCATGTCAAAAATGGATGAAGGAAGGGCCTCTATATTCTCCTCCCCAGTGCATATACCATCAAAATTCTTCTGTCCGCTGGAGTTGGGGAATGCACATTGGAATACATCTTCCCAAAAATCCTTCAGAAAGCCATCTTCTTGATTGGTGAAAGGATTTCTTTCCCTAACAAAATCCTGAAATCCTACAAAGTCACTTAAGTGAACCACAATGGATAAAGCACCATGAATAAAGTGTAAAGGCCAGTTCCTCTGAATAGAAGTGGAAGTGAAATCCATCTGGGCTATCATAATCCAGACTTTCTCATTTTTTGATGAAACTTGATAAGAGAACAACAATCTCATAGTCAGCATAAATTCAGCTTGTACAATTGCAGCAGATGCCATGCTAGACATGACAGTGTCATATATTTCATTTCCATCCTCCAACATTGCAGAGAACTCATTAGTGTATGTCTTTTTGGGGTAACTTTTAATAAAGTCAAAGCAGATTCCTCTGTGCGCAAACATTGAAACCACAATTGCTATAAACCATTCTCCATCATCATAGTTCAAAGAAATCATCCCAACCCATGTCCACCCAAAATGTAGCAATAACTGGAGAATTCCCCTATACTGAAGCATATTGTTAGGGAACATCCAGTGGAAAACATTTCCGTCATTAATTGTAGCTGCAGAACCATAGATGAGCTGAAGAAAGGAAAGCAATTGAAAGGTGTTACTGTAATAAGCATGCAAAATTTGGTGATGGAATTGCTAAATAGTGTAAAGACAGATTACAATAAAGAAGATTTTGATCAGTTGATAGAGTCAATAAAACACATTGCTAATTCTCTGCAAATGTTTCTCCTTAAAAGTCTTGATACCATATCCCCTATTTTGCTTTTGTCACTTCTCAATAAAAGCAAACAAACAGAAGTTTGTGTTCAAAGCACAGAGGAAAAAACACAACATGAAGATTTGAAAAATACAAATAAGGAAACAATCATGACAATAACAAGCAATGGTTATTGTAATGAACAAAGGACAATTATGGTTTTAATTAATTAAAAAAGTAATATAAGCTTCACCTTAAGTTTGATTCAATGTAGTGCTTTATGCTAAGGAACTTAGGAGGGAGGTGGAAGATCTGCAGATTGGAGAACCTTATGTAAAAATATCTCTGCTCACTGAAGGAAGAAGGATGTGAGAAATATTTCAGAAAGGACCCTGACTATTATTTGGAGACTTAAAAGGAAAGAAGAGGAGTAATACTTTCAATCCTGCAGGATTTTGTTAATGTAACTTTAAAATAAAGATAAAGCATGTTTTCCTGGCCATGCCTCTTGTCTTGTCTGATCTCATACTCAGCATTTTCCTCTGTCCATGTCAGGAACATAATTATATTGCAAGTCAATCAAGGATGGCTTTTGCAAGCAACCATCATTCTCCATTTTCATTGCTGCAAAAATTTAACAAGGGAATTCCAGATTTGGCAGAAAGTTGTACTTACCGGAACCATCTCAGATCACACTCTCTAACATTCTATGTTCCATTTGAGCTATTTTGGGATCAGCTACTGATCCCAGATATTTTTCTAGTTTATAATGCTTTGCCTAGGCATTGGATTGATTAAATATTTTGACATAACACATATGTTTTTGTACGGTATATGAGAAACATAAATAGGAGCTGGCCAAAATAAAAATGTACAAGCTGGCCAAAACAGACTTCTTTGTTAGTTTGTCAAGTGTTGACTTATTCAATGTTCTTAATTGTTTTGTTTGATGAGAATCCTTGGGAAAACCTGACCTTCAAGTTTTCCTCATTGAAATGAATACCTTAAGTACCCCACGAATTAGTAATTGTTTGAGATTATAATTTCAATCTTCCTAACTACAGGCAGGCAGGCAGGCAGGAAGGAGGGACATGAAAGATACATACATATGGCTCGGGAGAAAAAGGGAGCATACCTCACCTGTTGTATCTTGTAGTTGCACAGAATGTTTGCCATTTCCAAAGAGATTCTTGAAAAGGGTCCTCCAATGACAGCTACTTCATTGTTCTGGCCATCACACTTATAATTAGGGATTAAGTTGTCCTTTGTTGAAAGAAGCTCCAGTGCACCATGGTAGGTCCATCTTCCAATGAAGTTGCTGTTGTAAATATGGAACCCCAAAGTGATGTTGGGTAGGAAGTGAGGGTTTTCACTGATTTCCTTCAAGGCAAATTCCAAGGCCAGAATATGCTGATAGTTTTGAGTCAAGTACCTGTAAAAAGATTAAATTAAGTCACTATTCTCTATTGGAATGAAGCATGCATTTCATTCCAATGACAATTGCTCTGGCATTTTAGACCTGGAAGATAACTACAAAGACATGCCATTTAGATGTGATTTCATTTGGAAAGTAATGCCCTTTTTCTCACATGCATCTCAGTAGACTGTGATTTTGGGAATTTTAGACAATAATAAATTTGTGCATATTTAATTTGCCAGAAAAATCTCTGTAAGGATTGGTTAATTGATGGCAAAAGAACATCAGAAAGTTAAGGGAAAATTAAAGTGCAAGACTAGGAACCTTGACAAATGAAAAGTAGTCAGGTTAAAGCAAGTGAAGTCAAATAGCTGACATAGCTTTTGCAGATAATGCAAGCATGAATTTTGGAATCTACATTTCCAGCATTGTGTTTGAAAGTAACACAATAACATCACATTAATGAATGTGCTCCAGAAAATGCACTGAATAATGTTCAACAAGCAACCAATCTACAGAGTGAGATTATTCCCAGCAAGGACAGTTCATTTAACAAATGCAACAAATTTGAATGTCTTACAAAGGGAATCCAGGATTTTCATGTGTGGGTGGGATTTCAAACGAGAGTGGTTCAGAAAGCATATAGATTTGGAAGGTTATGACACCAAGGTTCAGCTGTCCTGGCTTTAAATATCTGTGAATTGGAAGAGGTTCGCTGACCAGACATCGAAGAATAGCAAAACTGCACATTATCTGAGACTGCAACAGTATTAACAGTGGAATCTTAACCATCATGTCTGGAAACTGCCTATTCGTCTCTTCCTATCTGTAATTTAAATTTCTTCAACCAGCTTCCCTCTGAGATGACAGAGCATAAAATATCAGGCAAAGATCTGATGAAAATTTGGCTTTCTGATTCTCTGTTGTAAAAGCTCTCCAAGATAAAGGGAAGATTATTTGTGCCATTTAGTCTTGGAAATTTTGCCAGTAGCAACTAGAATTCCCCTGAGAACGCAGAGAAGAATTTGATAATGATACGACAATAATAGGCTAGGATGGGGTGGGATTGGAGAATAGGACAGGACAGAGAATTTCCTATTCAGAACTGCATTTAACCTGGCCCCATAACAATTATAGATTTACAGGAGGCATCTGTCATACACTAAGAGCAGTAAAACATGCAAAGTAAAGACTGATCCTAATACAGAAGGAAAATATTTCAAGATTGATTTCAACTAATGGCCTGGAAGTGGATAGAAATCTCAAACCAAGGTCACCACCCAAAAGTGTTTACATCCCACTCCCACATTTTGTCTTTATATCTGCCACTACTTGGCTCTTACACCCCCACCCCCACTACCTCCGTGCTCCTTGTGTCCACTGCCACTGCTTTGAACCAAAAAATGTTAGCACAACTCCTTTCAAAGCTTTTTGTTAATTAAAGATCCAAAGGATGTCATTTGTCACTTAGATGGCACCCTCTGCATCAGTGAATGCAGGCAGTGGTGCATGCAATGACTAATCCTTGCACTTTTCCCCCAAGATGCTTCAATCTCTCCTCCATTTCTTCTAAAGCAAGATTGGATATGTTCCCCCTGTCAAAATGCTTTCTATCCACAATCCTTTCTCCAATATCTCCAAGACATAGGGAAGATTCTTTGTGTCATTTAATCTTGGTAGCCTTGCCAGTAGCAACTAGAATTATTCAGAGAATTCAGAGAAGAATTTGATAATGATTGGAGAGGAAGAGGAAGAGGCTAGGACGTGGCAGGATAGGATAATGAAGATGGATGGAATGAGGATGGCCATATTTCTATATACCCACAATCTTCATATTGTCCCAGATATCTATTTCTTTCTTCTGGGTCATGCTACTTGATTCTCTATCACTACAAGATATAATTATGATAACTTGTCATATTAACAAACTTTGTCCGGTTGCCACAATTTAATCTTTTTTAGATATTTAAAAAGTAAAGATTTTGATAATATGAGCTCAATTCCTATCTACTTTTTCTTGGCAAGAGACAGGAGCTAGTATTTTCATTATCAAAACTTTGTAAATGTAAATATTTTATCTAATTAGCATAACATGAAGCTAAACTGAATTTACTACAGCAGTAGAAAATCTTTCATTTTTGAAGAACAGGACTCATTCATTTTGATTTCTTAAGTCCTGGTGAATTGAATGTTCTCCCTGTGGAACTACAAAGGTCTGTAATCCACAGTGGGCAATAGATGTCTCCTGTTGACATGCAATATTTGTATTTTCTTTATGGATACACTGAACAGGAGATTATCTGCTCTATCCACTTATTCTCTAGATTCCCTGAAGAGTTCTAGGAGTTGCTGGCCAGACTACAAACGATTAAGGAAATGTTTAATCATCCTCTGGACAGTAGTAGCATAAAGATAGCAAAATCTTCATCAGATATTGTGATATGATAAGTGACCAAAAGGACAAAATAGTCAGACTAAATTTAAAATTAATCTTTGAATTAATTCATGTCTTTCAGCCAAAACATCCTTGAACAAGTATGCTATCCACTTAGTATAAAGGAAAATTGCAAAATAGGTCCTTTTTTTTTTTACAAAGAGCACAAACATTTGCATTAGTAGTTTAAAATATAATATGATTTCACTTAATCCTGAAAGGTCTCTAAATTGGAAGAAATTCCATAAGACTGAGATATTTTCATAAAGTTTATTTTCAAATTTAAACATATTGCTTATTGCATGGTGTTGTCAGCGACACTCAGTAAAAAACATGGAGATATTATTTCCACCTCACTAACTGTTCTCTTTTATTCAGTTCAGGCTGTAAAAGAATAATATAACATTTGGGTAAAAAAAATGCAAGTCAGTAATCCTGCGCTGAAGCCAAAGATGGAGAAGATTTCTACAGTTACCATGTGCTTGCCCTTGGTGCTCAGATAGGCTGGGAAAAACCACAACCACACACTGCAGAAGATCAGAATGCTGAAGGTGATGAATTTGGCTTCATTAAATGTGTCAGGCAAGTTCCTAGCAAGGTAGGCTACCAAGAAACTGACTAGGGCAAGAATGTTCATGAAGCCCAAGACACAGTAAAACATGTAGGTCGACCCTTCGTTACATTCCAGTATTATTTCTTTCTGCAGGGAATACATGTCAAAATTTGGAAATGGGGCAGAGGTTGCCAGCCAAATAGCACAAAGAAAAGCTTGAAGAAAGGAGCAAGAAAAGATAATAGAAGTAGCCAATCTGTTCCCTACCCATTTCCTCATTCCAGATCCTGGCTTGGTGGCCATGAAAGCAAAAACTACAATGATAGTCTTGGCCAGCACACAAGAAAATGCTACTGAAAATATGAAGCTAAAAGCAACTTGTCGAAGGAGACGTGTCAGTACTGTCGGCTGACCAATGAAGAGGAAAGCAGAAAGGAAGGAGAAGAGAAGAGAGGTGAGGAGAAGGTAGGAGAGGCTCTGGTTGTTGACTTTGACAATAGGTGTGTCATTATGTTTAATGAAGATAACAAGCAGAAATACTCTCATAAAAGTAAAGGAGAATGCAAACACCAAAGACGTAATTCCTAAAGGTTCTTGGTAAGACAAGGTGATCTCTTGACTTCCGGTTCCGGGTTGCAGCGCTGGCCGTCGTGCGAAGAGTCTTCTCTCTTCGCCGGCCGGTTTCCCTCCGCCGGTAGACCCTGGACAGGGTCGAAAGTCACCCTGGAGGGGCGACTACCACTGAGGAGGACTCTCGTCGACTGCGGAGGGAGCGGCAGCACCTTCCACGGTCTGAGACAGCTCCTTTGGGCCGACGGGGAAAATATCGGCCATTAACATGGCCGATCATCTAGCTGCTCCAGCCGAAAGTCACAAGAACAGCTAAGCGAAAAGAACCACCGTGGAAGATCTGGGTGAGACCTTTCCTTCCCTCTCTGTACCCTAATTACTTTCCTGTGAAAAGCCCCTGGAATTATTTCCCTACTTTAAGAGAGCGGCATTTGAATACTTGGGAAAATGAGCTCTGAGAAAAATAATTAATTTTTACTGACTATTTTTGTCGTTGGATTTCGGGGATCCTGAAAAAATCTCTATTATAGAATTTTATTGCTGTATTTACTTTTTAAGCTGGGGAATATTATTATTCCTTTTACTTGTTTTTACTTTTTAACTGGACAAAACTTTGTTGGAATTTGGAAAAAAGATTTTACAGCTTACTGAGGACATCTTGTGGTGAACAATTGACATTGCAATTGTATTTTCCCTTTGATTTTGGAGACTGGATTTGACCTTCAATTACTACAAAGGGAAAAGATAATGGATTTGAAACAGCTGGGTGGTGAAATTGCCTATTAGAATTGTGGAGGCAGATGTTGGTTGACTGTTAATAAACATAGCCTCCACCAAAAAACTAAGAGATTATTTTACTACTGAAATGGAGTTTTACCAACAGCGGGGCTATGGACTTATACTAGAAAAAATCTTGGCACTTAAAGAACAAAGGATTTTTAGAATGAACATTAAAGATGATGCTCCAGAACTAAAACTTGAACCTCAAACTTTGACTGATCAACTTATAGACCAATGAAGAACAGAGGAAGAACAGATCAACTCCAAAGAGGCCTGCATGCAACTACATATACAATTTAATGAGATGGAGGAATCTCATCCACAATCTATTTGTAAACTTATTCTGGGAAGAATTTACAAAACTACTAAGCAAGTGAATGCTAGAATAAATGCTCTTGTCATAAAACTTCAAATTAACTTCCAGATTCCAACTGACTACCCCACAACTCAAATAATAATAGATGAGGAACAAATCAACATAGAAGAAGATATCATACGAGGCATTGAGAACTGTGATAACATGGATAATCAATGAGTAATTACCACATTGAACAAAACTGATTGTACAGCTCAGACAGTATTGGGAAAAAAAGAAGAGAAATATGATCAGACTGAATTGTTGAGAAATACGTATAATCAAATATTGAGATTTGATGCTTTAGAGGCTCTTTTATGGAAACCTGCTTGGCACAAAAAGAAAGCTAGAATTAGATTTAAAAATGAGAGTTAAAATTTTACCTGATGGGTTAAAAAGGCTTTTAGAGATTTTGACTGAGTTAATACTACTGAGATGAAAATTATTGATTTGATTATGGTCTGGAATTGTAATATGGAAAAGGTTGTAAACAAGAAGTTAATAGAATAAGAAATAGAATATAGAGGTAAATGAAGTAAGAAGGTATTTTTTGGAATAATATGTTTTTTAGGTATAATTATTATGATGAGATTTAAATTTTACGTAATGAGTTAAAAGGTTTTTTAGAGATTGATTTACAAAATATATATTTGAAATAGAGTAGAATAAGAAATAGAATATAGTTGGGAAGTATAAAAATATAATGGTTGGAATAATATGTATATTCTAGAAATAATTATTATTTTATGAAATAAGGGAAATTGGGAGACCCGAAGTGTAAATTATGTGTTTATTTAAGGCTAAATTGGAACATGGTAATTGTAAGTTAGTAAAGCTTAAAAACAGGATTTGGCCTGATATAGGTGAAATATTATTGATATTTTTTTTGACTGATTAAATTCTATTTAGAAATGTATTAATTCGACTATGTTATATCAATTGAGGGAAATAGAGAGGGAACCTTTAAAGAATTAATCTGAATTATATATGTATGATTATGCTTTTTTTTTGGATGATTGATTACCTTATCTCCACGATGATTCCTAAGCACTTTGATGTAAAACCTAAAAAAACCAATAAAACTTGTTTTAAAAAAAAAAGAAGGTGATCTCTTTGTCAATGCATGCATTTTGATATAAATTTGCATATTGCTCTCCGGGACATGGGACACAGTCATCTGCATCTGAAAAAAGAACATAATACATTGTTTGTATTGCTACAACTGAAAGTAAAATTATATACCCGAGTGTTTTTGTGTTTGAATGGATAGGAAAAAATATTTTCTTCTGCATCCCCAACTCTGATCCCTGGTAAGCTGATATCCCTTCAGCTGCATGATATTGTGAGGTTTGAAAATCTTACCTTTCAAGTAAAATGGGAGGCAAAGAATCTTGAATAATACACATTACTCCCTATTCGATCAACAAATTCTGTTGATGTATATCTTACCCTCTTGTGCTGAAATCTTTCTTTCTGCACAAGGAAGGCAGTCATAGCAACAGAACAGTTTCCCTTCTTTCATGGTTTTTCTATGATTTGAAAGATAATGATCATTCTACACTGAAAAGGGCTGAACCTGAAAGGAGAAGAGAGAAAAGGAAAATATTGAATTAGGTGTTATTAATGTGAGGGTTATAAAAGACATTATTTAATTCTTGTGTATCCTGGTTAAAGTCCAACAAGATCTTCCTCCAATATCATATGTTGAATTAATGAGATTTTCAGTCAGTGATGCATACAAAAACATGAATGAAAATAGTAATAGCAAAAGAAAATAAAATCATCTTAAAGAACCTCCTCCTTCATGGATTACTGCCTTGTCGTGGCAAAGGGGCTTGCATAATTCAATGAAGCTATGAGCTATGCCGTGCAGGGCCACCCAAGACAGACAGGTCATAGCAGAGAATTCTGACAAAATGTGATCCACTGGAGAAGGAAATGGCTACCCACTCCAGTATCTTTGCCATGAAAACCCCATGGACAGTACCAAAAGGCAAAAAGATATGATGCTGGAAGATGAGCTCCTCAGGTCAGAAGGTGTCCAATATGCTACTGGGGAAGAGCAGAGGGCTAGTACTAGTAGCACCAGAAAAAGTGAAGCGACTGGGCCAAAGCCGAAAGGACGCTCAGCTGTGGATGCATCTGGTGGTGAAAGGAAAGTCCGATGCTGTAAAGATCTTTTCTCCATAGGAACCTGGAATGTAAGATCCATGAATCAAGGCAAGCTAGACATGGTCAAACAAGAGATGACAAGACTGAACATCGACATCTTAGGAATCAGCGAACTAAAATGGACAGGAAAGGGTGAATTTAACTCAGGTGACCATCAAGTATACTACTGCAGGCAACAATCCCTCAGAAGAAATGGAGTAGCCTTCATAGTCAATAAAAGAGTAGGAAAAGCAATACTGGGATACAATCCCAAAAATGACAGAATGATCTCAGTTCGAATCCAAGGCAAACCATTCAATATCACAGTAGTCCAGGTCTATGCCCCAACCACTGGTGCTGAAGAGGATGAAATTGACCGGTTCTATGAAGCCCTACAGCACCTTATAGAATTAACACCAAAAAATGATGTCCTTATCATCATGGGGGATTGGAATGCTAAGGTAGGAAGCCAAAAGATAAACGGAATAACAGGCAAGTTTGGCCTTGGAGTACAAAATGAAGCAGGGCACAGGCTGATAGAATTTTGTCAAGAGAATACGATGGTCATAGTAAACACTCTTTTCCAACAACCCAAGAGACGGCTGTACACATGGACATCATCAGATGGTCAACACAGAAATCAGATTGACTATGTGCTCTGCAGCCAAAGATGGAGAAGCTCTATACAGTCAGTAAAAACAAGAGCAGGAGCTGACTGTGGCTCAGATCATGAGCTTCTCATTGCAAAATTTAGGCTTAAATTGAAGAAAGTAGGGAAAAACACTAGGCCACTCAGGTATGAACTAAATCATATCCCTGATGAATATACAGTAGAGGTGACAAATAGATTTAAGGAGTTAGATCTGATAGACAGAGTGTCTGAAGAACTATGGACGGAGGTTCGCAACATTGTACAAGAGGTAGCAACTAAAACCATCCCAAAGAAAAAGAAATGCAAGAAAGCAAAATGGCTGTCTGAGGAAGCTTTGCAAATAGCTGAGGAAAGAAGGGAAGCGAAAGGCAAGGGAGAAAAAGAAAGATACACCCAATTCAATGCAGAATTCCAGAGAATAGCTAGAAAAGATAAGAATGCCCTCTTAAATGAACAGTGCAAAGAAATAGAAGAAAACAATAGAATAGGGAGAACCAGAGATCTCTTCAAGAAAATTGGAGATATGAAGGGAACGTTTCATGCAAAGATGGGCATGATAAAGGACCAAAATGGCAGGGACCTAACAGAGGCAGAACAGATTAAGAAGAGGTGGCAAAATTACACAGAAGAACTATACAAGAACGAGCTTAGCATCCCTGATAACCACGATGGGGTGGTCACTGACCTCGAGCCAGACATCCTAGAATGTGAAGTGAAATGGGCCTTAGGAAAGCTGGGCAACAACAAAGCTAGTGGAGGTGACGGTATTCCAGCTGAGCTATTCAAAATCTTAAAAGATGATGCAGTAAAAGTGCTACACTCAATTTGCTAGCAAATTTGGAAAACTCAACAATGGCCACAGGATTGGAAAAGGTCAGTTTACATTCCAATTCCAAAGAAAGGCAATGCCAAAGAATGTTCAAACTATCGCACCATTGCACTCATTTCACATGCAAGAAAGTTATGCTTAAAATCCTACAAGCTAGACTCCAGCAATATGTGGATCGAGAACTACCAGAAGTACAGGCAGGATTTCAAAGAGGCAGAGGAACTAGAGATCAAATTGCCAACATACGCTGGATCATTGAGAAAGCTAGGGAGTTCCAGAAAAACATCTACTTCTGCTTCATTGACTATGCTAAAGCCTTTGATTGTGTGGATCACAACAAATTGTGGCAAGTTCTTAAAGAGATGGGAGTACCAGACCATCTTATTTGTCTCTTGAGAAACCTATATGCGGGTCAAGAAGCAACAGTGATAACTGGACACGGAACCACTGATTGGTTCAAAATTGGGAAAGGAGTCCGGCAAGGCTGTATACTGTCGCCCTGCCTATTTAACTTATATGCAGAGCAAATCATGAGAAAGGCAGGGCTAGATGAATCAAAAGTTGGAATTAAGATTGCCGGGAGAAATATCAACAACCTAAGATATGCAGATGATACCACTCTAATGGCAGAAAGTGAAGAGGAACTAAAGAGCCTCTTGATGTGGGTGAAGAAGGAGAGTGCAAAAGTTGGCTTGAAACTCAACATTAAGAAAACCAAGATCATGGCATCCTGCCCTCTCAATTCCTGGCAAATAGATGGGGAAGAAATGGAGGTAGTGACAGATTTTATTTTCCTGGGCTCCAAGATCACTGCAGATGGGGACTGCAGCCAAGAAATTAAAAGACGCTTGCTCCTGAGTCTGGTTATTTGTGCTTTGAGCGAGAACTCTGGGATGATTTGGTCAATGATGCATCAGCTTGTTGTCCAGGTTATTCATGATATTCTCAAGCATCTTCTCCAAAACCAATATTACAAACTATTAATATCATTTCTATCCTTTTTCTTCAGAATACAACTTTTACTTCCACAGAGAATCTGATGGAAAATCTTTATCTCCATGATTATAATTATTGTAGTCATAACATGTTACAGTATCTGAACATCTGATAAAAGTGCTGGTCTGTGGCATGTTTCTTCACTGATCCCTTTACTGTTGGAACCTAAAAAGTACTGGTGGAACCGGAAATATAGAAGCTATTCACCAATTTAATATTTTCATTCTCAGTTCTAAAGCAATTAAACCTATTGTCTCTTTTTGTTTAACCATAATCCCATTTTTCCACAGTGTTTTTCAACTGTCATTGCTTGAAGTTCCAGATCTATTGCACAGATTATTGATATTTTTTTCCTAATTTTAAAAGCATTCTCATTTTCCCTTATATTCAGCATTAAGCTTAAATGTACCAGTTTCTGACTTTAGCGTTTAGCAATTACGCAAGGAGGTTAAATATAAACCTGTCCAGATGGTAACCATGACTATGAAATACTGTATACCACTTCTTTTTTTATGTGTGCTGTGCATGCAATATATAGAGCATAAACAAGCAGACAAGGCTTATGTGAGATAGCTGTGGATGCCATCTTATTTTTGATCAACCCCCCCCCCCAATACCTCATCATGATAAAAATGAAAAGTATTACTCAGAATCATTTTCACCATGATAAAAATATTACCCAGAATAAACAAGCATAAATAGGATAGTGATGCATATACATAGTTCCTCAAGGGAAAGAAACTGAAGACTGCCAACTTTGAGCCAATGAGAACGCTGACTTGAGTTTATACAAGTACTGTTTGTAAAAACATTAGCTTTTTCTCATACTTGATGAAATTCATCATGGTTCCTTTGTTCTTTGTTTTCTTTATCCTATTCCTTCCAAAGTTTCATTGGACAAAAAAAACAACAACTCTGAATGGATTTCTGTATCAAAGCATTCATGAATTAGTGACATCTAAATTGTGGGAAGCCCCCCTCCAAGAGAATGAAATATTTTGGGAATATTAAAATAGGCAGAATATTATATTTCCCCTAAAGGAGAAGAGGAGAAACATCTTAAAGGCAGAAAGCAGCCCTAGTCTTCTTGCTATAGGAAAACAGTCTCAAGCAGAAGCATGAAGAGGCCAGTCTTTAGGAGATTTTGTATCCATTCAGAAAGATTGGGCCATTCTATTCTTAAACAAAGAGCAAACAGAGACTCCAAATAAGCAACACAGTTAGGCAAGCCAAAGTTAACAAAATAAGCTTAGACAAATAAACACCTAGGATTTGCATTTCCACTTTTGCCTGTAGAGCCAGCCATAATCCCATAGAAATCTGGCAACAGCTATTAGAAGGACATGTTCTTGCACAGGAACAGGTATCTCAATCACGAGGCCCCAAAGAATGATCCCATTTTGTCACCCACCCCATAAACATGCTGCTGCCCTATCATTTCAGATAAATGGTTGTCCAATCTATTCTTAACAACCACCCACAAGTACTGAAGGCAAGTTGTTCCACTGATTAATTGTTTTAACCCTCAGGAAATTGCTTCTTAGTTCTAGATTGGTTTTATCCTTGATGAGTATCCTTCAATTGCTTCTTATCCTGTCTTCAGGTGCTTTGGAGGATAGCTTGACCCCCTCTCCTTTGTGGCAGCCCCTTATTAATAAATGTGGCCCAAGAAATACATTGACTAATGTTCAACTAGTTCAAACAACCTCACCGTCAGATTATGCACAGCAATTGCAGATCATTTAACAAATGCAACAAATCTGAATGTCTTACAAAGGGAATCCAGGTTCTTTGTCTGAGGGTGGGATTTCAAATGCAAATGGTTCGGAATGCATAAATGTTTGAAATGTTATAACACCAAGGTTCAGCTGTCCAGTCTTTAAATATCTAGGAATGGGAAGAGGTTCGCTGACCAGACATCAAAGAAGAGCAATGCTGTACATTGTCTGAGACTGCAACAATACCAACAGTGGAATCTTAACCATTATGTCTGGAAACTGCCTATTCGTCTCTTCCTATCTGTAATTTAAATGTTCTCAAGCAGCTTCCCTCTGAGACAGGGGTGTCAAACTCAATTTCATTGAGGGCTGCATCAGCATTGTGGTTGTCCTCGGGGGGCTGGGTAGGTGGGCCAGGGTGGGCGCAGCCTACTGGGTGGGTGTGACTGGAGTGGGTGTGGCCTACTGGGTGGGCATGGCCAGCTCTACATCGTTCGAGTCAAGGGTGCCTAGCCCGGCCCTCAAGCACCCGCGGCACCAAGCCCAGCTGCACTTACCTCCTCCTCAAGGCTGCTGCTGCTGTGCTTGCTCTCCTTAGCCAGGTTGCTCATGATGGGTATGAGGGCAAAGTCAGAGGGAGGCCCACTCCCTCTCCATGGGAGGAGACCTGGCTTTGTATCCAAAGCTTCCTTAGCAATAGGATGGGAGACCCCCAGGATAGGCCAGGAGGAGGGGGCAAGGGGATGGTGAAAGGGCAGCAAGGCAGGACTAAGGCAGGACTTCCCTCAGACCCTCCCTCTCTTTCCTTCCTTCCTTCCTTCCTTCCTTCCTTCCTTCCTTCCTTCCTTCCTTCCTTCCTTCCTTCCTTCCTTCCTAAGAATAGAGTGGTGGGAAAATATTTGAGATGAGGGAGGGAGAAAAACAGGCAAGAAACGCAGCTGGGGAGGTGTCACCCTTTGTGAGGAATGAAGAAATGTACCATCACCTGGAAGTGGCCAGCACACGACCCTCGCCTACTTCACATATCTGGCTTGGTGGGCTTTGGGGGAGGGGACGCCATGAGCAAGGTGAGTTGACGTTACCTGCGTAATGCTGTCCAGCCCCCAGCCTGCCTGGTTTCGGCAGGCAGCGAGGCGCTCTCCTCACAGCGCTGAGAGGCTGAGCCAGGCAACACGAATCCGAAAAGAAGCGCGATGCCACCCAGCACCCAGCCTGTCCGGTTTCAGCAGGCAGCGGGGCACTCTCCTCACAATGCCGAGAGGCTGAGCCGGGCAGTGTCAAGCTCGCCAGCTTTGCACCTTGCTGCCTGCTGAAACCAGGCAGGCTGGGGGCTGAGCGGCACCGCATTTCTTTTTGGATTTGCACCACCTGGCTCAGCCTCTCGGCGCTGTGAGGACAGCGCCCCACTGCCTGCTGAAACCCCTCCCCCAGAGCCCATCAAGCCGGATATGTGAAATAGGCAAGGGCCATTTGCTGGCCACTTCCAGGCGATGGTGCATTTCTTCATTCCTCACAAAGGGTGACACCTCCCCAGCATGCGCCCAAGGGGCAGGGCCAATGCGGCAGGGGCTGGTCCCTTGCTGTTTCCAGATGGCCTTGTGGAGCTAAGACTGAATGCGTTTCAGCATAGATGGCCACCACAAAATTGTACATTGGCTCCCGGGCGGCCTGGGCCGGGGCCAAGGCAGTGGGGGCCATTCCCTCACTGTTTCCAGGATGGCTTCGCGGGCCACAAGAAACCACGTTGCGGGCTGCATCCAGCCCCCGGGCCTTGTGTTTGACATGTCTGCTCTGAGAGGACAGAGCATAAATATCAGGAAAAGATCTGATAAAAATTGGGCTTTCTGACTCTGTTGTAACAGCTCTCAAAGATATAGGGAGGATTCTTCATGCCATTTAGTCTTGGTAATTTTGCCAGTAGCAACTAGAATTCCCTTGAGAACTTAGAGAAGAATTTGATAAAGATAGGAGAATAACAGGCTCAGATGCGGCAGGATAGGAGAATACGACATGGCAGATAATTTCCTGTTCAGAGCTGCACTTAACCTGGCCCCACAACAATTCTTGTTTTACTGGAGGCATCTGTCTTCCATTGAGAACAGCAAACCATGCAAAGTAAAGACAGAACTTAATACAAAAGGAAAAAAAATCGTTTTAAAGACTTTTATTAATTAAAGATCCAAAGGATGTCATTTGGCCCTTAAAATAAGGTCTCTCTGATTATTAAAATTCTTTGAAAGGCTGTGTTTTCCAAGATGATCCCTTTCACCCTTACTTTTGTTACATTATTCTCTCATTTAAAACATATACAAGCAATTATTTCAGGATCTACTAGGTTGTCCCAATAGCTATTCCTAATTTCTTTAACAACCTAAAATGGTATTTCTGGAATCAAGAGTCAAGTATTGATATATTTTTTGAAAGTTGAGATGATTATTTCTCAATAGTAGCGGTCTAATCACCTGTTTCACTAACAATGCTTTTTTCTATGAGTGATGGCAGAAAATCTAAAGCACAATTTACATTTTAAGCTTCTCTCCACTGATATGATTTCTCCCATTGCATTTTCATTGCAATAACAATAAATAAAGAAGACGGACAAAGATTTCTGTCCAATTAAAAGTAAACAGGACTATACCTGATTCCAATTAAATATATTAATTATACATTAACTGGAAGAATTATCTCCTTTTTTAATGAATAGTAAGCAGCAGAGACCAATTCAGGACTTGTATTAAGTATATCAACAGAATTGTGGCCTAAAAGGTTTCTGTTTTCTACCAGGCCATCACATTTTATATTAATCTGTTGTTTTGCTTTTTAAAAATTCTTTGTTGTTCAGATTAGGCCTCAGCACAATAATGTAGCATTTGGGTGAAAAGATACAAAGCAGTAATCCAGCACTGGAAGCTATAATGGAGAAGATTTCCACAGCAACCATATATTTTCCCTTTGAACTCAGGTATGCTGGAACAAAGGACAACCAAACACTACAGAAGACCAACATGCTGAAGGTGATAAACTTGGCTTCATTGAAAGCATCAGGCAATTTCCTTGCTAGGAAAGCCAATGAGAAGCTGACAATGGCAAGGAAGCCCATATAACCCAAGACACAGTAAAACATGAAGGCAGATCCTTTGTTACACTCCAGAATGATTTCTTCTGCTATTGACTTCATGTCAGCATCTGAAAATGGGGGAGACATGATCAGCCATATGACACAAATCTTAATTTGAATAAAGGAGCAACAGGATGCCATGAATGTGCCAAGTCTTTTCCCTACCCATTTGGTCATCTTGGATCCTGGCTTGGTAGCCATGAAAGCCAGAACCACAATGATGGTCTTAGCCAAAACACAAGAAATGGCCACTGAGAAAATGATGCCAAATGCAGTTTGGCGAAGGAGACATGTCACCTTGTGAGGTTTTCCAAGGAATAGCAAAATACAAAGAAATGATAACAGGAGAGCAATAAGGAGAGCATATGTGAGGTTCCGGTTGTTGGCTTTGACAATGGGAGTGTCCTGATGCTTAATAAAGATCCAAAGGACTCCGACTGTGACCAAAGAAAAAAAAAGAGCAGAAGTGGCCAAAACAGCACCCAAAGTTTCTTTGTACTTCAAGAATGTTATAACTTTGGGGAGACAGAAATTGTTCTTCACATTGGGATACTGATCTTCTGGACACTGAAAGCATTCATCCATGTCTACGAAAGAAAGTATTAAAGTTTCAGTTGCAGTGAAGGAATAAAAACTGATTGTACAATTTTCAAAACAAGGACTGCCACTTAACATTTGAAAAGTATATACATTAGGATAGTTGCCATCAACTTGTCTTTCCATAAATCTTTGCTCTGAAATGTACTACCTGCTAAGAATAACGGACATTTTATAATTCAATTCCTTATCCATACTTTGTAGTCTAATCTGCCAAGTGAAAGATTTCACTAAATTTTCCATGAGATATTTGTTTCACAAGTATCTCTATTTTAAGTGAGGTAGATATACAAGATCTCTTACCCTCCCTGTTAGAAATCTTCCCTTCTGGACAGTGAAGACAGTCATAGCAGCAAAATAGTTTTCCTTCTATCTTGATCTTACTGTAGCCTGAATGGCACTTTCCATTACACAGAGAAAATGGCTTTGTCTGTCCATGAATAAATAAATGTGGAAGAGATTTATCTTTATTTATTTATCTTTATCTTTGCAAAGTTTTCATCTCAGTGTTTTGAAATGTTTCTAGAAGCATCCTTCCATTCTATATTCAAGTTTGATATAATAAAATGAGTCAGTGAAGGGTGATTTGGGGTACATAAGTTCGAACAGCTTTTTCAATATGAAAATAAATATAAACCACATTATCTAATTTGTCACCAGGACCACTTGACACAAGGATTGATTTATCAAGTTTTCCTTGGCCCATTTTTCCTTGTGAACATCTATAGGTCTCTTAGTGAATGTTAAAATTTTCTCATTCATTTTACAGGCAATGTGTGAACTGTTTTCCCTGCTTACTCATTTCTCCCCATTTACCCTTCTATATTAAAAGACATCCAAGATGTCTCCAGTGATGACAGACTGGAGAGACTTCAGGGAGAAAATATATGTTGAGATATATGTTTCCGAAGATCATTTCTGTGGAATATTTTGGCTCTAAGAGAGCTTTACAAGGAGTGAAATCAGGTCTTAACACAAGCCAAAATGTGACAGGATCATACCTGGTTAAACCTACTTGGCCATACAATATCATCTTCATCAGTAGTGAACATTTTTTCTTGGGAATCCATGAAGTGTATGCTTCCAACTCTGACTTTCTTAAAAGATAAGTTTGAAAATGTGATCCAATTAATAATATCAAATCCAGTCTCTAATTCTCCATTCTTGTTGAACCAAATTTTTTGCCCAGCACTATTATTGAATGAAATCTTTCTCATAAAGTGGTTGAGCTAAATCAGGGGAAAAAAGCCAAATAGAGATGTTTATTAGGATGTACAACAACACTCTTTCTCCCCTTTAAGGTATTTAGATAAGAAATTCTTATAGATCATTGCTAAGCAGAAAAGGCAATAATAATAGCATTAATAAATACTTAACGTTACTAAGTGTAATCATGATTAACAATCTTTATAGCACAAAAATAAAGAAAAGTAAAATAAAATAATAAAATAAATAATAATAAACATGAAATGAAACAATATATCTAAATATTAATTAGTTTAAAACAGAATAAAATAATAATTTCTAATGGATTTGTAAAAAATATTATGATAACACAGATGTAATAAAACAGAGACATAACAAATTTATGATAAGGAGTGTATAAAAGACAGTGTGAGGGGATGGATGCTGTAGAAAGCTTTATAATTTAAGAAACTTTCTTTGAAATACTAATGATGAGGACATTTTTAATGTGTCTAGTAGAGAAATAAAAAAACATCTACACCTTTCAAAGGAATTGAATTTGGAGAATCTCTTTGAATTTCAGAATTTTCATAGGGTATATATTTATGTGGTGTTACATATTTATGTAGTAAGGGTATGCTATATTTTATAGCTTGTGATTGGTCAATTAATTAATAAATAAATGCATGTTTACAGGATTTCATCTATATTTTAAGAATTGATTCTTCAGAAATCTAGAAAGAAGATAGAGTGACTTCTCTGTGACTTGTCTCCTTGGAATTTTACCTTCCACAGATCTTGATTAAAAGGTTTCCCCTTGGTTTCAAGATTTCCTGCCTTGCATTTCATTTTAGATGAATGGAAGTCATGCAAAGCATGGGCAACCATGTAGATGGCATTGTAGACACTGTAGCTGTGGCCAGTCATGTCCATTTCAAACACAGATGTAGGGAGATACTCTAGTTTCTCCTCTCCAGTACAAATGGTCCCATCTTCCTCTTCTACCACAGAGGTGGAGAAGGAACATTCAAATGCATTTTCCCAGAAGATCTTGATAAAACTCTGTTCCTTTTCCAAGATAGGGTTTCTTGATTGAACAAATTGATGGAATCCCAACACCTTCTCTGAGTGAATTACAAATGATAATGCACCATGCAGGAAAACCAGGTCACCATATCTTTGAAAGGGGAGTGATGTGAAACCCATCTGGAGTGTCATGATCCAAACTTTACCTTTTGTCCATAGTGGAAAATCATTATATTTCAAACTAGTGGAAAGAAATCTTAGAGTTATCATGCTCCCAAATTCACCATGAACTACCACTGCAGTGGCATTACTTCTCATAATCACTTGGTACATCTTAAGTCCTGTTTCTATCAGCTCTATAATACTATTTGTATAAACAGTTTTTGGAAATCTTTCAATGAAATCAAAACAGATACCACTCTGGGTAGCCATGGGAACAAATGTATGTTGAAACATTTCACCACTATCATTATCTGCTAACAACATCCCAACCCATGTCCATGTGAAATATAGCAGCAATTTAGAAATGCCCTTGTACTGAGCGTCCATATTTGGTAACATCTGTTGATAAAAAGCAGCTTGTTCTTTTGTGCGAATTTCAGGAGCAGAACCATATATTACCTAGAAAGAGAGAGAGACAAACAATAATAGGGAAAAAAATCAGTAAAATTAACACTGTGTGTATTCATACTCTTTCCCTGTTTTGCTACTAAATTAGAAACTAAAATCCAATTCTATGTATGTTTTGCATTTGTACTCAAGGTGAGCTAAGGTTCAGCTTTTCTCAAGACTTAAGAAAATAAGTTCATCTCTACATGGAGATTGCTATGCAAGAAAAAGATTGAGATGCAAGAAAAAAAATAGGTCCATGGTTCAGCATTGCATTAGATTTTTCAAGCAGTTACGCCAATTCATAATTCACAGAGAAGAGGCATATCCTGTTATGTTACTATAGGAAAAAAGTATACAATAATCACCACTTCAGGGATTTCCAATATCATAACTTGAGGCACAAGATTTTCTTTGCAGAGTACAAACTATATCAAATTAAATATTAATTAATATTAACTAAAATTAAATATTAATTTACCTTATTTGATTGGTAAGAAAGCTCCACCCATTCCTTTAAATATTAGTGATGCAATATTGTGTGAGAAGTTCATCTCATTTCCAAGATAACCTTTGTGAATAGTGAATAGTTTGGAGAATACTTTGGAGAATACTTATGTATATTGCTGTATTTTTCAAAAAAAATGAGTATTCTCCAAAGTATTCACAAAGTATTATAAAACATTACAATCATGTTTAAAGTAAGGGTTGAACAGTATAATCTTCAAAGCTCATGTGTTCCTAGCCCCAGTTTGACAATTCTAACCATGTTCTGTCATGTATTTAGCAATTCTTTCTCTGAAATAATCAAGGAAATCTTACTTCTGGACAACATATACTACCCCATTAATACTCTAGCCCTTGGAAACATCAAAAGAAAAAATCAAGACTCTATAGCATAACCAAACCACTGGACAATTCACTCGCATCCTCCGGAACCCTACATTTTTTGAAATGTAGACTCAATCACAACATTTTTCTCCCATGAACAATTCTGTAGAGAAACAGCAAATGGATTTTTATGTCCTATTACTCTGTATCACTAGAAAAAAACATACCTGTGGCATCTTAAAAAAGGAAAGGATGTTAGCCATGTTTAGATAAATGTCTGATGAAGGTCCTCCAATGACTGCTATTGGTCTGTTTTGAGCATCACAGTTGTAGTTAGGTATGAATTGGCCCTTTGTGAAGAAGAGTTCCAATGAGGCACGGTATGTCCAACTTGGATCAAAATAGGTATTATAAATGTGGAAACCCAAGGTATAGTTTGGTAAAATAGAGGGATCTCTATTGATCTCCATGATGGCAAATTCTAAAGCTAGGATGTGTTGATACATTGGAGTCATGACTCTAAAATAAGCATTATATAATCTGTCAAAATATATTCTGTTGAAACTGTGATGTATGGTATATATCAATTCAACCTAATATTCTTCACATTTGTCTGTCTGTCTGTCTGTCTGTCTGTCTGTCTGTCTGTCTGTCTGTCTGTCTGTCTGTCTGTCTGTCTGTCTGTCTGTCTGTCTGTCTGTCTGTCTATCTATCTATCAACTTCTTCCATAAATCTATCATCTATCATCTAATGGAGTATCACTGTAGTGTTTATTTGCTAGCCTATAAATAATATTTTTTAGTATGCCAATCACTTCACCCATTCATTAATCAAGGTATTTTGAAGACTAATGTTATTGCCTTTTGAAAACTACTATGGGAATGTTTTCATTCTAATGATAATTTTTACCCCCAAATTATACTTAAAGAAATGCACTTTCCCTTCAAAAAATGGTATCTGAATGCATTTACTATTGGTCTCCAAATAAGCATAAATGGTTCTTTGAGAGAAAACATATATTCCCTTTCTTTAAAAATTCTCTATATGAGAGTATGAATATAAAAATAATTCATAAATAAAGGAACTATTCTATTCTTTCTTTTTCTGTTTGTCTCCCTATATCGCTATCTCAAAAAATCATTATTAATGAATTGGAAACATTTTTTGATGCTAAAATAAATCAGGTATTTGTCTTATCAATTGGACTATGTTTATCTTTTTAATGAAGAAAAGAAAAATGCCTTATCACAAAATAAATCATTAAAAATATCTTAAGCAAACTATCTCCATAGAGATAGTGATCATTTACAAATGATGTAAAGTTTTATGGCATGATTTTTGGATGTGGCTTGCCATTGCTTGCTGAGCTAAGTTAGACAAGATTACCTAGCTGTCTTCATGTGCAACTAGACAACATGGTCTCAACTTTTCATACCTGACCATTACACTAAACTGGCTCTGTTAAAAAATATTAACCTTTTGATATTTTAGAACTACTGGTTATTTATAATTTTAGCATTCTCCATTCCACTCTTCTATTGCTTATATTGCTTCTCTCTTGTCCCTTACTATATTTTTTAATTCTTTAAAGAAGGAAGGAAGGAAGGAAGGAAGGAAGGAAGGAAGGAAGGAAGGAAGGAAGGAAGGAAGGAAGGAAGGAAGATCATAGGTCAAAGAACAAGAAATAAAAAGAAAAGAGCTATTCATCAAATAACAAATTAAACACAGTTAACATGAAGGTTCTCTCTCCTTCTCTCTCTGTGTCCCTTTGTAAAAAAAAAAACTCACACAATGTCCATAAAGAGTTCCTTAGAAGGATGTTTTCTGAAGTCTATCATAGTATAGAAGATGTAGATCTGAGAGAGAATGTCCACAACAATGAAGTCTCCTGACTGATATTGCTTGTGAACAAAAGGCAAAGGATCACTAGTCCTACATTTAGCACTGGGAGTCATGTTCATCATTTCAGGCAAAAGCACTAAGACCAAGGTTGAAAATATCACCATCACAAATAAATATGTTTTATCTGTGAGTCAATTTATGTTAAGAGTATTTCTGCTTGCACTGGTCTGCACAACAACCCCTTTGTCACTAGGAGATGAAGTTGAAACTTTGATATGGGGATTGCTAATAACAATGGAAAGGTCAACAATTAGGAATTAATTGTCTTAAGAAACCATGAACAGTAAACATGTTTTTGATCTCAGTAAACTTCAGTTCTTCTTCAGTGGGATAACAAGAGGTCCAGCATCCTGCAATTACTAAGAGCAATGAGGGCTTAAGAGAGAAAAAAGATTTTTTCAGCTTTTGTGTAAAGACAGGAAAAAGTTAGTTGGTTTTCAAAGCAAAATGGCCTTATGTTAATTCACAAGAGATTGCTAATTTCTTTGTTTGACATTCCAGCATAGTCTCAAAGGTGTAGAGAATGTACAAAATAGAAAAAGAAAAAACTCCAACAAAAATTATAAAATATAAAAAATAAATATATATAATAAAACAAATAAATTACAATAAATTAAAATACAATACAATACAAGCAAATACAAACAACATAAAATGAATAAAAATAAAAATACCATCTACAAGCAGGGTAGTAATAAAAAGAATTATTAAAAATTGTGCTGTAAATGAATTAAAAATTACTGTCATGGTAAAGAACCTTCTAGAAATCATCAAGAAGTTCAATGGCACATCATATCTTACAGCATATGAGGTGGTATATAATTGCCATAATCAACTTATTAATTGTATTTCACCTCAAATATTAGATTATATCTCCTGGAGGGGTCACATAAATGTAAAAGAATGGGGAGGACCATTTCCTGTAGTAAATCAATGGCCACCTCTTATCTACCACTACAACAGACCAGAATAATACATGACAGTAGGAGCAAAACCACCATTAAAAAGTCCTTCCCATTCCAGAAGTGGTCCAAGAAGATATCATGGTTGATGGGATCAATAGGTTCAAAAGGAAGAGGAATGGGTCATTTCCCATTCAAGTCCTCATGTAAGTTATCCAGAAGAATGACCAAAGCTATCTCAGTGTGATAACTGAGATGACAACTGACTGAAAAGGGTCTACATAATCAGCTTCTATCATGAACTCAACAAGTTTTCCCAAAAAGGGAAGGATAGAAACTGGCTGGCAGTTATCTGACTGCAGAATCCAGAAATAGTTTCTTCAGATGGGGATACACCACAAGTTCTTTCACAGAAGTAAGTAGCTCCTTTGTTCATTCAGAAGCCTTCCACAATCTCATAGTCCAGATGGTCATTTTTCCACCTGGTCCTTGCAGAGGTTATGACAAAGGTTCAAACTACATGCGGTAGAGCAGGGCTTTTCTACCTTTTCACAGATTGTACCACTTTTAGGTGGCTGGGCTCTCTTTCCACAGTTTCTTCTCCCCTGTCTCTTTTTCCTACCTTCCTGCTTGACTCTCCTTTCACAGTTTCTTTTTCCCCATTTCTTTTTCCTCCCTGCCTACAGGGTTCTCCTTCCACTGCTTCTTTTCCATCCCCTTCTCTTTCCCTGTTGTCTTTTTTCCCTCTCCCACCAAAACCACCTTCTTTTATATCCTCTCCTCTCTCTCCCCTCTCCAACTTTTCTCTTTGGTGCATCTCCAGCTGATTCCTTTCCTCAAAGCTGTGCTTCCCCCCCCTGTTGTCTTTTCCCCCCTCTCCCTTTCCTGCCAAAACCTCCTCCTTTTATATCATCTCCTCTCTCCCCCTCTCCTCATTTTCTCTTTGGTGCACCTCCAGCTGATCCTCTCCTCAAGGCTGCACTTCTCTGCCTCTTTCTCTGTCCCCTACTCTCCTCCCCCCATTATTTTTTTCCCTCTCCCTTTCCTGCCAAAACCTCCTTTTATATCCTCTCCTCTCTCCTCCTCTCTTCCTTTTCTCTTTGGTGCACTTCCAGCTATGCACCGCTTCTGGAAGCATCAATCAGCTGGAGCCTGGCACTGATCCTGGGGCTTCTTCTGAGCCCCAACAGGTCTTTCAGGTCTTTCAGGCCAAAACATCCTTCAACAAGTATGCTATCCACTTAGTATAAAGGAAAATTGAAAAATGTGCTTTTTTTTTTTTTTACAAAGAGCAACAAACATTTGCATTAGTAATTTAAAATATAATATGATTTCACTTAATCCCGAGATGTCTCTGAATTGGAAGAACTTCCACAAGACAGAGATATTTCCATAAACATTATTTCAAATTTAAACATATTGCTTATCGCATGGTGTGGTCATGGAAGCTCAGCAAATAACTTGGAGATACTATTTCCTCCTCACTAGCTGTTCTCTTTTATTTAGTTCAGGCCATAAAAGAATAATATAACATTGGGGTAAAAAAAATGCAAGCCAGTAATCCTGCACTGGAGCCAAAGATGGAGAAGAGTTCCATTCCAGAACCTGGCTTGGTGGCCATGAAAGCAAGAACTACAATGATAGTTTTGGCCAGCACACAAGAGATTGCTACTGAAAATATAAAGCTAAAAGCAACTTGTCGAAGGAGGCGTGTTAGTACTGTAGGATGACCAATGAAAAGGAAAGCAGAAAAGAAGGAGAAGAGAAGAAAGATGAGGAGAAGGTAGGAGAGGCTCTGATTGTTGGCTTTGACAATAGGTGTGTCATTATGTTTAATGAAGATAACAAGCATAAATGAAAGCAAAGGAGAATGCAGATATCAATGATGTAATTCCTAAAGGTTCTTGGTAAGATAAGAAGGAGATCTCTTTGTCAATGCATGCATTTTGATCTAAATTTGCATATTGATCTCCTGGACATGGGACACAGTAATCTGCATCTGAAAAAGAACATAATAAATTGTTTATATTACTACAATCGAAAGCCAAATTATACATCTGAGAGTTTGTGTATTAGAATTGATAGGAAAAAAGATTACACATTCTCTTTTGCAATCCCCAACTGTGACCCCTGGTAAGCTGAATTAGAACTTCTGCTGCATCATATTCTGAGGTGTGAAAATCTTAACTTTCAAGTGACATAGGAGACAAGGCATCTTGAATAATAGAGGCAGAAATCAACCAATCAACACGTTATTCGATCAATAAATTCTATTGATGCATATCTTATCCTCTTGTGCTGAAATCTTTTGCACATGGAAGGCAATAATAGCACAGAATAATTTCCCTTCTTTCATGGCTTTTCTATGATTTGAAAGACAATGATCATTGCACACTGAAAGGGGCTGAACCTGAAAGGAGAAGAGAGAAAAGGAGAATGTTGTATTCTGGTATGAATAGAATAGAATAGAATAGAATAGAATAGAATAGAATAGAATAGAATAGAATAGAATAGAATAGAATAGAATAGAATAGAATAGAATAGAATAGAATAGCCCCTTTAGCTCATTCAACCCAGAATAGTCAAGTGATCATCCACTAGGACAGGGCTTTTTAACCTTTTCACAGATTGTACCAATTTTAGGACACAACAATATTCAAGTACTACCAGTGCTTAGCAAGGTGTCAAAAATTTGATGGCTAAAAAAAAAATGGGGGGGGGGAATTTGGGTTTTACTGATTAGATTCATTTGTTGTTATAGAAATGGCTAGTTTATACTATTATAGAAAAATAAAAAGTTGAGGTTTGATGTTAATGCTTCATCCTACTACAACAGAGGAGGTCGGAAGTCAATGCCTTTTCTTTTCTTTTTCCCTTCTCCCTCACTTTTCCCCCCTTCTTCCTCCTACTATTTGCTTTTGTATTTTTGTATTTTATTCTATAATCGAATAAAATGTTACAAGCCATTAAAAAAAAGGAAAAATATCGGTTTTAATTTCTTTGGTGACGGTTCCTTTGCTGAATCACTTTCCCTTTGCACTGACAAATGTATGATGAATTTATCCATATTTATTAATATGCACCACTATCTTGGTGGCCAGCTGGCTGGTCAGCGCTTCTTCCTCTCTTCCTCTCCTCTCTCTTTTTCCTCCCTGCCTGCTGGGCTCTCCTTCCACAGTTTCTTCTCCCCTGTCTCTTCTTCTTCCCTGTCTGCTGGGCTCTCCTTTCACAGTTTCTTTTTCCCCATCTCTTTTTCCTTCCTGTTAAGTTTGGTGCTTGGTGAGGCATCGACGAGGTAGCAGGTGAAACAACTAACTCTTTATTTAAGATTAAACAGAAGCCTGGTTAACTACTGCTCCACCTCTATTTATACATCCAGCAATAGGCGGCAGCCAATAGGATTCAAGTATCCTTCCTGCTTAAACATATTATAATGAGTCTGCAGACAGCAAGTCTGGCACTTAACTGACACAGTCTAAACATATTATAATGAGTCTGCAGACAGCAAGTCTGGCACTTAACTGACAGTCTTCTGACCATTTTTTCAACAATTCCAAGTAATTCACTTCAATACATTACACTTCCTGCCTACTGGGTTCTCTTTCCACTGCTTCTCTTCCATCCCCTTCTCTTTCCCTGTTGTCTTTTTTCCCTCTCCCACCAAAACCACCTTCTTTTATATCCTCTCCTCTCTCTCCCCCCTCCTTCTTTTCTCTTCGGTGCACCTCCAGGTGATTCCTTTCCTCAAAACTGTGCTTTTCTCCCCTGTTGTCTTTTTTCCCCTCTCCCTTTCCCGCCGAAACCTCCCCCTTTTATATCATCTCCTCTCTCCCCCTCTCCTCCTTTTCTCTTCAGTGCATCTCCAGCTGATCCTCTCCTCAAGGCTGCACTTCTCCGCCTCTCTTTCACTGTCCCCTTCTCTCCCCTCAATTGTTTTCTTCCCTCTTCCTTTCCTGCTAAACCCTCCTTTTATATTCTCTCCTCTCTCCTCCTCTCTTCCTTTTCTCTTTGGTGCACTTCCAGCTACGCACTGCTTCTGGAAGCATCAATCAGCTGGAGCCTGGCGCCTATCCTGGGGCTTCTGCTGAGCCCCAACAGCCCTACAGAAGTTTTTTTTTCTCAATTAAACTAGATATACCCAATTCCTGCACCCTTCTTTTTATGTTTTATCCTTCAGTGCCCTAAACATGTTTTTTTGTTCTTCTCTGTGCTATTTCTAGAGTCTTAATATCTTTTTTACATAATGGGAACCAAAACTGGATGTGGTATTTGAAGTATGGTCTTGTCACGGCATTATAGAGTAGTATTAATACTTCATGTGATCTTGATTCTATCTCTCTGTTAATGCAATCTAGGACTGTGTTGGCTTTTTTAGAAGCTGCAGCACATGGCTGGCTAATATTTAAGTGATTGTCCACTAGGACTCTAAGATCCTTCTTGCAGTTACCATTACTGAGCCAGGTATCACCAGCTAGCAAATTCAGTTTGGCATACCATGAAGCCTAACTTAATTTATTACAGCAGTAGAAAATCTTTCACCTTTGAAGAACAGGACTCATTCACATTGATTTCTCAAGTCCTGGTGAATTGAATGTTCTCCTTGAGGAACTACAGAGGTCTGTCATCCACAGTGGGCTATACACTAGATGCCTCCTGTTGACATGCAATATTCATATTTTCTTGATGAAATACACTGAATAGGAGATTATCTGCTCTATCAACGTATTCTCTAGATTCCCTAGAGAATCAAAGGTTCTAGGAATTGTTGGCCAGACTACAACTGCATAAGGAAATGGTTAATCATCCTCTGGATAGTAGGATGAAGCAAAATCTTCATCAGATATGTTTGTGATACAATATATGATAAAAAGGACAAAATAGACAGACTAGAATTAAAATTAATCTTTGGATTAATTCAGGTCTTTCAGGCCAAAACATCCTTCAACAACTATGCTGTCCACTTAGTATAAAGGAAAATTGGAAAATAAGTGCTTTTTTTTTTTACAAAGAGCAACAAACATTTGCATTAGTAGTTTAAAACATAATATGATTTCACTTAATCCTGAGATATCTCTAAATTGGAAGAACTTCCATAAAACAGATATTTCCATAAATATTATTTCAAATTTAAACATATTGCTTATTGCATGATGTGGTCATGGAAGCTCAGCAAATAACTTGGAGATAGAAACAGAATAATTTCCCTTCTTTCATGGCTTTTCTATGACTTGAAAGACAATGATCATTGCACACTGAAGAGAGAAAAGGAGAATGTTGAATTCTGGTATGAATAGAATAGAATAGAATAGAATAGAATAGAATAGAATAGAATAGAATAGAATAGAATAGAATAGAATAGAATAGAATAGAATAGAATAGAATAGAATAGAATAGAATAGAAGCTTTAGCTCGTTCAACCCAGGATAGTCAAGTGATTATCCACTAGGACTCCAAGGTGCCTCTCACAGTTACTGTTTTTGAGCCAGGTCTTGCCTAATCTGTATTTATACCTTTGATTTTTCCTGCTTAAATGTAAAACTTTGCTTTTCTCCACATTAAAATTAATTTGTTTGGATAGGGTCTGTTGTTCAAGCTTGTCAAGATCTTTTTGGATCCTGAGCTTGTCTTCTGGCGTATTGGCTATTCTTGCCAGATTAGTGTCATCTGCAAATTTAAGGAGTTTCCCCTTCTATTCCCTCATCTATGTCATTTATGAAGATATTGAAGAATACTGAGCCTAAGAAGGAGATTTGTGGTACCCCACTGCTTACTTCTCTCCATGTGGATATAGTACCATTAAGGATTACTCACTGAGTATGATTTGTCAGCCAGCTACAGATCCATCTGGTGCTCTACCACCTCTAATCGAGCTTGCTTGCTGGCCATTTTGCCTCTTTTGTGCTGGGTGGGCCAGGCGTTCCGGGTGGCGGCAGCAGCCTAATGGACCTGCGCGAGCTGCTGGTGGCCCTGGCTCGAGGCAGGGCCAGGGTGCATTGGGTGTGAAAGAGGATCAGGCTCCATGTGCGGGCCAAGGACAAGATCTGCGAGGGGGCCAAGGAGATGACCAGCAGCGACCTGCTCTCCAACCACAAGAAAAACAGACGAGACAGAGTAGGCGCGTCTGGCAGTATGCATCACGTGCCTCCCCCCTCACCTACTCTGCCTGCTGCTGGAGAGCTGGCCCAGTATTGGCAGTGGGCTGCGGAGCCACAGAGTGCGCCGGTTGAGGGGCCAGCAGGCTGTGGCTACTGACAGATACTGTTGACCCCCATGTGCTCGCTGGCCTCTGTGTGTGGGGGCCAATGGTGTCAGGCAGCAACCGCCCCAGCCCCTGCCTCACCTTGCCCCATAGCAATGGCACCCCCACCCTGGCCCCTGCCTTTCTTGCCTCACCTCACTCTGCAGGATGAGCCTCCTGCCCACTGCCCCACCCGCCAGAGACCCCTTGAATCTCCCCCAACCCTGTCCAGCCCCCAGAAGCATCCCTCCCATGAGCAACATCGAGGTGGCCACACCCACCCTGGCTATGCCCATCCAGTCTGCCATGACCACTGCATCCATGCCCACCATTAAATCAGGGGTGTCAAACTTGATTTCTTTTTTTTAAAAACAAATTTTATTGGTTTTCCAGTTTTACATTAAGTATTCAGAAAGCAGCGTGGTGACTGGGTAATCAGTCATCCAATAACAAAATCTTTAGTACATATCTCAGGTTACATCATCAGAAATTCCTTCTCTATTTCCCTTAACATTTGCTATATCACATTTAGGCTAGTAGATTTTTAATTGTAACAAACTTAGTTAAAACATTTATCAATATATTTTTTGCTTATACATATCCATGTCCTGTTTTTAAGTTTTACCTAATTTTTAATTTTTAATTACAATATTCCAATTTAACCTTTAATATCCAGAGTTTGTTTGAGTTTTGGGTAATCCAAATTTCCTTTATTTCATTACATAAAAGTTATCATATCTAAAATATACATATTACTTACTTAAATATATTCTTATCTTATTTCATGAACATTTTCTATTTTTCATCCTAATACATCATCACTTACTAATAGAGTGTCCTTTATTGTCTCAAGTCGATCATCTATATTATCTGGGCTAAACAATAGTTCGAAGCTAATTCCTAATTGTTAGTTTTCATTTCCCTTATAAGTCTAAATCCTAAATATTAAGCCAGTTAATCCCTTATTTTTTATCATTTAACAACAATATTTAAATCCAATAATGATATTTCCCTTCACCTAAGAATCTCCCTTTAGCCCATTAGTTGAGACTTTAGGATCCTCTATCATAAATCAAAAGATCCCTTTTTATAAAATCTAACTCTGGCTTTCTTTTTGTGCCAACTAGGCTTCCATACCAATGCCTTTAAATCATCAGATAAATCTCCCTTCATTCTTGTACATATTGCTTGAACCAAGGGAGACCATCTAGTTATCAGTTTTCCAGAAAAGCTGGCCCATTCATAGTCATTAGGTTGTTGTCCTGGTGGCTCCTTCAATTCAATTTGGTCTTGTTCCTCAGGTTTCTTCTGGTTTAGGTAGAGAGTCACATCCAGTTTTATGGTTGTTATTTGATTATCTAGGTTTTCAGTATGCTGTATTTGTTGGTCTTTAACTGCCTCCGTGTTGGTGTTGCTTTGTTCCACTTCTGTTGCTTTTTGGGTTATAGGTTCTTTAGTTGCGGTCAGGGTTTGTCTGTCAAAATTTTCAATAAATTGTATTTGTTGATCTTTAAAGTCCTCTGTCTTGGTATTAATTTCTTCCACTTCTATTGGTTTTTGGATTATAGGTTCTTTCGTTGAAATCAGAGTTTCATTTTGTAGCTTTAAGCTGGTGTCTTTGTCTTTCAGTCTGGATTTAATTATCTCAGTAGCTTCAAGAATTTTTTCAAGTATGAGTTTATAGTTAATTTGTTACTGGTCTTCCTCCATTTCTAACACAGTTATAGATAGTCCTTTAGTGAAGGCTATTTCTTAGATGAAAGTCAGTAAATGTTCACCTCCACAATTCCTAAAAAACAATTTCACTGTCCACCTGTTCTCCCAGCTTTTTATCTCTTTTAGATAATACCAAGGATAAATCTGGGCTGTAAGCAGGCAGGTCTCTTTAACAAAAGTATTTACTTGCTATACAAAGCTTCGCCACAAGATGTCCCTGACAGCATCTAAAATCTTTTTCAAAATCAGGGCTAGGTTTTTATCCAGATAAAGTTTTTTTCATAGATAAGGTGACAGGTCCCCATGAGAGTAGGAATTTTTGGGTCCCCAGATGTCAAGGTAATATAAATCCAGTTACTTAATTGTGTTTTTCAGGGCTTTATTTTCCTATGTAGTCAGGCACCGCCATCTTAGAGGGTGGGAAGAAAACGTTTCCTTCCCTCTCTCCTCGCAGGGGGAAGAAGTTTCAGAAGGCTTTTGACAGGAAAATACTTGGGATACAAGAAGGTAAAGTCTCACCCGGTTCCTCCACGATGCTTTCAATGTGCTTGGTTGTGAATTTGACCTCGGCAGGTAGCGGCTTAATGATGGGCCATGTAAGTGGCCGATCTTTTCTCCATCGGTCCGAATAGCTGCTCCATATCAAACGGAAGGGCTGCCGCCCTTCTGCAATCAATAAGAAGATCCTCTTCCCCACTCGTTGCCCCTCCAAGGTGACTTTCGATCCCTTTCAGGGTCCCCCGCTGAGAGAAAACCGGACAGCGGAGGGAGCGATTGCCCTGCACGTCCGCCAGCACTGCGATCAGGAACCGGAAGCCATTGGTGTCAAACTTGATTTCATTGAGGGTTAGGGTTGGGGTTAGGCATTGTGGGTTACAGTTGGGGTTAGATATTGTGGGTTAGAGTTGGGATTAAGCATTGTGGTTGCCCTGGGGGGGATGGGGGTTAGGCATTGTGGGTTAGGGTTGAGGCTAGGCATTGTGGGTTGGGGTTAAGCACTGTGGTTACCCTAGGGGAGAGTGGAGGTTACGGTTAGGCTTGGGATGCCTGGCTTTTGGACACCTTCAGGACAATGAGCAGGGTGCGTGGGACAGATCCCCCCTGCTTCACCTCATGGCAGTGGCACTGGGGCAATGTGCCACATGGTGTCCTGCGGCAAGCAGCTGAAACCAGCCACAGAACAAGTGGTTTGGCATGGGATGCCTGATAAGTGGGGTGTGTGGGGCAGATCCCTCCTCCCCCACCTCCCAGTGCTCCCCCTCTCCTCACCTTGTGTCTAGCAACCAGATGGAATGGGTGGGTGGCCAGCTGCACTGGTCTTAAGCAGGGTTTGTTTTTGGTGTAGGACTTATTTTACGCCCACCCCTGAAACTCAAGCTATGACTTATTTTCGGGATAGGTCTTATTTTTGGGGAAATATGGTAGACTCATAGTTACCTGGTGCCTTAACTGTTACACTAAACTGGCTGCCATTACTGCACTATTAAACTTCAGCCCATTAAGCAAGTCAAGGTGTAGATTAGGTTTGAAGGCTTCACTGTAACAGATTAATAAGGAATTATGGATCTCACTATGCTGAACAAAACATCTAAAACTATGGTCATGTGAAACCAAATCAATGAGGAAGCTGGTAGGAGGTTGCAAATAGCTAGACTACAAACACTAAAGGACATGGTTAATCTTCCTCTGAAGAGCAGTAGTATAGAGATAGCAAAATCTTCATTAGATATGTCTGTAATATGATAAGTGGTAAAAAAGAACAGAACAGGCAGACTAAATTTAAAATTAATATTTGGGATTAATTTCTGTCTTTCTGACACAAAACATCCTTGAACAAGTATGCTGTCCTTTCAATATAAAGGAAATCAGAAAAATAGCTTCTTTTTTTTTTTACAAAGAGCAGTAGTTTAAAATATTACATTATTTCACTTAAGCCTAGAATGTCTCTAAATTGTAAGAATTTCCATAAGAATGAGATATTTTCCATAAACTTTATTTTCAAATTTAAACATTTTGCTTATCGCATGGAATTGTCAGTGATGGTTAGTAAACAAAGGGGAGATATTATTTCCTCCAAACCAGCTGTTCTCTTTTATTTAGTTCAGGCCGTAAAAGAACGATGTAACATTTGGGTAAACAAACGCAAGCCAGTAATCCTGCACTGGAGCCAAAGATGGAGAAGATTTCCACAGCTACCATGTGTTTGTCCTTGGTGCTCAGATAGGCTGGGGAAAATGACAACCACACACTGCAGAAGATCAGCATGCTGAAGGTGATGAACTTGGCTTCATTAAAGGTGTCAGGCAAGTTCCTGGCTAGGTAGGCTACCAAGAAACTGACTAGAGCAAAAATGTTCATGAAGCCCAAGACACAGTAAAACATGTAGGTCGACCCTTCATTACATTCCAGTATTATTTCTTTTTGCAGAGAATACATGTCAAAATTTGGAAATGGGGCAGAGGTTGCCAGCCAAATGGCACAAAGAGAAGCTTGAAGAAAGGAGCAAGAAAAGATAATAAAAGTAGCCAATCTGTTCCCTACCCATTTCCTCATTCCAGATCCTGGCTTGGTGGCCATGAAAGCAAAAACTACAATGATAGTCTTGGCCAGCACACAAGAAAATGCTACTGAAAATATGAAGCTAAAAACAACTTGTCAAAGGAGACATGTCAGTACTGTCGGCTGACCAATGAAGAGGAAAGCAAAAAGGAAGGAGAAGAGGAGAGAGATGAGGAGAAGGTAGGAGAGATTCTGATTGTTGGCTTTGACAATAGGTGTCTCATTGTGCTTAATTAAGATACCAAGCACAAATACTGTCATGAAAACAAAGGAGAATGAAAAAACTAAAGATGTAATTCCTAAAAGTTCTTGGTAAGATAAAAAGGTGATCTTTTTGTCAATGCATGCATTTTGATGGAAATTTGCATACTGATCTTCTGGACATGGGACACAGTCATCTTCATCTGGAAAAAGAACATAATACATTGTTTATATTACTACAACCAAAAGCAAAATTCTACATCTGAGACATTGTGTATTGGAATGTATAGGAAACAAGATTTTCTTCTGCACACCCAACTCTGACCTCTTTTAAGCTGAATTGGAACTTCCACTCCATTATATTCTGATGTGTGAAAATGTTAATTTTCAAGTGAAATGGGAGGCAAAGAAACTTTAATAATAGAGTCAGAAATTGACCAATCAGTACATTACTTCTTAGTCAATCAACAATTTCTATTAATGCTTATCTTACCCACTTGTGCTGAAATCTTCCCTTCTGCACAAGGAAGGCAGTCATAGCAACAGAACAGTTTCCCTTCTTTCATGACCTGAAAGACAATGATCATTGTACACAGAATGGGGCTGAACCTGAAAGGTGAAGAAAGAAAAAGAAAATGTTGATTTAGGTGTTGTCAATATGGGGGTTATAGAAGACATTATTTAATTCTTGTGTATCCTGCTTAGAATCCAACAAGATCTTTCTCCAACATCATCTGTTCAATTAATGAGATTTTCAGTCAGTGATTCATACAAGAACATGAATGAAAATAGTAATAGACTTAGCAAAAGTAAATAAAATCATCTTAAAGAACCTCTGGAAGGTGAACAGATGGGAATTAGTACAGAAGATGATGTTCACTTCTCTAGTTTATTTTTTTGCCTAAAGAGAATCTTTTCAGAAACAAGGAATTTATTTCCTTGTAGCCAGTGTTTGGGAGAACACACAGAATATAACCTCCAAAATCCAAAATCTAACCGATTGATTGATTAGCCATTAGAAGAAGTTTATGTTTTGAATCTTATTGGCCACATAGATAAAATCTGTTCAATAGATGATCCTTCACCAATAAGATTATTCAGGTCTTCCAACAGGGCACTCATCACTATTGTAATCAAAGCCATCAATCTTGCTGCTGGTACCTTTCTTGCTGCTGGTACCTTTCTTGCTGCTGGTACCTTTACCTTTTCTTCCACCTTTCCTAAAATTATAAATGTATCAAAATATGATAATTTGAGCATGGTTATTTGTGAAACAATAGGTATAAATAAATGGTGATTGTAGAAAGCATTCAACTTCTAAAAAGAAACCAAAATAATAACTTGGCAAATATTTTGGCAAACTTTAGAACAATATCCTCCAAAGAGGTCAGTAAAGACCACCAGGTTTAAGGGATTTTCCATTGTTGTTGCTGTTATTAGTCTAATATTAAAATACTATTTATTACATTGATTTCATATAATAAATTTTGGGCGTTTGATCATCAATCTAAAACTTCATGAAGGGAAGCCAAAGATCTGAAGAGTTTGGGGTCCCCTGCCATACAATAATATTTTGGAATCTTTGCTATTATTGTTGTATTTGAAGGGATGGTCACACAACAGATGCATCCAGCCTACCTGATTAAAACTGGTGGGCCAAACAATGGCATTCTCCTGAATGATGAACTTCATTTTTTCAGAGGTATGTACATCTAAACTTCCAACTTTGACTCTAAGAAGGGACTGATTTGGCAATGTGATCCAGTTGATTATATCAAATCCTGACACCAATTGCCCATTTTCATCAAAGGAAACTGGCTCCCCAGCATTATTGTTAAATGAGACAATCCTCAGAAAATGATGCAACTCAATGAGAAAAAGAAATAAAAGGTTTTATAAAATTGATTAGACTAAGATTTAAAGGACTTTTGGAAGAAAGAGATCTACAACATTTTCTTAATTCATTATTGCTTTTTGACATAACATCCAAAGTATCCTTTAAGTATCCTTTAAGAATACTAGGATCCATTGTTCTGGACAAGACCCAGGGCATCCAGGAGTACATCAGTAAGATGGTACCCAAAGATGAGCTGCTGAGAGAATTCCAGAGGTAACAGAAGACATGACAGGAAAATCAATCAGAAGAAGTTCCACAGCAATACAAAACCCTTCATGGGGGTATATCTCAGATAGTTGAGGTCGCAGTTATTGGGAAATCCTACCAGTGGCTGGAAAGGGCTGGACTAAAAACAGCACTGAGGCACTAAGAGTAGGTATTAAGCATCTGATCCATAGAAGCAGGGGTCTACTACACTAGACAATATTCAAGGTGGAGACTATGTGGAGCAGTCTCAGAGACATAGTGGCAGGTGTGTAAGATGCAGCAAGAGCAACATACACTGAATGGCACAACTAAGTAGTTGCCATTGTGTACAGGAACATCTACACAGAATAAGGGTTAGACCCTTCTAAGTCCAGATGGTTGTGGAGAATAAGAAAGCTAAGATCTTGAGGGACTTTCAGATCTAGATAGATGGGCAGGTAGTAGCCAATCAACCAGACATAGTGATAGTAGATGAGGACCAAAAGGCCAAGATGATGGTAGTGATGCCAAGTGACAGCAGCATCAGGAAGAATGAGTATCAGAAGCTAAAGAAATAGCAGGACCTGAAGGGGGAACTAGAGAGGAAGTGAAAAGTTGTGTTAGTGCAATTGGAACTTTGGTTTGGGGAATTTGTTTCCTAAGACAGTGGTTCCAACATATCCCAGGAACACCATCAGAACTCTCTGCCCAAAATAGTGCAGTCCTAGGAATAGCTAAGATACTGTACAAAATCTTCAAACTCCTAGGTCTCTGGTAGAAGACTTGAAATTGAAGAGGACATATACGATTTGGAAGGATGAGAAGATTTATATCATACCTACCTACTTACCTATCTACCTACCTACCTACATACTGTGCATACATACATACACATACGCACATGCTCAAAATGATACCTGCCATGATCCTTGATGAAGAAGATCCAGTTGACATTTATCTGATACAACTTTGTGTTTCCTTTTGAATGAATATAGAGCATGCAAGGCATGTACCACAGCATAGACTGCATTGTAGATGGTGTAACTGTGGCTATTCATCTGCATGTCAAAAATCGAGGAAGGAAGAGTCTCTATTTTCTCCTTCCCAGTGCATATACCATCAAAATTCTTCTCTCCGCTGGAGTTGGGGAAGGCACATTGAAATGCATCTTCCCAAAAATCCTTCAAAAAGTCATCTTCTTCATGGGTGGCAGGATTTCTTTCCCTAACAAAATCCTGAAATTCTACCAAGTCACTTAAGTGAACTGCAATGGATATAGCACCATAAATGAAGTATAGAGGCCAATTCCTTTGCATAGAAGTGGAAGTAAAATCCATCTGGGCTATCATAATCCAGACTTTCTCATTTTTTGATGAAACTTGATAAGAGAACAACAATCTCATACTCATCATAAATTCACCTTGTACAATCACAGCAGATGCCGTGCTTGCCATGACAATGTCATAAACTTTATTTCCCTCCTCCCACATATCAGCAAATTCATTAGTGCATGTCTTCTTGGGGAAACGTTCAATAAAGTCAAAGCAGATTCCTTTCTGGGCAAACATTAAAACCACAGTTGCTATAAACCAATCTCCATCATCATATTTCAGAGATATCATTCCAACCCATGTCCATCCAAAATGTAGCAATAACTGGAGAATTCCCCTGTATTGAAGCACATTGTTAGGGAACATCCAGTGGAAAACATTTCCATCATTAATTGTAGGTGCAGAACCATAGATAAGCTTAGGAAAGAAAAGCAATTGAAAGGTGTTAATGTAATGAGCATGCAAAATTGGTGATGGAATTGCTAAATAGTGTAAAGATAGGTTAAAACAAATAATGTTTTGATCAGTTGACAGAGTCAGTAGAACACATTGCAAATTCTCTGCAAATCTTTCTCCTTAAGATTCTTGATACCATATTGCCAAATAAGCTTTTGCTTTTGTCACTTCTCAATAAAAAGAAAGAGGTTCATGTTCAAAGAGGAAAAAGCACAAAATAGAGAGTTCAAAAATACAAATAAGAAAATAATCACGACAATAACACACAATGGTTATCTTAATGAACAGAAAAGCTAGATTAATTATGGTTTTAATTAAAAAAGTAATATAACCTGTAACAGCTCCTAATCCTAAATATTTTTCTAGTTTATAATGCTTTTTCTAGTCATTGGATTCATTAAACATTTTGACATACCATATATGTTTTTGTGCTATGTATGAGAAACATAAATAGAAGCTGGCCAAAATAAAAATGTACAAGCTGGCCAAAACAGACTTCTCTGTTAGTTTGTCAAGTGTTGACTTATTCAATGTTCTTAATTGTTTTGTTTGATGAGAATCCTTGGGAAAACCTGACCTTCAAGTTTTTCTCATTGAAATGAATACCTTAAGTACCCCACGAATTAGTAATTGTTTGATTATAATTTCAACCTTCGTAAGGAAGGAAGGACATCTAATATTCATATATAGGGCTGGGGAGAAAAAGGGAGGATACCTCACCTGTTGTATCTTGTAGTTGCACAGAATATTTGCCATTTCTAGAGAGATTTTTGTATAGGGTCCTCCAATGACAGCTACTTCATTATTCTGGCCATCACACTTATAATTGGGGATGAAGTTGTCCTTTGTTGAAAGAAGCTCCAGTGCACCACGGTAAGTCCAGCTTCCAATGAAGTTGCTGTTGTAAATATGGAAACCCAAAATGATGTTGGGTAGGAAGTGAGGATTTTCATTGATTTCCTTCAAAGCAAATTCCAAAGCCAGGAATATGCTGTCAAGTACCTGTAAGGAGGTTAAATTAACTCATTATTCTCTATCAGAATGAAGCATGCATTTCATTCCAATGACAACTGCTCTTTTATTTTAAAACTGAAAGAGAACTATTATGACATTTTTTTCTTACCCTGACATCAATTGACAGGAGAGGCATATTTCCTTGTCATCTCAAAATGAAATCTTGGAAGTAGGAAAACTGTCCAGGTCTTACATATCAACTATGAAGCATATATATAGTTCACATCACTTAGGCGTGATTTCATTTGGAAAATAATGCCCTTTTTCTCAGAAGCATCTGAGAAAATTGACTGTGATTTTGGAAACTTTAAACAATAATAAATCTGCTCATATTTAACTTGCCAGAGGAAATTATGTAAGGATTGGTTGGTTGATTTATTGATTGACTGACTGATGGTGAAAGAATATCAGAAAGGTAAGGGAAAATTAAAGTGTAAGATTAGGAACCTAGACAAATGAAAAGTATTAAAGTCAACTCATGTCAAGTAATCTTTAGGTGACCAAGCTCATGCCTTTTTTTCATTTAAGATCAAAAGGATATCATTTTCAGTTAGATAACTTCTAGAAGAAGAAAAAATAGATTAAATCCCTACCCTAAACAATAATTATGGCATCCATTTGAATTGAAAAGCCATGTATTTCAAGAACAACATTGTATTCTATCTGATGCAATCACAACATTTACATGTTTCTGGGTTTAAGAAAGAAATGATAATTGTCAGATAATATAACATGGACAACCATTTGTCTGAAATGTTATAGGGTTTCCAGCCTAAGCAGGGGGTTAGACTAGAAGACCTCCAAGCTCCCTTCCAACTATTCTATTCTATTCTATTCTATTCTATTCTATTCTATTCTATTCTATTCTATTCTATTCTATTCTATTCTATTCTATTCTATTCTATATTCTGATGTTCATGAATCAAGACCTGAGTAGCCATTCTTGGATTAAACCCAAAGATTTATTTATGTTTTACTTGGGATATTTGCAACATATTATATATATATATATATATATATATATATGTAGGTCTTTGGTAATTCGGGTTTTCTCCCGTGTAAAATTGAAAGTGTCTTGGCAACGTTTCGACGAAGTCCCATTCGTCATCTTCAGGCTGGAGTCTTCGGCTTCCTGCTTCTAGGAGCAATGTGTGGTCGCAGCTGTTTCTTCCTTTTAACTGCCAGTGGGGGTATGAACTGATTGGGTGGGAGCTTGGCTGTGTTCTGATTGGGTGGAGGTGTGTTCTGATTGGTTAGGGGCTTGGCTGTGCTCTGATTGGATGGGGGGTTAGCTGTGCTCTGATTGGATGGGGGTGTGTTCTGTTTGGGTGGGGGCTTTGTTGTGCTTGGATTAGTCTGAGTTGCAGGGGGATTTGAGATGGAGAGCTGCATTGCTGTTGTTTGGCTTCACGTTCGTGGTCGTGCCATATCTTCAAGGTGGGTGTCAGTTTGCTTCATGTATGGATTGGAGGGGTTTAAAATGGCTAATGATGCAGCTGTGGTCTGGTTTCTGGTTTGTGGTCGTGCCTCATCATTGGTGGGTTTGGGTTTGCTTTTTGCGTGGATGTGTGGTGGTGACATCCTGTGTGGTTTTCGTGAGTGTGGGTCTAGTGTCATTCTTTGTGTTAGGGACTCGTTTGTCAATAAGGCTGGGTTTCCAAATGGCTGGTAGGCGGGAGGTATCATCTTGTTTATTCATGCTGTGTGGGCATTTTCTATCTCGATGGCTTCTCTGATTATTCTGTTGTTAAAGTGTTCAGTTTTGGCGATAGTTCTGGTATTTTTAAAGTCAATTTTATGTCCTGTGGCTTTGAGGTGTTGGAACAGGGAAGAAGTTGGTTCCTCTTTTCTGACTGAGTTCTTGTGTTCTTCAATGCGTGCACTTATTCTTCTGTTGGTTTGTCCGATGTATGTGGTGGGGCAGGCGGTGCATGGGATTTCATATGCTCCTTGATTTTCTAACTCAATTTTGTCTTTGGGGTTTCTTAGGATGGTGGATATTTTTTGGTTTGTGCAGAATGCTGTCTTGATGTTGTGTTTGTGGAGGATCTTGCTGATTTTGTCTGTGGTGCCTTTTATGTATGGGAGGAGGGCTTTGCCGTTTTCTTGTTCTCTGTCTTGGATTTTAGTGGGGGTTTCTTTTTGGATTAGGTTGGTAATCTTATGTTAGTACATTAGTGAGAGTGTGTAGTTCGGTTTTTAGGTATTGTTCGTCAGCTAAGCGTTTTGTTCTCGAGATGAGTGTCTTGGCTACGGAGTTGATCTGTGCTGGGTGGTGGTGTGAGAGTGCGTGCAGATAGCAGTTTGTGTGTGTTTTCTTCTGGTAGATGGTGTGTCCTAGGGAGCCGTTGGATTTCTTGTAGACTAAGACATCCAGGAAGGGAAGTTGGTTGTTAGCTTCTGTTTCCATGGTGAACTGTATTTTGGGGTGTAGGCTGTTGAGGTGTGTGAGGAAGTTGTCTAGTTTTTCTTTCCCATGTGGCCAGATTATGAAGGTGTCGTCTATGTATCTGAGCCAGAATTTGGGTTTGTGATCAGATTTTTCTAGAGCTTGGGTTTCAAAGTGTTCCATGTAGAGGTTTGCAATGACAGGTGAGAGGGGTGATCCCATGGGTGCTCCTTCTATTTGTTTGTATTTTTGTCCATTATAGATGAAGTATGTGTTGGATAGGCAATGGTTGGTCAGATCTAGGATGTGCTTGGGGGGGTATATTTGTTTTGGATAGCTGTCAAGGCTTCTTTGATTGGTATTTGGGTGAAGAGGAAAATGACATCAAAGCTCACGAGTAGGTCGCTGGGCTGTAGGTTTTGTTTCTTTATGATCTCTATGAATTGGAATGAATTTTTTATGTGTGAGGTGATGGATTCTGAATAGGGCTGTAGTTGTTTGGCGAGAAATTTATATATATATTATGTGACAATATAAAATAATTTCCCATCCCTGGTGATTTTCATGATGAAACACTAATAATCATTTCTTTTCCTTAAGTACTATGTAACATGTAATATTGCGACATACACAGAACTTATGTTAAAGTGACGTGGATGAGTAAGCCAGTGGCAGATAATGGAAAATCTGCAGATTGATTACATGAATCACCCTCCCCCAAAAGCTCTGCCAGATCAGCCTCCTAAATTTTGATGAGAAATGTTCTGAATAACAGTTGGAAGAGATCTTGGAGGTTTTCTAGTCCAACCATCTGCTCAGGCAGGAAACCCTATACCATTTCAGACAAATGGTTGTCCAATCTCTTCTTAAAAACTTCCAGTGTTGGAGCACCCACAGCTTCTGGAGGCAAGTTGTTCCACTGATTAATTGTTCTAACTGTCAGGAAATTTCTCCTTAATTCCAGGTTGCTTCTCTCCTTGATTAGTTTCCACTCAATTGCTTCTTGTCCTGCCTTCAGGTGCTTTGGAGAACAGGTTGACTTCCTCTTCTTTATGGCAGCTCCTTGGATATTGGAAAACAGCTATCATGTCACCCCTAGTCTATCTTTTTATTAAACTAGACATATCCAAATCCTGCAACCCTTCTTTATATGTATTCTCCTCCAGTCCCCTAATTATCTATGTTGCTTTTTCTGCACTTTTTCTAGAGTCTCAACATTTTTTTATATTGTGGCAACAAAAATTCAGTACAATATTCATAGTGTGGTTTTACCAAGGCATTATAAAGTGGTATTAACACTTCAACATGATCTTGATTCTATCCCTCTGTTAATGCAGCTTAGGACTGCATTGGCTTTATTGGCAGCTACAAGTGATTGATCCCTCTCGCAGTTACTACTATTGAGCCAGGTACCATCTATTCAATACTTATGCATTTGTTTTTTCTTGCCTAAATGTAGAACCTTACTTTTTTTCTCCATTGAATTTCATGTTGTTAGATAGGGCCCAGTGTTCAAATCTGTCAAGCTCCTCTGTATCTTGGGCCTGTCTTCTGGAGTATTGACTATTCCTGCCAGCTTGGTGCCATCTGCAAATTTGATGAGTTCCCCTTTTATCCCTTTATCTAAATCATTGATGAAGATATTTAAGAGTACTAGACCTAAGACAGAGCCTTGGGATATCCCACTCCATACTTCCCTCCATGTTGATGCAGTTCCATTAATCACTGTGTGTGGTTTGTCAGCTAGTTACAAATCCACTTGGTGTTGATGCTGTTTAACCCACATTTTTCCTATCTTATCAAGTAGTAGGTTGTTATCAAAAACAGATATTATCAAAAATCAAAAACAGATATTCAAAGTTCTTGCTGGTTCATGTAAATAAACTAACCAAATAAGATATACGAATAGTAGGCTAAACACTAAAACAACACTAAAACAACAGTGTGTAAACACTAAAACAACAGTGTGTAATGATAGACAATCTGACAACTAAAACAACACTAAAACAACAGTGTGTAAACACTAAAACAACAGTGTGTAAAGATAGACAATCTGACAGATGAAAAGCACCTGTGCTCTTTCATTCTTCCTCTCTTCTTGGCCTACCCACATTGTCAGGACACCCTCGCTGCCAATCAGCAGTAGCCGCTAATCAGCATCAGGCAGAAGGTAAGAAAGAGGATAAAAGTCAAGATGGAGGTTTGGCAGCTCTGCTTCCTTATAAAGAAGAGGCTGAATAAACAAAGCCAAAGCATAAAACTAAAACAGCAAACTGAAAGACAGCCTGCCCTGTTGAGGGGGAAAAAATTAGACAGGAGGCAGGAGCTGAGAAAACAGTGAAGGAAGAGGCATTTATTTCCTCTCCTCAGACTGGCCTGAGGGACAGAACAGAAATAAAAAGCAGAAATTTCAAAAGGTAAAAAACAGATTGAACTGCCTATCTTTAATCTCATAGGCACTATAAAGAGGCAGCACTTTATAAAATTGAGAAAAAAATAATTTATTTTTGTTTCTTGGTTAATTGTTCCTTTTTGTTTAATTCAGGCCTCAGAACAATAATGTAGCATTTGGGGGAAAAGATGCAGCCCAGTAATCCTGCTGCAGAAGCCAAAATGGAGAAGATTTCTACAGCTACCGTGTACTTCCCCTTGGTACTCAGATAGGTTGGAACAAATGACATCCAGACACTACAAAAGACCAGCATGCTAAAAGTGATAAATTTGGCTTCATTAAAACTGTCAGGTAGCTTCCTAGCAAGGAAAGCCACCATGAAGCTAATAGCAGTCAAGAATCCCAGAAAACCAAGGGCAGTATAAAACATGATGGCTGAACCTTCATTACATTCGAGGACAGTTTCTTCAGTCATCGAGTGGATGTCAGAATCTGGGAATGGGGGAGAAGTTGCCAGCCACACACTACAAATTGTGACTTGAACCAGGGAGCAAGACAAGAGAATAGTATAAGCCAGCCTTTTCCCAACCCATTTTCTGGTTTTAGAACCTGGCTTGGTGGCCATGAAAGCAAGAACCACTATGGTTGTTTTCCCCAAAATGCAAGAAAGGGCGACAGAGAAGATGATGCCAAAAGCAGTTTGTCGCATGAGACATTTTGCTTGGTTAGGTTGCCCAATGAAGAGCAAACTGCAAAGGAAAGAGAGCAGGAGGGCAATGAGAAGAATGTAGGTGAGGTTTCTGTTGTTGGCTTTGACTATGGGAGTTTCCTGGTTTTTAATGAAGATCCCCAGGACCACAACTGAGATGAAAGAAAAGAAGAAAGTGATACTGGTTAAAGTGGTTCCCAAGGGTTCTTTGTAAGATAAGAATGTTGTATGTTTCTTAAGGCACATAGTCTGGTCCTTGTTAGGGTAGTTTTCTTCAGGACATGGGAAACAGTCATCTAAACCTGAAAGAGGAAACACTGTTGTCAGGTTAGCTCTGTCATCTGCAACATTCAGAAGTAATGTATTTTAGTGGCTGAATTTTCCAGACATTCATCAGTGAGTCTGGGAATTTGGGAATTTAAAATCTTATTTATTTGGCTAGGATAGTTTTAAATCTAATTTATCTGAGAACAATCCTTGAAAATTACTCATATCATTTCATTCTATTTGTAATTTGAAATTGAATTGAATCTCCAACTCACACTATTGCTTTAGAGGAAGCAAATCTTGGTATTACACTGTGTGAAGAGTGTAATAATCTTTTTCTTGGAGACTTCCAGTTTGCCACGGCCACCATGGACGCCTGGGAGAGGAACTTCATCTCCCACGTCCAGTTTTGCATCACTGGGGGCCCTTGAAAAGGGTCAAAAGTCGCCCCGTAGAGGCGACCAGCAAGGAGGGACAGAATTGTTTAAGTTAGCCGAAAAATTCCACCACCACCTTCCCATTCTGGTGGCAACCGAAAACAAGCCAAATGGTTTCATGCAGGTTTGTTGCAGAGTTGACAGGGAGGAGAAAAGATAAAAGAAAAGAAAAAAACCACAGAATATCCTTCCTCTTAAGAAGCTTCTGGATTGGAAAAAGTTATCTGTATTCTATGCTCATTGTGCAATAACATATTAATAGGAATTATTATGGCAAAATTTATTAGCTTATATTTAGTAGATTGTTCTACACTGTGGAGCCCATGGTGCCCTACTGATCAGGACAATAGAGATAAACTAGACTGACACAGCATTCAAAAAAGACAATAAAAAAGTGAAGGAGGAAACAAAAAGATCAGAATACACCCCCTTCAGCAACTAATATCCAGATGAGCAAAAATTAACACCAGACAAAGAACTCAGCAGAAAATGTTAATCTAATCAAGGAACTACTAAGGAGAAAACTAAACTCCAGCCAACACTGGCAGGCCAAGCTAATGTATATAAACAGGCAGCAAGCCCATTAGCATTCATGATGTTACCTACCAGGTTGTGAAATATCTTCAAACAAGCAGCTAAGCTTAGAGAGCACCAATGATTCCACAGTTCAAACCTGAGCTACATAGATTGTATTCTGTTCTTTTGAAAGAAACCATAGTAGGCTAACCAGGAGTTGACAAGGGCTGAATCACATGTTTCTTCAAAGATGTGCCATCCAGTGAAGAGCTGGCTTGGAGTTCTTTAAGTGAAGGGCCTAAGCAGAAAGATTACTTCCATGTCGCTAGTCATTTGTATGCATAAATGTCTGGGATGTACACATTTTTAGGTCCATCTTGATGGCACTGGCAGTGAGACTCATGGTAACTGGAAAGAAATCTGACTATATCAGTGAGGTTTGATATCCTTCACTTTTCATTTACCAGTCATATATTTTGTTCTACTTTGTCATTGCTGATTCTAAAGGACCCTGGCTAGCTTACAGCATGAAAACAGAATAAATATGAAATGAAAAATAGAAGTATAGAAGAGAAAATAAGAGAAGGATGGTGGATCTGTTAAACAAAAATAATATGTCATACTTCCATGCTTTACACTCCAACCATCATAACCTTAATCCTGGAAAAAATTAGATGACATTCTAGAGGTTCTGAAATAAAAACTAGTTCAGGTGCCGTTGGCCATTTTGTGAGTTGGGGCTATGTTTGGAACAATACTATGGTTGTTGTGGTAACAATCACTGTTCTCAACATCTGTAGGGATAAATGCCCCAACATCAAAATACTGGGTAGTGCTTTGAATTTATTGACCTTCAGAGCTAATAGACACCAGTCTATTTTGAATGGCCTCTCTTACCTGTCTGGTTGGCAATTTTCCCTTCTGGGCAATGGAGGCATTTGTAACAGCAAAATTGTTTCCCTTCTATTTTGATCTTGCTGTATCCCAAGTAGCAATCATCATTACACAAAGAAAGAGGTTGTGTCTGTTATAAATGAAAATGTAGTAAATTTAGAATTTAAACATTAGGAATCTAAGAAATTACCATGTTAGAGGAATATTTTCTTTCCTTTTTTGATTAGAGATATGAAACATTCTGTGCTAGCAGAGAAGATTTGGCTTATTCCTTAAAATATCCTTCTGACATCATAAACTGTGTTAATGGAAAAGTCTTCTGTTCACCTGGTAGACATCAGAAATTAGGGTTAGTTAGTTCAGAAGTACATTGAGTTACTTTTCCTGGTGCAAGACCCTCTTCAAAGTGCTGTGCATCAAGAATATTGCTTTTCATGTAATTGATTCATTTGTGTGATTGTTCAAAGACATTATTTGGACATCAACTGCAGCATGATCACTGAACCATCCCTTAAAAATGAATAACAATAGCGATAGCACTTAGACTTATATATCTCTTCGCAGTGCTTTACCGCCCTCTCTAAGCGGTTTACAGAGTCAGCATATTGTCCCCAACAATCTGGGTTCCCATTTTACCGATTTTGGAAGCATAGAAGGCTAAGTCAACCTTGAGCTGGTGAGAATTGAACTGCCAAACTGTGGCAGCTGGCAGTCAGCAGAATTAGCCTGCAATACTATATTCTAACCACTGTGCAACCAGGGCAAATAAAAGTTACCTGGTTAAAAACGTTGGGCCAGACAATATTATTTGCTGATAGAGAGAGAAGGTTTTCAAGTTGAGTTGAGGGATTTATTTTTCCAACTTTAATCCTAAGAAAGGATTGATTTGGGAAGGTGATCCAGTTGATGATATCAAAGCCAGATGCAACCTTCCCATTCTGGTCAAAGAAAATATTTTCTCCAGCACTGTTGTTAAATGAGACTTTTCTCAGGTAGCGATGAAGCTCAAGAGAAGAATATGAGAGTAGTTAATAAAGATATACAACGATGGCAAAATATACAGCAATATACAGCAATATTTCAGAAGATTTTGCACTCCCAATATATGATGATAATAACAAAGTTAATTTGTCACTTCTATCAGCAAGCAGCAGAAGACTCACCATGAGAGACAAAAAACAGCTAAGGATGGGCTAACAGTCATCTTTTCATGGATATCACCCAGAAGTACATGCCAGCATCAAAAAAAATAGCATGCTGTCTTCCTTCCTTGTCATTGGGCAACCACACCAGGAAAATAACAGATCTAATGAGTGGGCCCTGTGTGTGAGTTGGGCCATGAATACTTTGAACTAGGTTTTTGGCTATGAACTCTGAAACCCTAGGCCAGAGAGAACAGGTCTAAATTTCCCAGAACCATAAGCCTGTGGATCTGCACCTACCTGCAGTTCAGACAGAGTCCAACAGTAAAGACAGAGATGCAGCTACACTACAGGGAGGAAGGTAAGTGACCATCAATGGGAAGATTCTTTATTGCCAGAGTTTTATTTAGGCTTTATTTCATTAGTGACCATGATGTGGACTATTTTATTTCATTAGGAGATTTAGCCTACATCAAATATTCTTTATTTGGTAAGATATCAATCCTAAAATCGAATGGACCATAGGGATTTTAAAAGTTCTTCTATCAAGATACGGTAGGTCCAACCTACAGCCTCTCAATTTCACTCTCACTAATCTAGAGACACTGAACTCTCCTTTCTTGTTGAGAAGAACTCTCCCAATACAGTGAATCTGAAGAAGGAATTGAGGGAGAGAGGAAAGAAGCCTTTCACTATGATGCTGCACATAATAGCCCAATTATTCCAATACTCAGCATTAAATATTCATAGGAACTTAACTTTTTGCATTTAAAAAAGCTGGAATAGAAATATGCAGACATTCAGGCTTCCGGTTCCTGATCCGCAGCAGACGCAGTCGCAAGGAGAGCCTCATCTCTCCACTGGCTGTTTTTCCCTCCGCTGGTAGACCCTTAATCGGGTCGAAAGTCGCCCTGGAGGGGTGACCACTGTTGAGGCCCTCGTCGACGGGGGAAGGGCGGCAGCTCCTTCCTCGGTCCGAGCCAGCTCCTTAGGGCTGTCGGAGAAAAGATCGCCCAGTAAAATGGACGATCACTTCGCTGCACCAGAACAGCTAAGCACAAAGAACCCCCGTGGAGAATCCGGGTGAGACCTTTCCTTCCCCCTCTTTCCTTAATTACTCTCCTGTAAAAAGCTTTTGAATTTGAATTACTTTCCTGCTGTGAGAGAGCAGCGTTTTGACACTGTGGCAAAAACAGCTTTGGAAACTGAAAAAAATAAAACAGCTAATTTTTTATTGACTATTCAACTCTTGGAATACTGAGGGATCCTGAAAATATTTCTATTTTTGATCATTACTATTATAACCACGCTATTTATTATCCTGGAGAGGCCTTTCTTTCTTACTTTTTTAATGTGAAAAACAAAAAATCTATTAACTTGGAAAGAAAGACCTTATAGCTACTGAGGACATCTTGTGATGAAAAGTGTTACTGCAACTGTATATTTTTTTGCTGGAGGATGGCTCTGACCTTCAAAGGATGATAAGGGTAAAGATAACTTGAAACATCTGGGTGGTGATTTTGCCTACTAGGAATTGGAGGTGACTTTTGTTGACTTTTGTTGACTTTTACTAAATATAGCCTTCACTAAAAGATTAAAAGATCTTTTCACCACTGAGATGGAGGAATCTTACCCACAGCTTGATTATGAACTTATACTGGAAAAAATCTTGGAAGCTACGGAGTACACGAAATCTTACTCTCAAATTTTGACGGATTAAGTTATAGGCCGAAAAACAGTGGAGAGGGAGCAGAGTGGCTCCAAAGAGGCCTTTGAGCAACATATACAACCTAAAGAGAAACCATACTTACAACTCAACTATGAACTTATACCGGGAGAAATTATGGAAACTATTGAACAAATCAACTTTACACAACCCCATATACAATTTATGGAGAAGCCTGATGATCAAAGAATAACTTTAACTGAGATGCCTGAATTGTCAAAACCAATAGAGACTGACACCCAGATACAAGTTACTGAAAATTGTGATAACGTGGATAATCAACTAGTAATTACAATATGGAATAAAACTGCCTACACCATTCAAAGGCCACTAGAAGAAAGGGAAGAGAACTTTGACCAATCTGAAGTGCTGAGAAATACCTTTTTTCAAATATTGGGGTTTGATGACGTAGGAACCTTACTATGGAAACCGGTGTGGCACAGAAAGAAACCTAGAGTTAGATTTAAAAATGTGTTTTAAATTTCATTCAATGGGTTAAAAAGGCTTTAGAGATTTTGACTGATTCAATAACTAACGGAGTACGTGAATTCTGTAAGAGGATATCTTTTGTAATAATATTTTGTTTCAGATATGATAATTATTTGGAGGAGTAAACTTTACCTACTGGGTTAAAAAGACTTTTTATAGATATAGATTGATTGATAGAATATATATTTAAAATAGATAGAAATGTATCTTTTGGACTGATATTTTTATTTCAAATAAGATAATTATTTTGTAATAGAAGGAGAATAAGAGGGATTGGTGACAAGAGAAGAAATGGTATTAATGAATAAAACATAAGAAAGTTATTGTGGGAATAATATATTCATTTCAGATACAATTATTATGTTAGGGAAAAGGGAAATGAGGGATACCCGAAGTGTTAATAATATGTTTATTTAAGGCTAATTGGAATATGGTAACTGTAAATTAGTAAAGCCTAAAAACAGGATTTGGATCTTTACAACTGAAACGTGATTGATGTCTGATAGGATTGCTTGAATTTTATTTAGAAATGTATTAATTTGAATATGTAATATTATATGAGGGAAATAGAGAGGGAACTTATAATGAATTAATTTGAGCTATATATTTATGATTTTTCTTTTGGATGTTTGATGTACCCATCTCCACATTGTTTCCTAAGCACTTTGATGTAACCTTCCCACCCCTATGAAAATCTAATAATATATATATATATATAAAAAGAAATGTGCAGACATTCTCATCCACCTAAGTAATTTCTCCAGCATTATATTTAAATTGGTTTCTATATAACTTGTGGACAGTTGTAGATATGGAAGCAATATGCCCTGCTACATTAATAAATATAGAAGATTACCTGCCACACTTGGTGACTAAAAAGCTTATGTTTTCCACTACCAGCCCTTGCTCTGTGTTTGGAGTGGGATGTAAGCATGGCTTGGAGAGCATGTGCCATAGCATAGACTGCATTGTAGATACTGTAGCTTTGCCCAGTCATGCTCAATTCAAAAACAGAGTCTGGAAGACTCTCCAGCTTCTCTTCCCCAGTGCACCTTTTCTCCGACTCTGGGTTTAAAGTGGATTTTGAGAAAGAACATTCAAAGGCTTGTTCCCAAAAGGCCCTTGAAAAACTGTCTTCATTTTCTGGAACACTGTTTCTCATCTGAAGAAATCTATTGAATCCTAATAATTCTTTTGATGACACTGCAAAAGAAAGAGCGCCGTAGATAAAATCCATTCTCCAATCTCTTTGAAAAGGAACTGAAGTATATTCCATTTGGGCTGGGAAAATCCAAACTTTGTCTTTTCTCTCAACTGTTCTGTCCAAATATTCTGAAACATAGGAGATTGTTCTGAAACCTGCCATGGCCTGGTTTTCAGAGTATACAATTGCAACACTGGAGGTACTTTTCATAATGACTTTGCATAATTTAATGAAAGTATTGATTTGTTCTCCTATCTCATCAGAAAAAGTTACTGTTGGAAGCTCTGCAATGTAATCAAAGCAGATTCCATATTGGGATAAGACAATAAGCACTTCCCTCAGAAATCGTTCACCAATCTCATTTTCTTGAAAAATTATCCCAATCCAAGTCCACTTAAAATGAAGCAGCAACTGGAGAATCCCCATAACGTGAAGATGTTCATTTGGATACATTTGATAGAAGAAAGCTGTATGAATTATGTTATCCATCACTGGAGCAGAGCCATATGTGAGCTTAGGAAAAAAGCAAAATACAAAATGTATGTATATGTATTTGATATAAGTGATAAATGGTTAAATTTGACTGATTTATTTTTTGTTGCTTTGATTTTTAGGGCTTATTCATAACTCACTGAAGATCTTCCTTTAATTTCAATGAAGTTAATGGAACTAAACTGTCACTATTTTTGGAAATCTTTCTAAAAATGTTATGATGCAATTTGATCATATTCAATTTGGCTATAATATATAAGGTTTGGGAAATAATAAACTGTTATGTAGATAACCTCTATGGCACATCAGAGAAGTCTAAACTATTGATACAGTAGATGTTCAGGATTTATGTAATATTGTTATTTCATTTCTACCACAAATGGAGTACTTGGGATCTTTGAAAAACTGGTTTTTATCTAATTTGGGTATAGGAACAAAAGCCTAATTGAACCATTTAGTATCTAGTTCTCTGTAAAGTGTCCCCCCATAGTTGGTTCTGATGGGTACAACCCTGCTGCATATATATCCAAGATAAAGTAGAGTTTTAAACAGTGAGTATAAGATTGAATTTGATGATCTTTGTAATTTTTCCTTAAGGTTTTGTGATACTGAATTTCCATTATTTAAGAATTTAACAATCAAACCTTAGTGCACTATTTTGTTATTCTCTTGAGACTTCACAAAACTTATCAATAAGAATAGATCTCTTTAACACATTTTTTAAAGATTGCTAAGGAACACCATATTTATAAGATAACTTGTTCTAAAAGCACAAGTTGAACAAAGTTTTGATTAAAAAAGCATCATCATTATTAGTGACTTGTGCCAAGATGATTTGATTATTTTTCTTTGTAAAAACATGGATCAGGAAGGAATTCTCACACTCTGTCTGACATGTATTTTTCCAAACTTTCCTTGAAAACATCCAATGATGGAATGTCCAGAAGTCCAAGAGACAGATTGTTTCATTACTTAACAGCTTTGAAAACAAACACTTTTCTATCTCTCTGATTTTCCTCTAGAGACCGACTAGAGAATAAGTCTAAGTACAGAGCTTATGAAAGTATGTGAAAATGAACTCAGAAGATGGGAGAGAGATGCACATAGCCTAGGGAATGATCTGATAATAGCAGCTATGTCTACAGGAGTCCATTCTCCAATCTCTTTGAAAAGAAACTGAAGTGTATTCAGTAAAAGCATCAGAAGCATTTCATAGAATCATATGGCTGGAAGGGACCTTGGATGTCTTCTAGTCCAACCTCCTGCTCAAGGCAGGAATCCTTATAACAATAATGGTTGTCCAATATTTTCTTGAAAACCTCAAGTGATGGCACATCCACAACTCTGGGAAGCAAGCTGTTCCATTGATTAATTGTTCTTATTGAGAACAATTCCTTCTCATTTCTAGTTTGAATCTCCCTCTAATGAGCTTCTACCCAATGCTTCTTGTCTGCTCTCAGATGCTATGGAGAATAAATTTATGAAGAAGTTGAAGAGCACTGGACCCAAGACAGAACCTTGAGATTTCCTACTATATGCTCTCCTCCAGGTAGATGTAGCTCCATTGAGGACTATATGCTGAATGTGATCGGTCAGCTAACTGTGAATACATTTGGTGATGGTACTGTCTATTCCACGTTGTTCTATCTTATCAAGACATAGGCTGTGGTTTATTTTATCAAATGTCTTATCTGATAAATGCCTAAAAGTCCAAGTGTTTCCCATAGCATTTCCCTGATCCACCAATTTAATCACTTTATCAAAGAAGGAAATAAAGTTTGTCTGGCATGGTTTGCCTTTAATAAACCCATGTTGGCTTCCAGTAATCACCTTTCCCATTTCTAGATGCTCACAAATTTGCTGCTTGATTATCTTTTCCAGGATTTTCCCAGGAACTGAGGTCAAGCTGATTGGTCTGTAGTTTCCTGAATCTACTTTTTTGTCCTTTTTGAGTATTGGAACTACATCAGTTCTTTTCCAGTCCTCTGGCAATTCATGCATGCTCCAAGAGCTCTGAAAGATTTCATTCAGTGGTTCCATCTGCCAGCTCCTTCAATAGCTGGGATGAAAACCATCTCATTCTGGAGATTTGAATTAATTCAAAGCATATAGGTGTTTTCTCATAAATTCTGGGACTATTTGGACCTGCATTAATGTCCTGTCTCCCAGACAGGAACTGATCTGCTTTTCCAGAGAGTAAAAGGGGAGGTGGGGAGAAATACTTTCAATTATCCAAGGTTCTGTTTCACATAACCTTGGTTAGGGCTTCATATCTTGGGTTCTCAAATGACTAACAAGGCTGAGCCTTCCTTCCTTCCTTCCTTCCTTCCTTCCTTCCTTCCTTCCTTCCTTCCTTCCTTCCTTCCTTCCTTCCTTCCTTCCTTCCTTCCTTCCTTCCTAGAATATCAATGCAGCTATATTCTTGGATATAGAAATACTGGGGCATATACTAGGGAATGAATGCATTGCTTGAACTGTTTTTTTTCATGGAAGAAACTATTAAGAAATTATCTATCTGTATTAGATTATTACTTCTTAACAGAAGAGATTTGGCATAGAGATAATATGTCAGTCCATTATTATAACTGGACTATATCACTTTTGTATCTTCTGGATAATTGTAATTGCCTTCTAGGGGCAATTTCCAATCACCTTCTCAGATGAGCTCCTGCTTCAGATTCCAATGAAGGAAAGGGAGAAAAATCAACAGAAGAAACTTCTTAGCCTCAATAAAACAGCTGCTTCAATACTTGTCTGCAGACAAATCAAAATGCTACTTTGAATTATATGTAGGAATAAATCACTGTGCAGTCATATGTTGTTTCCTTATTACGACTTCACTACTTTGATTGTCTAGATATGTTTTACTTTTCTTATTATTTTCTTTTTATTATTTTAATTGCTATGGAACTTCAATGGAAAGCAGCAGAAAAATATTTCAAATGAAAGAAAAAGCTCTCTTAAGAGCAAGAGGATTCATCTTCTTTCCATTTATTTCAAATTGGAGACAAGATCCTCCAATTCAGCACAATATTCAGTTATGAATATACCACTTTGATATTCCAGATATACTGTATAACATACTTTCATTTTCTTATTATTTCCTTGTTATTCAACTGCTGTAGAACTTCAATAGAAATCAGCAAAAAATATCTGAAATTAAAAGAATGATCTCTTTTAAGAGCAAGAGGAATAATCTTATTTTCATAAAAAAAAAGAGAGAGAGAGACCATATCCTCCAACTCAGCACAATTTTCAGTAAATCAAGACTGGAAAATATGAAAGTGTTGTCTATTTAGATGTCAGTTACATTCTGATTGACTTTAGTTTACCATGAATCCAGAAAATGTCATTAAAGAGGAAGTCACATTACCAATAGAATTTTTCTTTTTTTACTTGAGCAGGTCTTACCTGTGGAATCTTGTAAATGCTTAGAATGTCAGTCATAACCTGAGAGTTATGAGAGTTTGGTCCAGCAATAACACAAATTGGATTTTGGTGGATGCTACATTTATAGTTGGGAACAAATTTGTCATGTGAAGAAAGAAGCTCCATAGAAGCAAGGTAGGTCCATGTTGCCATGAAATAACTGTTAGATATCCCAAAGCCCAAAGTGATGTTTGACAAGATCTGAGGGTTTTTGTTGATTTCCTTTACAGCAAAGATCAAGGACAAGATATGCTGGTATGTCTGTAGAAACAAACTTTAAGGGAGGGTAGTGCCTCTGTCATAACACTTGCATTTCCACACAGATAATTTGTTACATTTCAATTTAATAATCTTTGTTAATAGCAATGTTCAAAAATAGATTTTGAGCCCCCAAGGCCAGACAGTCTGTAGAAACTACTTGCCCTTCCTATTCCATAATAGAATCAGCTATTTGGCAGATAATCTCTTTGGTATCTTGATCTTTGAGTACTCTTAATTACCTCTTTTAGAATGTTTTTTATAGCATAGGGATATTTATATCTTATTTTGAAAGATCAAATGTTTTATATTGAACCACATTAGCAATGGTTATACCTAAAACCTGTAAAGAAAACATTGCCAACTCCTACAAAACCCTCTCTTTGAGATCAAGGGTGTTTGAATAGAGAAAAAGAATTATACAGATGGGTTAGACTACAAAACTGCTATGGAGAAATTCAATGGAAGATGCAACATTTTTTCTACATTTTAAGTAAAATCCAAAATATTATGCTTCCATGTTTATGTTTTTTATGCGATCACATTTAAATGGATTGCATCTTTCACTTTCCTTTCCATTATTCCCCCTTCCCCCATTCTTCTTCTCCCTCTCCCCTTTCCATACCAGTGTTATTGGATTCCTTTCCCAAGGTAATATTCTCATGTAATAAATGATTAATGAGGTATTTAGAATTCTACCCACCTACCTGACTAATAAACTACTGAGATAGATAGATAGATACCTAGCTATAAAAAGACTCTTTATAAAGGATTGACTCAAAACATTTGCAATTTGTACAGCTACTTTTCTTACAGTCATTATGTAAAATAATTCTGCTTGTCTCTCACCTCTGAATCAATGATCTTTCCTTACTGAAAACCTTCAAGAATTGTCCAAAAGATGATTTTTTAAAAGGCAACTGGACTTTCTTTGTTTTTCCTTGAAGATGTCTCATTGCTCATCCAAGAAACTTCTTCAGTTCCTTTTCAAAAAAAAAAACCCAAAGAAAGTCCAGTTGCCTTCTGAAAAAGCACCTTTGGGACAACAATGGCCTGGATGACTAAGAATCTCCATAGACATCATTCAAAAATTCTTCTAGATAGTTCTCCTATCTCCACTTCCATTCCCCAATTCCTCTCTTAGGACTTTATTCTATATATCTGAAGAAAAGGGATGAAGACTGGAAACGTTTATTAGATAAAAGTGTACTTAGATGTTAGGTTGCCATAAACCAAAATAGAAACTTGTTTAAGTTGGTTGGACAACTGTAATATCTATTCCTATTCTTCACTGATGAATTCCATCCAGCTTCAATCCATCAAGAAATAAGTGACATGGAACCAGAAAGTATAATGAAAACAATAAAAATTATTCTGCATAGAATGAGTATTAAGTCTCAAAAATGAAATGTTTAACTTTAGTGTTATCTTATAAATATGTCCTCTGTGCAGAATGTGATTTGATCAGTTACATATATATATAGTATTATCTTGAAATTGGTGTACCATGGAAGTTTGGAACAGAAGCATTAGAAAGCTGGAAAACAGAGACCTGGGCAAAACTCAGATATCTGTTAAGCAAGACCATGTACAGTATATTGCTATAAACTTTATGAATATAAAACATAGTGGGAAAAACCTATTAACCGAATTACTATAAAGTATCGAAGAAACAGAGTAGAATCTCCAAGCAGAGAAAGGATAGCTGAAAGGGGATAAAAGTTAAGTTTCAATCATTTATTCCTTCCTCCAAATACATTGACTAATTATCCAGGAAGATTTGGAAGCTGATAGAATTAAGAATGATAACTACATACATGGGATCATCAAGAAGTTCTTCCGCTGGAATTGTTTTGAAGGTGATTAGGTTAGACATCATGTAGATCAGAGAAATAATGCCACCAATGATGAGATCACCTGAGTGGTAAGACTTGTATTTAATACTAGGGTTGTCGATTGTGCATTTAGTGCCGTGGCATATGACCTGAGAAAGCAGTTTTATCACCCATAGCCTGAAGAGTAACATAGCAAATCACAGATGTGCATTGCCCAAATGATCATTGATAGGGCTTCTGAATATCTAACATTTTGCCTCTTTCTTTCGGATGATCCGAGTGCAGAAATTATAGAAAAAACAATCAGAATCACAGAGCCTTGCTCTTTAACCTCCTATTTGAATGTGTTTAGGAATATGAAATATTAATAACATCAGACAGTCTTGGTTGGTGTCTATTTTGCTCTGCTCTTTGGAATTCCCTAGTGTCCAGAGGAGTAAAATTAAAACATGGTCAATTATAAGGCACAACATATCTTGAGCTTCTGATGTTGCAGAAAAAAATAATTGATCTCACCCAGGTGTAAATGGTTTGTGTTTTTTTCTTTAGCAACAAGAGAAAAATGAATTGCAGTCAAAGGGAAAGAATCTAAGGAATGTAAATAACATAATGAGTGAAAGTTTATTTTGTACATTGTTTTGACTTGTACATTATCTAGCTAAAAATCACCTGGCACCAGAAAACTTTGAAAGGGGCATAAGCATATTTTAAATTACCCTTGGACATTTGGATATTGTAATCTGCAGTATTTTTATGGAGCTCTTGACTAAGTTGTTTCCCCCCCCTTTTGGTCAATGCCACTTGCAGTCAGATTTTTTCTTATTCTTTTTCAAGTAAATTTATATCCAGAGGTAGTTAGATCTTACTGATTCTTATTACTGCAACATGTTCCCACTTAATAGCAACCAAGTACCATATTTTTCCGTCTATAAGACACTATTTTTTCCTGCAAACACCCTGTTCAAAAATCACGTGTGTCTTATTCAAGTGCAGCGTCTTATACACGAAAAAATAATGGTAACCTCCGCAGCCCAGGGCATGCCTGTGTGAGTTCTTTACATGCCACTGCCATGCCGCCTGGTGCAGGTGTCAAGCCCCTGTGGGCTTGCCACTAACAGGAGGGGGCAAGATCGTCGGATGGTGGCATCCGGAGGCAGCGGATGGGACCAGCAGCATGGATGGCAGTGACAGCCCTTTCCCTCCCTCGTACCTGTATGCTGGCCGGGGATCCTGTGGAACACAGCTGCGAGGCCATCCTGCTCAATAATAGCGGCTGGCCAAACTTCCGGATTTGCCAGCTCAGCTGTTCAGCACTCTGCCAAACAGCTGATCGGCACGGAGAAACGACGGGGAGTTTAAAACCTGCCTTCGCTTCCCTTGCCTTGCTTTCATGCCGGTGCTCATGCCAGTTTGTTTACCAGGGTCGAAAGGCTGCTGCTGTGAACTGACTATGCATGCTCATCGTGCCAGATGCTGGTTAGGTGGGTGGGGGGCGGGGCCGGCCGGAGGCATCTATTTAGAGCACTGGGAGGCGGTTGCTCCCAGCACTGACTTTGTTTGCTGTAAGCTTGGAACTCGCATACCAGAGCATCTTATACAAGGGTGCGTCTTATACACGGAAAAATACGGTAATACAAATGCTTTGAACATAAACTTCAAAACTGGCCTTTAAACCCCTAAACTGAGTCCCTTTCCAAATTGGGTTTGTATGTGGCTTTCTTTTCTGTTTATCTAGGAGATAGGGTGGGAGAATACTTTTTCAAAAGTTGTTATATTCTTCAATATGACTACAAACAAGTGGAATTTGGTTTGTAGGCTTTTAAGAAGAGACTAGAAGCCACTTGTCTAGTATGTATAGGGTCTCCTGTCTCTGACCAGGGGGTTGGACTAGAAGAGGTCCCTTCCAACTCTGTTATTCTGTTCTGTTAATGATATTTTTTCATATGATGCTCCCAATTTTTCTGCTAAGCTCCAGGAATCCAATTCTTTAGCGCAATGAACTATGCATCAGATGCCAGTGCTATAAAATATATTTTGGGAATAAATATAATCTATCTTGCAAAACAATGTATGTAGGCCCAATTTTTATCCTCAAATACTATTACTTCTAATTCCTAACAATTAAAATCTCCATGTGGCCAGACTTCATGGGGTTTTCAGAGATCAACATTGAGAAATATAATGCATTCTCTTTTTTTAAAACAAATAAACAAACAATGACATTCTGATTCTTCAAAATTCCACATTTCCATCAAAATTCAGGAAATAGTTTACCATACCTTATGTATGAATTAACTGACTATGCTTCCCTTTCTTTTCTCTCTCTATTGATTATTTGCACAAGTTCTTAATAGATAATATACAGATTATATTTTTCAAGAGCGCTTCCATTTCTGCAAAATCCACATTTCTATTTTTTGCAAAGTTTTTAATTATACATAATTTCTTGTAGGTATTCTGCCTCTGTCTTTAGCCTCACAGCACTATAAAGAAGCAAATGCAGCACTTTATAAAATGCAGAGAAAAAATGCTTACTTTTGTTTCTTAGTTAGTTGGTCCTTTTTGTTTAATTCGGGCCTCAGAACAATAATGTAGCATTTGGGGGAAAAGATGCAGCCCAGTAATCCTGCTGCAGAAGCCAAAATGGAGAAGATTTCTACAGCTACCGTGTACTTCCCCTTGGTACTCAGATAGGTTGGAACAAATGACATCCAGACACTACAAAAGACCAGCATGCTAAAAGTGATAAATTTGGCTTCATTAAAACTGTCAGGTAGCTTCCTAGCAAGGAAAGCCACCATGAAGCTAATAGCAGTCAAGAATCCCAGAAAACCAAGGGCAGTATAAAACATGATGGCTGAACCTTCATTACATTCGAGGACAGTTTCTTCAGTCATCGAGTGGATGTCAGAATCTGGGAATGGGGGAGAAATTGCCAGCCACACACTACAAATTGTGACTTGAACCAAGGAGCAAGACAGGAGAATAGTATAAGCCAGCCTTTTCCCAACCCATTTTCTGGTTTTGGAACCTGGCTTGGTGGCCATGAAAGCAAGAACCACTATGGTTGTTTTCCCCAAAATGCAAGAAAGGGCGACAGAGAAGATGATGCCAAAAGCAGTTTGTCGCATGAGACATTTTGCTTGGTCAGGTTGCCCAATGAAGAGCAAACTGCAAAGGAAAGAGAGCAGGAGGGCAATGAGAAGAATGTAGGTGAGGTTCCTGTTGTTGGCTTTGACAATGGGGGTGTCCTTGTGTTTAATGAAGATCCCAAGCACCACAGCTGAGATGAAAGAAAAGAGGAAAGCAACACTGGTCAAGGTGATTCCCAAGGGTTCTTTGTAAGACAAGAAAGTTCTGAGTTTTTTAATGCACTGATCCTGGTTCTTGTTAGAATAATATTCTTCAGGGCATGGGAACAGTCATCTAAACCTGGAAAAGGGAATAGAGTTGTTAAGCAGATAAGAATTCAGGATTAGCTCACCTTTCCTAATTTTCAGAAATACAATATTTCAGTGCCTTGAATTTTCAGATATTCATCATAAAATCTGAGAATTTGAAATCCAACTTATCTGGAATGCTATAGGGCAGGATAGTTTGAAATCTATCTGAGAACAGATCCTTGAGAATTACTGTGACTTGACTCAGTTCATTCTATTCAATTACATTTGAAATAACATCTCACATTATTGCCTTAGAGGAAGCAAGTCTTTACACTGGGTGAACAGTGTTTACAATAATCTCCTTCTCTCTGTTATTTTGGTGTAAAAAAAGAGGCATGGATAAAGGCAATTAGCTCAAATCTGAAACCAATGCATATGCTTTCTCAAAAGTGCTATAAAAAGGATACCTTCAACTCTTCCTTCTTCTTTTAAAATGAAAGGGCAAAAGAAGAAAGGAGGAAAGAAAAAAAAGAATACCCTTCTTGTTAATTTTCTCCTTAATTGGAAAAATTAATATGTATTCTATGCTCACTATGCAGGAAGATATTATAGAGATTATTATGGCAAAATCTATCAATTTATATTTAGTATATTGTTGCTTTTCTCTGTGGAGTCCTATCTGTCAGGACAATAGAGATAAACTACACTGACATAATATTCCAAAGAGACAATAAAAAATGATGGTAACCTATCAGATAATGGAACATCTGCAAGCAAACAACCAAGCTCAGAGAGAACCAGTGACTCCATCATTAAATTCTGAGCTGCATATATTTTCTTCTATTGAAAGAAATTATAGTAGGCTAACCATTATTTGACAAGGGCTAAATCACCTGACCTTCAGGGATATACTATCCAATTCAGAGCTGGCCTGGACTTTCTTAGATGGAGGGCCTAAGGACAAAGTATACTTCCATGTTGCTAGTGATATGTATCCATAAATGTCTGGGATGGACACATTTTTAGGTCCATCCTCCCTCTCAATGGCACTGGTAGGAAGACTTATGTGACTGGAAAGGAATCTGACTATATCAATGATATTTGATATCCTTCACTTATCATTTACCGTTTATAACTTTTGTTCTACTTTATCATAGTCTGATTCTTTTTTTATTATTTATAGATATTTTATTAAGTTTTTATAGTTACAAATCTTTAGTGCTTAGTAAACAATGTGTTGTCTGGGTCCACATATTTTACAAAAACAACAACAACAACAATAATAATAATAATAATACAAATTCCATTCCTACTCTCTGTATCATAGTCTGATTCTTAATGACCCTGGGTGGCTTATAGCATGAAAACAGAATTAATATGAAATGATAAAATGGGAATATATAAGAAAAAATAAGAGAAGGAGGGCAGGACAAAAACAACATATCACGCTGCCATGATTTATACTCCAACCACCCTAATCCTAATCCTGGAAAAATTCAGAATACATTCTAGTGGTTCTGTGGTAAAAACTAATTCAAGTGTCATTTCTCCTTTTGTGAGCTGGAGTAATGTTTGCTTAGGACAATTCCATGGTTGTTGTGGTTACAATCTCTATTCTCAGGATCTGTAGAGATAAATGCCCCAATGTCTATATATAAAATATAGATATATTTATTTTATTGTTTTAAAATATTTTTAGTATTTTGATTGTAATTTTTTTTTAATTGTAAGAGGTCCAGAGTCATTGACTAAGATGGGCAGCTACAAAAACTGAAATAAATAAATAAATAAATAAACAAACAAACAAAACAACAAATAAATAAATAAATGTCAGAAACCTGGGTAGTACTTTGAACCTAATGATTTTCAGAGTTCATGGACCCCAATTCTTCTTGAATGGCATCTCTTACCTGTCTGGTTGGCAATTTTCCCTTCTGGGCAATGAAGGCACTTGTAACAGCAAAATGGCTTCCCTTCTATTTTGATCTTGCTGTAACCCATGGAGCAATAATCATTGCACAGAGAAACAGGTTGTGACTGTTAATAAATGAAAGGCCAACATATTTAGGATTTAAACAATAACACTCTAGAAATCACCATCTTTGAGGAATCTTTTCTTTTTTTTCCTTTTTTTGTTTTGGCTTATGAAACATTCTATGCCAGTTACAAGGCTTGTATTATACCTTAAAATATCCTTCTAGCATAATGAGTAATCTAAATGGAAAACTCTTTATTCATCTGATCGATGTGAAGGATTAGGGCTAATTAACTTAGAAGTAGGAATACATTGACTTTCTTATATAAAATCTTCAAAATCCTTTATCAAAAATATTGATTTTCCTGTACTTGTTTCATTAATTTGTGCAGCTGGACATGCAGCTGCAGCATGAGTAATCAACCATCACTTTAAAAAAATGAATAAAAGTTACCTGGTTAAAAAATGTGGGCCAGACCATGTTATCTGTTGATAGAGAGACAAGGTTTTCTAGTTGAGCAGATGGATTTACTTTTCCAAATTTGACCCTAAGAAAGGATTGATTTGGGAAGGTTACCCAATTGATAATATCAAAGCCAGATGCAACCTTCCAATTTTGGTCAAAGAAAATATTTTCTCCAGCACTGTTGTTAAATGTGACTTTTCTTAGGTAGTGATGAAGCTCAAGGGAAGAACATGACAATAATTACTAGAAATATACATTGATGGCAAAATATATAGCAATATTATTTCAGAAGATATTGTTATGCCCCCTAATATAATAATAGGATTAATTCATCAGTTCCATCAGCAGGCCATGGAATAATTACCAGAGAGACAGAGAAGTGCTAAGGCAGGGTTAACAATTATCTTTTCATAGCTATCATGTAGAACTATATGCCACGATCACCAGCCGCATATTCTCCTCCTTACTGTCATTTGGCAACTTCTTCTATCTTCCTCCTCACCATTGACTGTCTCTTCCCCTTAACATAATTTTCATTTCAAAGAGGAAAGATTGGAGACTGAAAAAAAAAATCTAACTCAGCCGAGGCCAAGAATGGCTTCTTCAAAGTTAAGCGATATCATCTCCTCCTGCAAAGAGACATCAACCATGACTTGCATCCATCCACATGTCACCTCCAGGAAAACCTTAACTAAATGGGAGGGGCATGGGTCTAGAACACAAACAGATTCCTCTACTTCCTCAGGATCAGCCAGCTCAAACTTCACAATTAACAAGGCTCAGACATGTCTCAGTCACTTTCAAAGGATCTGCCCAGCCAGAGTCCAATTCTAAGTGAAGTCAAGTGACATTATCTGATAGAAGCCAAGAATATTCTTCATAGTGGCCCTGTAGGAGTTGCCATGGCTCTTTCTTATCCAGGAGTGACCTGATCATCCAAACCAGGGCCACTGGATGTTTATCCATAGATGAAATAAGGGCAGAGAAGTAAGTACTCTTTGCTGCCCTTATTGCCACAAGACAAGTCCTAATATAGGCTCTTACCTGTGCTCAATCAACTTCACTCTTCATCAGCACAGGTACAATTCTGTCCAGTGTCTCTGAATTCAGTCTCATCCAAAGCAACAATGAGCACATCACCCTAACTGCATGCCAGAACTTTTGTAATAAAACCAAGTTTTATCTAAAGCACATTGGATCCATCAGGTGCCTAAGGCAGGTTGATCTAATAGCTCCACCTTGCTGAAATGAGAAACAGCAAGAATTCTAGGTCAACAGGAAGTGGTCTGTTTATGGCAGGGGACTAATGCTAACATTAAGGATGAAAATTCTTTAATTTCATATAGACAGATTTAACTATAGTTTCAATAGGGAAAATGTGATCATCCTAGACTAAGCAAAGTAAAAAACACCAGGGAATTTCTAGAAGCCTGGCACACTCTGACAAATCAGCCGTCAATAGACACATAGACATTAACAACATCTATAGACTATTCAAAAGAGACCCAGCCCAAAAAGGAACAAAATCGAGGGGGGAGGGTGACCAATCTCTAGAATCTCTAGAACCCAAAACCAATCACAAATCCCAAGAAAACAAAGCAAACAATGAGGTAGGCAGTGATGAAAACAAAGAAAAACTCAAACAACAACCAGGAGACACAGGAAACATTCCCATGGACAGGCATAAAAGTCTTAAATGCTTATATACAAATGCTCAAAGCTTGGGGAACAAACAGGGTGAACTAGAAGCAATAGTACATGAGGGAGGGTATGACATTGTTGGCATAACAGAAACCTGGTGGGACAAAACCCATGAATGGAATGGACTGATAGATGGATACAAATTGTTCAAAACAAACAGGTCTACAAAAAGAGGAGGGGGAGTTGCGCTATATGTAAGAGAACACTACATATCTGCAGAAATGCACATGATCAAAAATAAAATCTCTCCAGAATGTATATGGGTCAATATAAAAGAAAGAAAAAGTGACATTGCTGTAGGTGTATATTACAGGCCACTCAACCAATCAGAAGAAATAGACGAACTCTTTGCCAACCAGTTAACAAATGCATGTAGGAAACATACCACAGTAGTAATGGGAGACTTCAACTATCCAGATATCAACTGGGAGACAAACTCTGCAGTGAGCGGGAGATCAAGCAGATTCCTAACCAACCTAGCCAACAACTTTGACACCGAAAAGGTGGAGGAGGGAACTAGACACAAAGCTATACTGGATTTAATCCTTACCAACAGAAAAGAAATAATAGAGGGAATCGAAATTACCAGAACCTTGGGTGAAAGTGACCACGTCATACTGGAATTTAATATAATACAAACATTAGCAATAGAAAACAATCCAACCAATGTCCTAAACTTCAAAAGAGCCAACTTCAACAAACTCAGAGAGAACCTAGGAAAAATCCCATGGATGAAAATCCTAAAGGGGAAAACAATGCAGGAAGCGTGGGAAACCCTGAAAAATGTGATCACAAAAGCCCAGACCAGCACAATACCAATGAGAAAGAAAAACAAGAATTCCAAGAAGAAACCAGCATGGCTGCACAAAGATCCCTCTAACAAACTAAAAGACAAAAAGGACAAATACAAAAAACTGAAAGAGGGGCGCATAACTGAAGCCGATTATCAGCAGACAGCCAGAACATGCAAAGATGAAGTCAGGAAAGCAAAGGCTCAGAACAAACAAAAACCTGCAACAGAAATCAAGGACAATAAAAAAAGTTTCTTCCAACGTATTAACAACAAGAAAAAAATCAAGGAAACTGTAGGCCCACTAAAGAAAGAAGATGGCAAGGAAATTACAGGCAACAGGGAGAAAGCAGAGCTGCTTAACTCATACTTTGTGTCAGTCTTCACACAAAAAGAAACTATAGCCCAACACACCAAAAAACCCCACTGCAAAAGACATACTAGAAACAAAAATTAAAATAAGTAAGAAAATGGTAAGGGAACACCTATCCAACCTTGATGAATACAAATCACTGGGACTCGATAGGCTACATCCCAGAGTTCTGAAGGAGCTGGCAGATGTTATCTCAGAACCGCTGTACCACATCTTTCATAAATCCTGGAGCATCAGGGAAGTACCTGAGGATTGGAAAAGGGCTGATATAGTCCCCATCTTCAAGAAAGGAAAAATAATGGACCCAGGAAACTACAGACCAATCAGTTTAACATCAATACCTAGGAAGATCCTAGAAAAAATAATAAAAAAAACAGATCTGCGAACAACTAGAAACAAACAAAGTCATAACTAGTAGCCAGCACGGGTTTGTTAAAAACAGATCATGCCAAACCAATCTCATCTCATTCTTCGATAAACTGACTAAACTAGTAGACCAGCAAAACACAGTGGATGTAGTATACTTAGATTTCAGTAAGGCATTTGACAAGGTAGACCACAACCTACTCCTTGGTAAGCTAGGAAAAGGTGGAATAGACAACATCACCACCAGATGGATCTGTAGGTGGCTAACAAACCATACTCAACGAGTAGTCCTCAATGGCACTACATCCACATGGAGAGAAGTAAGCAGCGGGATATCACAAAGTTCCATTTTAGGCCCAGTACTCTTCAATATCTTCATAAATGACTTAGATGAGGGAATTGAAGAGGAACTCATAAAAATTGCAGATGACACCAAACTGACAGGAGTAGCCAACACCCCAGAAGACAAACTCAGGATCCAAAAGGATCTTGATAAACTTGAACAATGGGCCCTATCCAACAAAATGAGTTTCAATGTGGAGAAAAGCAAAGTCTTACATTTAGGCAGGAAAAACCAAAGGTACAAATACAAATCGGGCAAGACCTGGCTTAAAAACAGTAACTGTGAGAGGAACCTTTGAGTCCTAGTGGATGATCACTTGACTATGAGCCTGCAGTATGCAGCAGCAACCAAAAAAGCTAATACAATCCTGGGTTGTATAAACAGAGGCATAGAATCAAGATCACACGAAGTATTATTACCTCTTTATAAAACCCTAGTAAGACCACACCTGGAATACTGCAGCCAATTTTGGTTACCTTATCACAAAAAAGATGTTGAGAGTTTGGAAAAAATTCAGAGAAGAGCAACTAACATGATCAAAGGCCTGGAGACTAAAATATATGAAGAACAGCTACGGGACTTGGGTTTGGCTAGTCTAAAGAAAAGAAGAAATAGGGGAGACATGATAGTAGTGTACCAGTATCTGAGGGGCTGCCACAAGGCAGAGGGGGCCAGGTTGTTCACCAAAGCACCAGAGGGAAGGATGAGAAACAATGGTTAGAAACTGATCAAAGAGAGAAGCAACCTGGAACTAAGGAGAAACTTCCTGATAGTGAGGACAATCAACCAGTGGAACAGCTTATCACCAGAAATTGTGGACACACCATCACTGGAGATTTTTAAGAAGAGACTGGACATTCACCTGTCTCAGACAGTATAGGTTCTCCTGCTTGAGCAGGGGGCTGGACTAGAAGACCTCCAAGGTCCCTTCCAGCTCTATTCTATTCTATTCTATTCTATTCTATTCTATTCTATTCTATTCTATTCTATTCTATTCTATTCTATTCTATTCTATTCTATTCTATTCTATTCTATTCTAAAAAGACCCAAGCATCAGCAATCAGCACCCAGATCAGCATAGATTAACACCAAGGTTAACATAAGATCAACAATCAAGTAAACAATACCCTAATCAAGAAACTACCAAAGAAGCCAACAATAAACAGTCCACTCAAAGAATCTCTAAGACCACCCCCACCAACACTGACAGGCAAGCCACTAGAATATAAACTGACAGCAAAATGCACTCCTTACTAGCACTGATGATGTTACTTAGTCTGGGTAATGAAATGTCTGCAAGAAAACAAGCAAGCTCAGAGAGCACCAAGGACCCCTCACTAATGCTAATACCCTGAAAACCCAGATCATGATACTACTGCCCCGAGGTAAGTATCAGATAAATTGAGTGGCCCATGTGTATGAGTTGGGCCATGAACACTATGAACCAGATGTATGGCTGATTGTGAACTCTTATGCTGTCTCAAACCCTGGGCCAGAGACAACTGGTCTAAATTCCCCAGAACTATAAGCCTAGGGATCTCCACCCCATCTGCAGCTCAGATAGAGTCCAAGAGTATAGGCAGGTATGCAGCTACATACCAGGGATGAAGATTAAGTGAGCAGCAATAACAAGATTCTTTATTGCCAACAAGTTGTATGAAGAGTTTCAGGCTATATTTCAAAGCCACTGGGGACTATAAAGTCATTCCTGCATTTTATTTCATTAGCAGATTTAGCCTACATCAAATATACCCTTATTTAGTAAGATATCAGTCCTAGAATCTTCTATCAAGATAGGGTAGGTTCAACCTGTAGCATCAGTTCCTCTTTTATCAGCGTAGAAGACACCAAACTCTCCTTTCTTATTGAGAAGATCTCCCCAGGGAGGGAGAGAGGAAAAAATCCTTTAACTGTGCTACTCTGCTACTGTACTATAGCAGGGCTTTTCAACCTTTTCACAGATTGTACCACTTTTAGGACATGACAATATTTGAGTACCACCAGTGCTTAGCAAGGTGTCAAAAACCTGATGACTAAAAAAAAGGGGGGGATTTTGGGTTTTACTGATTAGATTAATTTGTTGTTATAGAAATGGCTAGTTTATAATATTATGGAAAAGTAAAAAGTTTCAATGTTAATGCTTCTTTCTACTGCAACAGAGGAAGTCGGAAGTCAATGCCTTTTCTTTTCTTTTTCCCTTCTCCCCCTCACTTTTCCCCCCTACTATTTGCTTTTGTATTTTTGTATTTTATTCTATAATTCAATAAAATGTTACAAACTGTAGAAAAAAAGGAAAAAAGTACCGGTTTTAATTTCTTCAGTGGCAGTTCCTTTGCTGAATTACTTTCCCTTTGCACTGACAAATGTATGATGAATTTATCCATATTTATTAATATGCACCACTACCAGCTGGCTGGTCAGCCCTTCTTCCTCTCTCCCTCTCCTTTCCTTCCACAGTGTAGTAAGAATGCACACACACACCCAGTCCCTTCACTGTACCCTTAAAGACACAAGAATCAAGCGCAAAGCAAGAAAGTCTCACAAAAGCCTCCCAGAATAAAGAAACATTAAACTCCATTTTTTTCTTTAAGCTGCCTCAGGCGTGTCACAATGTTGCAACCTGAGCCTGAAAGACTCCAGCAATTGCAAAAAGCGATAACCTTATATTAAGCCTGTTTACCTACACCGAAAACTTGCTAAAAGCCATAGACAGACTCAAGATAAGAGGTAAAGCTAATTACATTTGTTTAAAGGGATTAAACCTATGGACTCATTGCTAGCCTTTGTGAAACAGACTAAAATATTTCAATAACCAAAGCACACAAGCCTCTGAATTACGAAATGCTGTAAAAACTGCACAAAAATCCTTATGTAACCCAATCAAGCTGCCAGTTGACCCAGAACTAAATAAACCAACCTCCTTTCCAACATGTTTGTCTTTCCCGGCTTTCATTTCATCAGTGCTGATTGCATTCTCCTGGCTGGAGAAAACTAACCAGGGAACCTTTTCTTCCAGCAACAGCTTCTTCTTCCCTGTCTCTTTTTCCTCCCTGCCTGCTTAGCTATCCTTCCACAGCTCCTTCTCTATCCGCTTTCCCATCAAAAACACCTCCTTTTATATCCTCTCCTCTCCTCCCCCCTCCTTTTCTCTTCATTTCACCTCCAGCTATGGAAGTGCCAATCAGCTAGAGCCCTGCAGCGCTCCTGGGGCTTCTGCCGAGCCCAGACAGTCCTGCAGCTCCAACTGCCTCTCCCTCAGGCTTGGGTCGCTTCAACTCATTCCCCTCCCCTGCTACACTTGTCTAGGAGGGCCGCGTACCACCTGCCATGTGCCAAAGTACCGCTGCTGGTACAAATACCACCAGTTGAAAAGCTCTGACCTATAGTAGTGATCAAATTAGTCCAATATTCATTATTAAGCATTCATAAAACTTACACTTTTTCAAATTAAAAAAGTCAGGATAGATAGATTCTGATCTACCTAAAACATTCCTCCAACATTATATTTGAAATGGTTTCTATACATTTTGTGAACAGCTGTGGAGGCAATATTATCTGCTAGATTAGTAAATATACAGTAGGAGCTTACCTGCCACACCTGATGATTGAAAAACGTCTGTTTTCCTCTACCGGTCATTGCTCTATGTTTGGAGTGGGATGTAAGCATGGCTTGGAGAGCATGTGCCACAGCATAGACTGCATTGTAGATACTGTAGCTTTGCCCGGTCATGCTCAATTCAAAAACAGAGTCTGTAAGACTCTCCAGTTTCTCTTCCCCAGTGCACCTTTTCTCTGACTCTGGGTTTAAAGTAGATTTTGAGAAAGAACATTCAAAGGCTTGTTCCCAAAAGAGCCTTGAAAAACTGTCTTCATTTTTTGAAACACTCTTTATCATCTGAAGGAATGCATTGAATCCTAATAATTCCTTTGATGAAACTGCAAAAGAAAGAGCACCATGGATAAAATCCATGCTCCAGTCTCTTTGAAATGGAACTGAAGTGAATTCCATCTGGGCTGGGAAAATCCAAAGTTTATCTTTTATTTCAACTGTTGTGTCCCAATAGTCTGATACATAGGAGATTGTCCTGAAAGCTGCCATGGCCTGGTTTTCAGAATACACAATCGCAACACTGGAGGTATTTCTCATAATAACTTTGCATACTTTAACAAAAGCAAGGACTTGTTCGCCCATCTCATTTGAAAAAGCTACCGTTGGAAGCTCTTCAATGTAATCAAAGCAGATTCCATTTTGGGATAAGATGATAAGCGCTTCCCTCAGAAATCGTTCACCAATCTCATTTTCTTGAAAAATTATCCCGATCCAAGTCCAGTTAAAATGAAGCAGCAATTGGAGAATTCCCATAATGTGAAGATGTTCATTTGGATACATTTGATAGAAGAAAGCTATATGAATCATGTTATCCATCACTGGAGCAGAGCCATATATGAGCTTAGGAGAAAAAAACAAAATATAAAATGTATGTGTATATATCTTACTGATCTATATTGTTGGTTTATTCCTAATTCCTTCAGGATCTTACTTTAATTTCTATGAAGTTAATGGCACTAAATTGTCACAATTTTTGGAAATCTATTGTCTCTAAAAATGATATGATGCATTTGATCACCTTCAAATTGGGAAAAGTAGAAATGTAGAAAGCCTCTTTCTATGGTACATCAGAGAAGTCTAATCAAGTGAAACAGTTGATGTTCAGGATTGATGTAAAAATTTTACTTGTTTTCTACCACCAATGGTGTACTTGGGACTTTTGGAAAACTAGTTTCCATCTAATTTGGGTATAGAGACAAATATTAATTGAACCAATCAGTAACTAGTATTCTGGGAAGTTTCCCACAGCTTAGCTGGTTCTGATAGGTACAACAAATATGGGTACATATTTATCCAGAAGAAATGGAAATATAAATGGATAGCAAAAGATTCCATTGGTAGAATTTGATGATCTATGTAATTTCTCATTGAGGTTTTGTGACATTGAATTTCCAGTATTTAAGAATGTAACAATAATATCTTATTGCACTGTTTTATTATTCTCTTATGACTTCAAAAAAAAGTACATAAGAGAAGATCTCTCTAATAGATTTTTTTAAAGATTCCTAAGGAACACCAACATGTTTATAAGATAACTTTTGCTAAAAGTGCAAGTTGAAGAACAAAAAACTGATAAAATAACATCACTATGAGTGACTTGTGCCAACTTAGATAGATTAATTTTCCTTATAGAACCATGGACCATAGCCATAGCCTTCCTAAATGGGAGGACGGGAGAATACTTTCTGTTATTTAATACAACCTTGCTAGTGCTTCTTCTCTGAACATCTGAAAGAACTAACAAGGCTGAGCCTTCCTTCCTTCCTTCCTTCCTTCCTTCCTTCCTTCCTTCCTTCCTTCCTTCCTTCCTTCCTTCCTTCCTTCCTTCCTTCCCTCCCTCCCTCCCCCCTCCTTTCCTTCCTTCCTTCCTTCCTTCCTTCCTTCCTTCCTTCCTTCCTTCCTTCCTTCCTTCCTTCCTTCCTTCCTTCCTTCCTTCCAATATCAATGCAGCTATATTTTTCAATATAAAAATTCTGAGGCATATGCTGTGGAATGATTACAGTGCTTGAACCAATGATATTTTTTTCTTGGAAGAAACTATTGTGACTGAGATTGTCTGAGCTACAATGATCTGTATTAGATTATTACTATTTATCTCCCAAAGAGATTTGGCATGGCAGTAATACTGAATACAGAATAACAGAGTTGAAAGGGACATTAGAGGTCTTCTAGTCCATCTCCCTGCTCAAGCAGGAGACCCTATTCCATTCCAGACAAATGACTGTCCAATCTCTTCTCAAAAATATTCCAGTGCTAGAGCTTCTGATTAATTGTTCTCACTGTCAGGAAATTTCTCCTTAATTCAAGGTTGAATCCCTCCATGTTAAGCTTCTATCCATTAATATTCTCCATTATTATAACTGGTCTATATAACGTTTGTATCTTCTGAATAATTATAATTGCCTTCTAGGTACAATTTCCAATCACCTTCTCAATTAAGCTCCCGCTCCAGATTCCACTGAAAGAAAGGAGAACAATGAACAAGGGAAAACTTTCTACCCTCAATAGAACAGCTGCTTCCATACTTGTCCACATAGAAGCCAAAATTCTCTTTTGAAGTATTTGTAGGAATAAATCACTGTTCAATCGTATGTTGTTTCCTTATTAAGAAGTCACAACTTTGATTGTCTAGATATGTAATATGTTTTACTTTTCTTATTTTCTTGTTATTACTTTAATTGCTATGGAACTTCAATGGAAAGTAGCAGAAAAATATTTCAGAATGAAAGAAAAATCTCTTTTAAGAGCAAGAGGATCTATCTTCTTTCCATTTATTTCAAATTGGAGACAAGATCTTCCAATTTAGCATAATTTTCACTAAGTCAGAAATGGAAAATGTCTAGCCAGGCTTTATTCATTCGTTGGTTGCCATTAATTACAACCAAAAAAAGAAAATATTATTAAAGAGGAACTCATATATCAATAGGATGTTTGGGGTTTTTTTGTTCAGCAAGTCCTACCTGTGGAATCTTGTAAATGCTCAGGATGTCTGCCATAACCTGAGAGATATGAGAATTGGGTCCAGCAATAACACAAACTGAGTTTTGGTCGATGCTGCATTTATAGTTGGGAACAAATGTCTCATGTGAAGAAAGAAGTTTCATAGAAGCAAGGTAGGTCCATGTTGCCATGAAATAGCTGTTAGATATTCCAAATCCCAAAGTGATGTTTCGCAAGATCTGAGGATTTTCATTTATTTCCTTTACAGCAAAGATCAAGGACAAGATATGCTGGTATGTCTGTAGAAACAAACTTTAAGGGAGGTTAGTCACAACAATGGCATTTCCACACAAAGATTTTGTTGCATTTCAGTTTTATAAAATTTGTTAACAATTCAAAAATAGATTCTGAACTCCCAAGACCAGACAGTCTGTAGAAAATACTTGCCCTCTCTATTCCATAAAATTCTGTATAGAATCAGCTATTTGGCAGATAGCCTCGTTGGTATCCATATCTTTTAGTAGTCTAAATTATCTCTTTTGCAATGTTTTTATTGCATTGGGATGTTTCTATCTCATTTTGAAAGATGAAATGTTGTATATTGAAGCACATTAGAAATGGTGATATCTAAAATCTAGAAAACATTTCCTAAGAAATCCTTTCTGTGATGTCAAAGATGTTGAATTAGAGAAAAAGAATTACAAAGATGGGTTAGACTGCTAAACTGCCAAGGGGAAATTCAGTAGAAGATGCAACATTCTTTCTACATAAAGGCCAAAATGTTGTGCTTCCATGTTTATGCTTTCTATGTGTTCACATTTAAAAGGATTCTGCCTTTCACCTTCCTTTCCATGATTTCTTCCCATTCTTCTCTACCCTCTCTCTCTACCAGTGTCATTGAATTCCTTTCTTAAGATAATCTCATTCAATAAATGATTAACTTACCTTTGAGATATCTAGTTTTTGTTACAAAAGTTTGATTCAAGTGATCCTCTGTAAGCAAAACATATATCATTTGTACTACTAGTTTTCTTACAGTCATGTAATATAATCCTGCTTGTCTCCCATCTCTGAAACAATTCCTTGGTTTTTTCCCCTTAATATGCCCTTACAGAATTATTCTAGATCATTCTCTAGTCCTATCCCTCCCCTTCCCCCCAAATCCTCTCTCAGAACCTTATTTCATATATCTGAGGGAATGCGATATAGATTGGAAAAGTCTATGGAATAAAAGGGTGCTTTGATTAATGTTATCATATACCAGACTAGAATCTGTTCTCAGATGAAAGCAAGTTGATTGGGCAACTGTTATATCTATTCCTATTCTTCACAGATGAATTTCTGCCAGACTTAATCAAGAAAAACTGACATATCCACATAATAGAAATAGTAGAAATGCTTCTGTCTAGAATGCATATTTAGTCTCCAAATAAACTTTAATTTTACCTCATAGAAATTTATTTTCTGTGCAGAATGTGATCTGAGCAGTTACACATATATTGTATATACACGTTTACAATACTATAGTGGAATTGGTGTTGGGCAGAAACATTGGGAAACTAGAAAGCAGAGCATTGGGGGAAACTCAGATATCTATTAAGCAAGACCAAATACAGTGGTAAAAATTTTATGAAGATGAAACAAAATGGGGGAAAAGCACTATTTTATTGTTAACCCAATTAATATGAACTACATAAGAAACAGAGTAGAATCTCTGAGCAGAGGAAGGTTAACTGAAAGGAGATAAAATGTATATTTCAATCATTATGCCATCCCAAAATAGATTGACTAATTATCCAATCAGATTTGGGAGCTGATATAGTTAAGAATGGTAACTACGTACAAGGGATCATCAAGAAGTTCTTCAGATGGAATTGTTTTGAAGGTGATTAGGTTAGACATCATGTAGATCAGAGAAATAATGCCACCAATGATGAGATCACCTGAATGGTAAGACTTGTATTTAATACTAGGGCTGTTGATGGTGCATTTAGCATCATGGCATATGACTTGAGAAAGCAGTTTTATCACCCACAGCCTGAACAGTAACATAGCAAATCACAGATCATCATTGATAGGGTTTCTGAATATAGAACATTTTGGTTCTTTCCCATGGATCATTTGAATGCAGAAATATATAAGAAAAACAATCAGAATCACACAGCCTTGCTCCTGAAGCCTCATATTTGAATGTATTTAGGGACAAGAAATATTAATAATATTACTCGGTCTTGGTTGGGTGTGTGTTTTGCTCTGCTCTTTGAAAATCCCTAGAGACCAGAGAAGTAGAGTTAAACATGGTCAATTATGGAGCACAACATCTCTTGTTATTTTGGTATTGGAGAAGAAGATAATTGATCTCACCTAGGAGAAAATGATTTGTCATTTCTATGTAGCAACAAGAAAAAAAATGGATTGCAGTCAAAGGGATAACATCTAAGGAATGTAAATAAACAACATAATGAAAAAGAACAAGTTTGCCAGCTTTGTAATGGTATGACAAGATGGTATGACACAGAAGTCAGGCACTTTGACTAGACTCCCTTAATGAGAAAATACCATTATTAAATAAAAAAAAGTCATTATTTGTCAGAAAACATCCATGGCTAATTCACCTAGAGTTCATTATTCTTCTCTGGCCAGTAGTGCTTGGAATATAATAAAATGTGTTAATTTTACAAAATGCATGGTCATTATTGTTATGCTGACTTGTGGTCCTTACAAGGACAAGGATTTTTCTTGACACTTTCAGAAGATGTTTACCACTCTCTTCTTCTTAAGGTCAAGTGAGAATTATGGATGGAATACCACTGAATAATGAGAAGAAAAATTAGGAAAGCTTGATTAGTTGGAAGCTTGAAGTTTTTAATTTTGGGATGAGAACTGAATTGAAGGTAGAAGTTCTGGAAATGCAAGCTATGTTAAAGTTAGTTGGCATACAACAAAAGAGAGCAAGTAGGATGTAGGAAGAATACTTATGGGAAGAGATTGAAAAAAAGATGGTTTTAAAGAATTTGCAGAAAATATACAAGCAGAAAGATGCAGAATTGAAACAAACTTTTTCTTTTCCTTCTCTCTTGTACTAGGAGACTAAAGATGTGTGTGTGGGGGGAGGGTTGTTCTTTTTGTTTTTAATCTGGGTGGGTAGGAATCTATTATCATATAATCTACTTCAGAGACTCACAACCCCTCGTCTATGGACTGGCACCGGGCCATGGCATGCAGAAACTGGGCCACACAAACAAGCGAAGCCCCATCTGTGGGATGCAGGCAACACACAAAACCCTGCTCCCTCTGGTCCACAGAAAAATCTCTCTACACAGAATGGGTTCCTTTTGAAAATGACAAGAATAATAAAGATCCACCAGCATTACTCTATTTCACTTTTATTTTTATTGGATTTATACAGTTCTTATAAAACTTTGTAGATGGGTTTCAATTGTTTCCTGTTTTCCTGTACTGAATATTTGACATCAAATAAAAATATTTTAAGAAATAGTATATAACTAATCCTGCACTTTTAAAAGCCTGTTATTAAAAGGAAATATAACTGATCCTTTAAAAAAGAATGGGGTGCCTTTCTTTTGAAGTGCATAGATTGCTCTTGATTATTTTGGGTGGAAAAAATTGTTTTTGAACTATGTTAACAAATTGAAAGCAGTTCAGCAGAATAAAACTTGGGCTAGAGAAAGAAGCTTGATAAAAAAACAAATAAAATTGGAATTCAATTGTGTTTCTTTATCAACTGTTTCTTTTGGTTCAGATCAGGCCTCATCACAATAATGTAGCATTTGGGGGAAAATTTGCAGCTCAGTAAACCTGCTGCAGAAGCTAAAATGGAGAAGATCTCCACAGCCACTATGTATTTTTCCTTGATACTCAGATAGGTGGGAATAAACAATACCCAGACACTACAAAAGACAAACATGCTGAAGGTGATAAATTTGGCTTCATTAAAGCTATCTGGTAACTTCCTGGCTAGGAAGGCCACTGTGAAGCTGATAGCAGCCAAGAACCCCATAAAGCCAAGGACAATGTAAAACATGATGGCTGAACCTTCATTATATTCCAGGACAATTTCTTTAACCTTGGAATGCATGTCTGAATCTGGGAATGGCGGGGGGGATTGCCAGCCACACACTACAAATAGTGACTTGCACCAGGGAGTAAGATAGGACAATAGTATTGGTCAGCCCTTTCCCCACCCATTTCCTGCTTTTGGAGCCTGGCTTGGTGGCTATGAAAGCAAGGATAACTATGGTTGTTTTACCCAATACACAAGAAAGGGCTACAGAGAAGATAATGCCAAAAGCAGTTTGTCGCATGAGACATTTTGCTTGGTCAGGTTGCCCAATGAAAAGCAAAGGGCAAAGGAAGGATAGGAGGAGAGCAATGAGAAGAGTATAGCTGAGGTTCCTGTTGTTGGCTTTGACAATGGGAGTTTCTTGGTATTTAATGAAGATCCCCAGCAGCACAACTGAGATGAAAGAAAAGAGGAAAGCAACAGTGGTCAAGATGATTCCCAAGGGTTCTTTGTAAGACAAGAAGGTTGCATGTTTTTTAATGCAAAGCACTTGGTCGTTGTTAGGATAGTGTTCTTCAGAACAGGACAGTCATCTAAATCTGGAAGATGAAAGAAAGTTGTCAAGCAGATAAGGGTTAGTTTAGCCCTTCTCAACTTTCAGAAATAGCATATTTCAGTGCCTGGAATATCCAGACTGGATATTTAGGAATTTAAAATCTAACTTATATTAAAGGCTGCAGGCCAGGAAACTGCTTGAAAATAGACTCTTCAAAATAATACAACTTTACTTAGTCATTTATTTACTAGAAAAATTATATGGCTGTCCAGTTCACAGTGTTGCTGGGTATCTTATAAAAATAAGACTCCAAATACAAGACTCTACATCTTACATTTTCCTGACAACAACATTCAGACAAACCACTTGATGAACTCCACATCTCCATTGAATCCCTATGCCTGTTGACAAAACATATCTTCATGGTCTTTTAAAAGGGTATCACAGTGCTAGCCAATTGTATCTCTACAGGGATAAGATTCCACAGGGAGGAAGCCACCACAGATAAGACCCTTCTTGGAGTCCTCTAGAAAATGGCATCTTGAATGGCAGGGATTTTTTATTTTTGCTCTACCAATGAACTATTGGTTTTTGCTGCCAAGCTGATTTTTGAGAAGCCAAAACTCTCGACTTGGAAGAGAGTTTCTCAGAATCGTCCCATAAGGCTTTTAGACAGCTTGCTGACTTATTGGGATAAGAGATCCAGAGGTTTTCAAGTATTGGGTGAGTGCAAACTGAAAGGTGTGGTGGGAAAATTTTGTCCAAACGCTATCCTAAAAACACTAAAAACACTGATCTATTTTTAATTTTTTCACTTTTAAAGTGTTCACTTTTGTTTTCTTTCTTCTTCTTACCTTTTCCCCAAAAGTGAATAAGTTATCTGCCTGGTGGGTATTGCCAAGCTGATACCCTCCTTGGATTACAGAAGGGTTTTTATTGTTGTATTCAAAGTTATTCAATGAGATGTGCAGATCTATACATTGGAGAAACAAAACAACCACTTCACAAATGCATGGCACAACACAGGAGAATAAACCCATCAGGACAAGATTCAGCAGACCATCTGCATTTGAAAGACAAAAAGACATATAGAGGACCGCTGTTTTGAAAGAAAGTTTAAAGAGGCCATCTACATTAAGACTCAACAGCCCTCTCTCAACAGAGGGGGAGGGATACGACACCATCTATCTCCTGTTTACAACACAATCCTTTCAGCAGTTCCAAGAAAGTTCCAAACCCATTTGTACTATTCAGTTACCCTGAGGGCACAGATAAACCTCCAAGTGGCCTCAATGACTCTCAGAAAGAGTGCTAACAACCAGATGACTGCAAGGAATATGAATCCTTCTATTAACCACAATTCAATCACAATTGAAGAAACTTCTTGGATGAGAAGTGAAACATCTTCAAGGAAAAACAAGAAAGTCCAGTTGCATTTTGAAAAAAAAAGCAACTTTGGGACATGTTACAATTAGTTACATTGTAATCATCTCACTTCTCATGGTCTGTATGGATCAATGCCCCAACATCAGCAAGCCTGGGTAGTGTTTTGAACCTACTGACTTTCAGAATTAATAAATATCAACATTCCTTGCATGGTATCTCTTACCTATCTGGTTGGCAATTTTCCTTGTGGGCAACGAAGACATTTGTAACAGCAAAATGGCTTTCCTTCTATTGTGATCTTGATGTAACCCAAGGAGCAATGATTATTGCACAAAGAAAGAGGTTGGGTCTGTTAATAAATGAAAGCGCAATAAATTTATAATTTAGATGTTAACAATCTAAGAAACTATTATCTTTCAGGAATCTTTCCCTTTTGGGTCAGTTATAAAACATTCTATACTAGCATAAAAGGTTTGGCTTATTTCTTAAAATATCCTTATAGCATAATGAGTTATACAAATAGAAGAGTCTCATCAGTTAGATCTCAAAGATTAGGGTTAGTTAGATCAGAGGTAGGAGTAAATTGAGTTTCTTTTTTTTATGCAAAGATCCTGTGCATCAAACATATTGCTTTTTATTTACTTAATTTGTGCATTAATTTGTGCAATTCTTCAAAAACTATTCAGACATCAGCCATAGCCTGAGCAGTGAACCACCCCTTTAAAAATGAATAAAAGGTACCTGGTTAAAAAGGTTGGGCCAGGCAATGTTATCTGTCAATAGAGAGAAAAAGTTTTTTTGTTGAGCTGATGGATTTACTTTTCCAACCTTGACTCTATGAAAGGATTGATTTGGGAAGGTGATCCAGTTGATAATATCAAAGCCAATTGCAACCTTCCCATTCTGGTCAAAGAAAATATTTTCTCCAGCATTATTGTTAAATGAGATTTTTCTCAGATAGTGATGAAGCTCAAGGGAGGAATATGGCTGTAATTAATATGCATGAATAGGAAAAATATACAGCAATATTATTTTGTAAGATATTATTGCACTCCTAAATACAGGTTGTCCTCAACATATGACCACAGTTGTGTCCAAAATATTCATTGCTAAGCAAGCCAGTTGTTAAGAGAGTTTTGCCCCCTTTTATGATCTTTCTTGCCAGAGTTGTTAAGTGAATCACTGCAGTTAAGTTAGTAACATGGTTATTAAATGAATTTGGCTTCCCCATTGACTTTGCTTGTCAGAAGGTTGCAAAAGTTGATTACATGATACTGGTACTGGAATATATACCAGTTTCCAAGCGTCTAATTTTTGATCATGTGACCATGGGGATGCTGCAACAGCCTTAAGCCTGAAAAATGGTCATAAGTTACTTTTTTCACTGCTGTTGTAACTTCGAACAGTCACTAAATGAATGGTTGTAAGTCAAGGACTATCTGTAATGGTGTGAATTCATCACTTCCATCAGCAGCAGCCAGAAGATTCACCAAAAGAGACAGAGACATGCTAAGGAGCCTAACAACCCTCTTTTCATTATTTTTTACTATGTAGAGGTACATGTCTCCATTACCCAAAATTTTCATTCTCAGAGTCTGAAACCACCAACATTTTGTTCTTTACTTTCCTCTATAATTATTCATCTAACTTGAAAGCAGAAATGTTCTTTCAAAGTGTTGCAACCATTTCAATAGCTTAAGGTTTCGTTTATGCCTTTAAGTTTCCATTTCCTGAGTTAAGTTTAAGGTTTCGTTTATGCCTTTAAGTTTCCATTTCTTGAGTTAAGTTTCATTTCCTGGCAAAGCCCGCCCTTTACAACCCTCCTGCTATGATGTAAATAGACCAATAAAAGAGAGGCACGCAGATCCTTCGGGGCTCTCGCATGCTGACTCAACCTGAAGAAACATGTTGTCCGTGTGTTTCCTATCCACCAAGCGCGAGGTCCGTTGGCCTAGGCTAACGTATGTCACTGGTCCGTCCAGCAGGCGCTGGACCCCGGGATCGAATTCCCACAACTGGTGACCCCGACGTGATTCACTCCACGGCGTGTTCTCTGTCTAGGGAAGCGCTGCTCTGACTCCTGTACCACGCACCTGGCAAAGGCTTGATCATCGTGAGTATGGAATCCTCACTTTCCAAAGTTCTGTCCAAGCATGTGGATGAACTTTCCTCTTTAGTCAGAAAGGCAAATTGTTTGCAAAAAGTTAACGGAACAACTGTCTATCCTTTATCTCGCAAAGAAATTGTCTCTTGCGCCAACTAATATTCTTTGCACGTGGCGTGGACTCATGGCTGCTCTTCAGACTTTATACCCAGACCCTTCCTCTCAACCTGTGTCTATTGCGGAGGATGCTCCAAAGTCGGCACAGCCAAAGGAACCCCCCTCTTCACTATATACTTCTCTCTCTCTCCTCCAAAACAGAAACAGGCAACCCTGTATCCTGTTCTGCAGAGTTCTGCAACCGCACTCAATGCTTCCGTTTCATCAAACTATTTTGAGGTAGACCAAACAATAAATTTTCAGAACAATTTAGAGACATAAATTAACTCAAACTGCACTCCTCTGCAATGCGTTTTGAACAATTGGAATGTTTTGAAACTCTTTTGTAATCTGTTAAGTTTAAACCCTGTCAGACAAGGTCTGACGGTGCTAAGTGTGTTAATATGTATTGTATTTTGTTCATATATATGTGTCTGTGTATGTGTGGCCACCCGGAATATTATGTTTAACCTTGGAATGGTGAGAAAAATGGGAGTTGGTAAAGGGCCCTATACAAGAACCACATGTTTGGTTGACATCAGCTCTTGATTTTTCTCGCTATTTGCAGGACAAGTTATATGTCTAAATAAATGTTGTTTTAATGGTATTTGTGTATATATGTCTGTGTTGTTCTGTGTTATTTCCAAGACTTGGAAAAGGGTCAAAACCCTCTTTGATAACAACAAACAAAAAGGCCTTGAATAAAAATGGAAAACGTATGAAATGAAATATTTGTATGTGAAATGGTGTAAGCAAACAGAATGGAAGTGAATGAGTTAATTTGCTGGTGTAAATGTGTGTGTGTTAGCCCTCACCCCTCCACCCATCCCACGCTGTGAAAGGAACAGTAAAACTGTAGTTTTTATTGTTGTAACATGGGAACGCAATGGCATGAGTTTGCATGTGAACAGTTTTATGGAAGAGGTATAAAAGAATTTATGGAAAATGCATGTGAATTTTTTTGATGGTGAGATTTTTGTAAAGTTTCTTTTTCTTCCCCCCCCCCCTCCTGACTCTTTCGTTTTTCGCTGGCTGTATTGCTTTAAGAGCGAAGGAAAGGCGAAAGAAGAGGGGGGGGGCAGCTGTTCGTTTTAACTAATTTTTTTTTCTTCTTCCTCTGCCTAGAAGTCTGGGTTGAGGAAGGGGGGTGGATGTGAAATTTGATGCCCACTCTTGCAGTTTCAGCTTGCTATTTTTTTTACTCGAAAGAGGAGGCAGTAATTGTTGGGCAATTCTTTTGCAAATTTTTGAGTTTTAAATTGTTTAGTTAGACATATACATCCATCAACCAAAAGAAATGACTGAATTGTTTTGCTTAGATTTGTAAATGTTTTTCCTATTTCATGAAAATTTGTTTCATCTGAATGGAATTTGATCAAATTGGAACCCTTTTCATATCTGGGACATAAAATGTTAGCCTCTGCGGCCACGCCTGAGCTGCCAAAACTCAATTTTCCAAACAACCCTACATTAGTACAATTGCAACAATTTTTAGGAACACTTAATTGGGCACGATCTTATCTTTCTCTCACCACGGCTGTTCTTTCTCCCTTTTTCCAAGCCTTAGCTATACTTAAACACCCTGCTGACACTTTACATCTTACTGATGTTCATCACACCACTCTCCAACATATAAATTCAATACTGCAGACCACTTGGGTTGACCGTGTCTTGAACAACACACCTTTTTCCCTTGCGATTTTATCAACACCTTCTCTATTCACTGCCATTCTTGTTCAAATATCTGACAAAAAATTACACATTGTCGAATGGCTCCACCTCCCACACACTCCACGTAATACACTCACTACAAGACCTTTACAAATGGCACTTTTGATTGACAAAGGAAGAAGGCGAGCCAAAGCATTAATTGGATACGAACCAATTGCTATATATATTCCCTTTAAGCTAACACAATGGGAACCTTTATTCCAAAATTCAGATGTGTTGCAAGATTCCTTGGAAAACTGGCATGGGCATGTTTCATGTCATTTGCCCGCAGATCCTCGCTTACAACTTGTCAAGACAATCCTTATTTCCTTTTCTTCTCCTATTGCTCCTTCACCCCTTAAGGACTGTCTTACCATTTTTACTGATGGTTCAAAAACATATGGTGCTTGTACTTGGCAATACAACGGAACATGGCACAAAAAGCTAACTTCGCCTCAACAATCAGCTCAACAAGCAGAACTAGCTGCTCTTATTTTGGCTTTAAGCTCCTTTTCTTTACAACCTTTAAACATCATTACAGATAGCTTATATGTTTCCCATATCACTCACAACATTTTTGACTCTTATCTGTCTCCCTCCATTCCACCTGTCCTTATGAAACTCTTTCTTTCACTACAAACACTATTACATGATCGTGTCCATCCCTTATTTCTAGCACACATTCGAAGTCACCAACATTTACCAGGATTTCTTTCAGAAGGGAATCATATGGCCGACGAAGCCTGCAAACTTTTACCTGTTGTCATCAAAGTTCCACAGCCAGCTCCCATGACAGCGGGGGAAAGTCACAGCTATTTTCATCAAAATAAGAAGGCCTTAATGAAACAATTTGGCATAACACTGGCTAAAGCTACAGCCATAATTCAACAATGCCCTACCTGTAGCCTACAATCTAAAGGTATCCCACAAGGCGTTAACCCTAGAGGCACTGAAGCCTGTGATACCTGGCAAATGGATGTAACCCAATATCCTCCATTTGCCCCGTGGAAATATCTACATGTTACAGTAGATACGTTCTCCGGATTTATTTTGGCAACCCCGCAAAAAGGGGAAACTGCAAAACAAGTAATCAATCACTGTATTCGTACCTTTACAGTGCTGGGATGTCCAAAAATACTAAAAACAGACAATGGCCCAGCTTATGTCAGCTCACAATTTTCACAGTTTTGTCATCACTGGTCCATTGTCCACAAATTTGGAATTCCTTTCAATAGCCAAGGGCAGGCTATTGTTGAGCGAGCAAATCAAACTTTAAAAAATGCATTAGATCGTTATATGGGGTCCAAGGGCTTATGTCCCCCAAACCTCCCGGCACTGCAAAACGTGTTAAATGTTTGTCTGTATACTCTCAATTTTCTAAATCTCACTAGCACTCCTTCTTTGTCTGCTGCGTCTCGACACTTTACTAAACCTGTTGTCCCAACTTCAAGACCACTTGTGTACTACAGGCAGCTCCCGGATCCAACTTGGAAAGGTCCAGCCGATCTTATCACCTGGGGAAGAGGCTATGCCGCAGTTCAACTACCCGACAGAGTTTTGTGGGTCCCTGCTCGTTGTATTCGCCCATATTTCATCACTCCACACAACCCACCAACTCCATCGGATGTGCCATCATTGCCTTTGTGAGTGCGGATGTACATGCTGTTATTGGTGTAACAACTGCATATTGCACCACCCATATTGTCTAGGGGTCCAACACTTTTGCATCAATCATGTGGACCCTGCTCTTGATGACACTCTTGACAAGTTCCTTCCCCATGATGTCCACACTGCACCTTCCCATGATGACAAAGCACCTGAGAATTCCTCTAAATTTTCATAAAGGCCTGTATTGTGGTCCTGTTTTTTCTTTTCTTGATCTCAATACTACTGCCCTTTTCCATTGTTATGACCAAGGTCAATCTTTTTGTCCCTTTGTGTTCTCTCAGTATCCTAATCGTGGCATTCCTCTTCCACCATCTCCCTCTATTTCCCTCACCTATGCTCATTACCCTTGTCACATGACTCTTGCTATTCTTGTGACCCCTGAGACTACGGGGCGCTATTATGTGTCTGGATTTTCATCCTATGGTACTTATACTACAAATTCTTTTGAACTCGCATCAGTGGCGAGCTATGCAAAACCTCTTTTGTCTCCTCGTTTACTTGCTTACAACTTTGTTCCTCATCCCCGCTCCTTCCTAGACCTGGCCTCCCGTACTTTAACCTCACCTCACTTACAACACTTTCATTCCATGAAGCAACCTCGCTTACACCAACGCATCATTCATTCTCGACGACGGCGATCTCCTGATCCTAATCCTCATCGACCTCTCAACTACACATGGACTGTTCGTGACTTTGAAAATCAGGTATTATTCCAAATCTCCAACTACACAATATGGCCCTGGTTCCCTATCTTACATTTTGACTTTGCCGAAATGGGTACCGGGGTCAACAAATTTGCTTCAAAATCTCTCCAAGCTAACAAATGGGACAAACAAGGTTCGTGCACACCTTCTCCACTAGAAGCAACATGGTGGAACCTGTATTTTTGTCCCAAGCCAAAGACGCCTGAGGAAAAATATCAATGTGGCACTTTATTGGATAAATACTGTGCCTCATGGTCCTGTGTTTCCACGGGCGCTATATCCTGGACTGCCCCTCGCTCAAATGATTATATCGCCATTACCCGTAGTAATGGCAAACCCCCTTCTCCTCCCTGCCCTCCTAATTTGCATTGTTGTGGTGAGCGGAAAAATCCAATGAACATTACCTTCACATCCCAAGGAAAGACTTTGACTGCAGAGCAATGGGCTGTCGGATATTCTTGGGGTGGTAGAGAATGGAGCGGTTCTGGAGACGACGGCGGAGTTTTTTCCATTCGTCTCACAATCCAGTCACCACATTCCCCTCCTATAGGTCCTAACAAAAGCATTCAATCTGTTTTTTTTACAGTCTGTTGTGCGTAATATGCCTAATCCTTTGATTAACCTTGTCAATGCCTCTTCCTTTTTGCTTAAAAGTACTGTTAATTCTTCTTCACAAATCGACCACTGTTGGCTCTGTTTATCAGCCACTCCACCCTTTTATGATGCTGTTGGTTCTATCGAACCTATTAAGAATGCTACAAAAGATGACTCTTGCAGATGGAACTCAACATCCATCACTATTACTTCTATTATGGGACATGGTTGTTGCCTGGGAAACATTCCTGCAAATTATTCTCAGTATTGTGCTAATACCACCACTGGCAAATACCAATGTGATGTTTGGCTCACCCAGAAAAGATCGGGCAGTGTAAATACGGCAGGTTATAACTCTCTTTTTACCTTGGGTAATGGTAATATCTCTGCCAGCTTAAAGGGCCAATTCTTCATCCCCGGCAACAACTCCATCTGGGCTTGCTCTACAGGTGCCACAGCCTGTGTATCAGGGGATGTCCTTATACAACAAAAAGCCTTTTGTATTCAGGTACGCTTAGTCCCCAGAATTACTTATTATTCCTCCCTTGATTTTGTTTTCCTTATGGAACCACCGGAATACCACCTACGTGCCAAACGTGAAATAGTTACAGCCCTAACCCTTTCAGTCCTTTTAGGGTTAGGTGCTGCAGGAGCAGCCACTGGAGCTGCGGCCTTGATTGTTAATCAACAACAAATACAAAAACTTAGTCTAGAAATAGATGATGATCTTTCCCGTATCGAGACTTCAATTTCTGCCCTTCAAACTTCTTTGTCATCTCTCGCCAAAGTTGCCTTGCAGAATAGGCGTGCCCTCGATCTTTTATTTTTAAAGGAAGGTGGAACATGTGTAGCCTTAAAAGAAGAATGTTGTTTTTATTCTGATCAATCTGGCATTGTGCGCGATTCTATGAATGAGTTACGCAAACGATTAAAAGACAGGGAACAGGAAAGGTTCTCCCAACAATCCTGGTATCAAAGCATGTTTAAATTTTCTCCCTGGATTACTACATTGCTTTCTGCTATTTTAGGACCTTGTATAATTATGCTTATATTATGTATGATTGGCCCATGTGTTTTTTCACGCCTTTTGCAATTTCTCAAGGATCGTTTGAATGGTTTGGATTCTAATCTTTCTAAGATTAATGTTATGCTTGCCTCAAACAATATATATGAACCCTTGAAACCCAAATTCCACCCCTCTGAAAAGGTTGCCCTACTGACACTGTCTGACACGGACTCCAACTGCTCCGATACTGAATCAGACTTAGCCATGGTGGCTCTTGCCTCCAAGCAAGAATCTCGCATTCTTATGGAGTTGCCCTCTTCTGTTTCGGAGGATGCAGATGATGGCTACGAGTAGGATAGAGATTGAACTTTAAAAAATAAAAACAGTGGAGATGTTGCAACCATTTCAATAGCTTAAGGTTTCGTTTATGCCTTTAAGTTTCCATTTCCTGAGTTAAGTTTAAGGTTTCGTTTATGCCTTTAAGTTTCCATTTCTTGAGTTAAGTTTCATTTCCTGGCAAAGCCCACCCTTTACGACCCTCCTGCTATGATGTAAATAGACCAATAAAAGAGAGGCACGCAGATCCTTTGGGGCTCTCGCATGCTGACTCAACCTGAAGAAACATGTTGTCCGTGTGTTTCCTATCCACCAAGCGCGAGGTCCGTTGGCCTAGGCTAACGTACATCACTGGTCCGTCCAGCAGGCGCTGGACCCCGGGATCGAATTCCCACATCAAAGTTCTTTACTTTATGTGTTGAGAGAGAAAGTGTGTTCATCATTTCCCTTTAATTTTTCCAGCGGAAGGAGAGCCTCTCCCACAATTCCTAAAACTTAGGAGTCCTTTTTAAAAAAACCGAATTACAATGTAATTAAACAATGGCATGGAGGAGGAAACACACATTTGCATATCCATTTTGATCCCCAGATACTAAAGTAGTTGTATGCTTACAGACCAGAACTGGTACCATTTATTTATAATATAACACAAAGTCCATTTAAAATATGACTATAAAAGTAATCAAACAAATGGAAATTTATCCCATAAAGAAACAATATGTGAGAAACCAACCATTTCATATGGGTTGCAGAGATGTGGACATTCAGATCCATCTAAGTCAACAATCCACCTTATTCTTAAATTTGTTTCTATATAATGCATGTATAGTTATAGATCTGAAAGCAATATCATATGCTAGATTAATAAATATAGGATATTACCTGCCACACTTGATTTAGAAGCTTCTGCTTCCCACTACCAGCCACTGCTCTGTGTTTAGAGTGGGATGTAAGCATGACTTGGAGAGCATGTCTATAGCATAGACTGCATTATAGATACTGTAGCTTTGCCCAGTCATGCTCAGTCTGGAAGAGTCTCCAATTTCTCTTCCCCAGTGCACCTTTTCTCTGACTCTGGGTTTAACATGGATTTTGAAAAAGAACATCTAAAGGCTTGTTCCCAAAAGAGCCTTGAAAAACTGTCTTTCTCTTCTGGAACCTTGTTTCTCATCTGAAGAAATGTATTGAATCCTAATAATTCTTTTGATAACACTGCAAAAGAAAGAGTACCATGGATGAAGTTCATACTTCTGTCTCTTTGAAATGAAAGTGAAGTGTATTCCATTTGGGCTGGGAAAATCCAAACGTTGTTTTTTCTCTCCACTGCTGTGTCCACAATTTCTGAAACAGAGATCATTCTCAAAATTGCCATTACGTGGTTTTCAGAATACACAATCACAACACTGGAGGCAGTTGTCATAATGACTCTGTATATTTTAAGATTATTATACAGTTGTTCTCCCAGCTCATTCGAAAAAGCTTTTGTTGGAAGCTCTTCAATGTAATCGAAACAGATCCCATTTTGGGAAAATAAGATAAGCACTTCCCTCAGAAATTGTTCACCGATCTCATTTTCATGACAAACCACCCCAATCCAGGTCCACCTAAAATGCAGCAGCAACTGGAGGATCCCCATAATTTGAAGATGTTCATTTGGAAACATGTGATGAAAGAACACTGTGTAAATCATGTTATCCATCACTGGAGCTGAGCCATATGTAAGCTAAGGAGAAAAAAAATGGAAAATAAAATATCTCAGTCCACAAAAGCAGAAGAGACAATAGACTTGCCTAGTTTTCAGGAGAGTAAATGGAAAGAAGGAGAGAAATATTTATTTATTATTTATTATATTTTTATGCTGCCCATTTCCCCTAAAGGTAACTCTGGGTGGCTTACATGTTACAAAACAAGTAAAAAAAATAATTAAAATATTAAAACATTTAAACTACACAGATTAAAATGTAAAATACTTGCAGAACTGTAAGACTGATGTTAGCCGTTAGATGTAGTCCACACAAGAAACACAAAATGAATACTAGTTCCTTTTATTGTGTCATGATTTCACAAAGTTTATTATAAAAGAGTTAACCTCTCTACAACAATTTCATAAGTGATACCATCATTTTCTAAAAGTGCACATTGAAGAAAAGAAATTTAATAAACAAGCATCACCATTATGAATAATCAGTGCCAAGTAGATTAAATAAACTGTTTTTGTAGAACCATGGATGATAGGCTTGAAAGAATCTTGTAGATCTTCTCCTCGAACACTCTGCCAAAGGTAAAAATCCAACACATAATCGTTCAAATTTCCAGGAAAACCTCCAGTGATGGAACATCCATACAGTAACTCCAAGAGATAGGCTACTTCAATTAACAGGGAACTTTCGTTGAAGGCAACAGAGAAATATTTAATCTTAATAAATTGAATCCTAAAACTATGTTGAAAGATCAAGAGGATTTATCTTCTTTCCTATAATGTAAAGGGAATGTGAGATGTCTTTTCCTGAAACTCATTAACACATTTTCATTAAATTAGGACTTGAAAATTTGAAAGCACTGTGTGAACAGATTTTACTTATGTTCTGATTGTCATTAATTACAAGCAATAGAGAATATTTCATTAAACAGGAACACACATATCAGTATGTGTTTTGTTTTTAAACAGATCTTACCAGTGGAATCTTGTAAATGCTAAGAATGTCTGCCATAACTCGAGAGATATGAGAATTGGGTCCTGCAATAACACATACTGAGTTTTGGTGGATACTACATTTGTAGTTGGGAACACAACTATCATGTGAAGAAAGAAGTTCCATAGAAGCAAAGTAGGTCCATGTTGCTATGAAATAACTGTATGATATACCAAAGCCCAAAGTGATGTTTGGCAAGATCTGAGGATTTTCATTGATCTCCTTTACAGCACAAACCAAGGTAAATATATGCAAGTAGTTCTGTAGAAACAAACTTCAAGAGAGAGTAATGCCTCTGTCACAACACTCACATTTCAGAGAGAACTTATTGCATTTCAGTTTAATAATCTTTGTTAACAACAAGGTCCAAAAACAAAGTCTATGTCCCCAGAGAAAAACAGTGTGTAGAAAATACTTGTCCTCACAAGTTTCATGAGTGAAATACAGATATTTGGCAGATAACTTCTTTATAGCATTTTATATTTGTATATAACCTCATTGTGAAAGGTTCAATATTCTACACTGAAATACATTAGAATGGCAATATCTAAAATATAGAAAGAAAGAATTTTCAGCTCCTGCATTATGCTCTCTTTATTGTCAAGGGATTTTGACTACAGAAAAATTATCAGCTTGTGTATACACTATGCTGGATGCTTTTGTGCCATGGAAGTGTGGGGCTGAGCATAGGGAATCCAGGAAGCAGAGTTGGGGAAAAATCAGGTTGAGAACAAGGTAAGTATATATCTTGAAATTTTATGAAGCTGAAATGAAGCTCAGATATGCTTCTAACCATTTATTATGAAATATATAACAAAATACAGTAGAATCTCTGAGCAGTAAGGTTAACTGATAAGAGATGAAAGTTGTATTTCAATCATTTATGTGCTCCCAAAAATATGTTGACCAGCCAGATTTCAAAACTAATATGGTTAAGATAAATAGCTACATACATGGGGTCATCAAGAAGTTCTTCAGATGGAATTATTTTGAAAGTAATCAGGTTAGACATCATGTAAATCAGAGAAACAATGCCACCAATGATGAGATCACCTGAATGGTAAGATTTGTATTTAATTGTTGATGGTGCATTTAGCATCATGGCATATGACCTGAGGCAGTAATATTATCACCCAAATTTCTGAAGAGTAACATAGCATCACTGATGTGACTTGCAGAAATGATCCTTAACATTCAGTAGCTTGTGAATGTAGGACAACCTAATATTTTGGCTTTTTCTGAATGCAGAAAAGTATAGGAAAAACAGTCAGACTCATGCAGCTTGTTCTTCAAGCCTCATATTTGAATATAAACAAGGAATAATAACACGGAATATTAATAACATCAGTCAGTCTGGGTTGGGTTCCTGTTATGCTCTGCTTTTTGGAACTCCCTGGAGTCCATGGGAATAGAATTAAATATGGTCAATTATGGGGCACAACATCTCTTGGTCAATGCTTTCTGAAATTGCAGCAAAAATTAATTGATCCTACATTGGTGTAAATGGTCTGTAGCTTTCATCCAAAAGAGATTGATAGCAGAAAAGCAGATTGTCTCAAAGGTAAAGAAAACAAAAGAAAAGAAATAAATAACAAAAAATTAAAAATAAACAAATTTTCCTGGTTTATATTGATATAAATGTGTCTGGGTGTTTTATCCATGGGGAGCACAAGCTATTCCATATTTTTAATATGACGCTTCTAATATTGTGAATTTTAAAACCTAGATTAACCTTAATTTTATTGTATCATAGAAAACCATGCCTCCCAAAACTCACATATTGTGCACTTCCAGTTCTAAGATTCCTTTATTTCTAAGCAGAACTCACTCTTTCATCCAAAGAAAAAAGCATGAGGCAACATACAACTTCAAAGGGGGCAATCCCAATCCTCTTCATTCCTTTACATCTTGGAGGAGTTTATATTTGTCCTTGAGTTTTGCCTTTGTCATATGAACCTATTTATAGCTTTCTGCTACTGATTAAAAGGTGTAATGATTGTCAAACAGGTATAATTTGAAACAAACGTATTCTAGGCATTAATTTTTATCACATAAATTCTTTTCAATAATGACAATTGTAGTTTCTCTTATCTAAACATGTCCTTATTAATTTCATTCCATGACTTAACATAATTGTTCTGAAATAGTATACAATTCAGATTTGTCGTTATTATACATTGCAGTGTATAATAAACATGTAAATGCAATAACATGAAAGTGAATTTTGTTTTAAAAAAACAATTGGAATACAAGTGTGTCATAGTCCACCAAAAAACAAAGAAGAGAACAGTTTCTTTGCAACAATTCAGATGAATCATGCTAGGACATTGTAGTTTTTTTTATTGTTTTCAGTTTAACATATTTTGTCAAGTATTGATTTCCCTGAATATTTTAATATGATGTGTGTATTATACAGCAAACCTAGGAATATAAAAACTAGAGACAAAAACAATTACAAAGTAGAAAAAATTGGGAACTCAATTTCCCATCCATTTTCCTTTGGAATTCTAAAAAAAACCTGAGTAGTTCAGAGTAGAAATCAAAATTTTCTACAAAATATTTTTTTTTCTAGAAAATGTAACATTTTTCTGGATTGATTATTTGAGATCAAATATTATCTCAAACACAAATACATGGCTATTCCTGTGGTTTTTTAAAAAAGTATTCACTGCTCAGATAAAAATTGGGGTTGTTTTTCCTATACAGTGCATATATTGCATTTCATTACCTTGGGGGAAAAAAGAATTGTTTCTGAACAAACTTAGTAAATTAAAAGCAGCTCATCAGAATGAAGGTGGAAATAGAATAATATGCTTACTAAATAAATAACAACAAAAATGGATTTCTATGTTTGTTTCTTTATCAACTGTTCCTTTCGGTTCAGCTCTGGTCTCAGAACAATGATATAGCATTTGGGGAAAAAGATGAAGCTCAGTAAACCTGCTGCAGAAGCCAAAATGGAGAAAACCTCCACAGCTACCATGTGCTTTCCCTTGGTGCTCAGATAAGTAGGAACAAACAACACCCAGACGCTACAAAAAACCAACATGCTGAAGGTGATAAATTTAGCTTCATTAAAACTATCAGGTAACTTCCTGGCTAGGAAGGCCGCTGTAAAGCTGATAGCAGCCAAGAACCCCATAAAGCCAAGGACAATATAAAACATGATGGCTGAACCTTCATTACATCTCAGGACAATTTCTTCAACCATGGAATGCATGTCTAAATCTGGGAATGGGGGAGAAATTGTCAGCCACACACTATAAATAGTGACTTGCACCAGGGAGCAAGACAGGACAATAGCGTTGGCCAGTTTTTTCCCCATCCATTTCCTGATTGTAGAGCCTGGCTTTGTGGCCATGAAAGCAAGAACCACTATTGTTGTTTTCCCCAATATACAAGAAAGGGCTACAGTAAAGATGATGCTAAAAGCAGTTTGTTGCATGAGACATTTTATTTGGTCAGGTTGTCCAATGAAAAGCAAAGTGCAAAGGAAGGATAAAAGGAGAGCAATGAGCAGAGTATAGGTGAGGCCCCTGTTGTTGGCTTTGACAATGGGAGTGTTCTGGTGTTTAATGAAGATACCAAGCACCACAGCTGAGATTAAAGAAAAGAAGAAAGCAACACTGGTCAGGGTGATTCCCAAGGGTTCTGTGTAAGACAAGAAGTTTGTGTGTTTTTTAATGCAAAGAGCCTGGTCCTTATTAGGATAGTTTTCTTCAGGGCATGGGAAACAGTCATCTAAACCTGGAAGAAGAAATAGAGTTGTCAAGCAGATAGGAATTCAGAGTTAGCTCAGTCATCCCAAACTTTTATATGTATAATATTTTAGTGCCTGAAATGTCCAGATATTTGGAATCCAATTTGTTTGGAAGGCTAGAAATATTTAAAACTGTTTTCAGAACAAATCCTTTGAAATTACTTTGAGATTACTTAGACAGATATAATTCTAGTCTATCTGAACATTTGAAATTGGTTGTTCCTGCCACTTAAATTATTAGAAGAAAAACAAATTGTAATATTACAACAATATGAACAATATTTATAATAATCTATCTGTTTTAAAAAGATTATTTCAGTGTGGAAAATAAAGGCATGAATTAGGGCATCAAATCTTAAACCAGTGTATATACATTCTCCAAATAAGATTATAAACTCAATGTCCCCCAGATTTTCTCCTCTTTAGAGGGGAAAAAATAAAAATAAAATAAAAATAAAAAAGAATATTCCTCCTTTGAATTTGTCCACCTTTTTGCTGATCTTTCTTTCTTTCTTTCTTTCTTTCTTTCTTTCTTTCTTTCTTTCTTTCTTTCTTTCTTTCTTTCTTTCTTTCTTTCTTTCTTTCTTTCTTTCTTTCTTTCTTTCTTTCTTTCCTTCCTTCCTTCCTTCCTTCCCTCCCTCCCTCCTTCCTTCCTTCCTTCCTTCCTTCCTTCCTTCCTTCCTTCCTTCCTTCCTTCCTTCCTTCCTTTCCCAGAATTAGAGCCTTTCCCAGAGAGCTAGGTCTTCACACAATGTGATCAAAATATATAATTTGAGTGTGGTCATTTGTGTTTCAGGTGAGAAATCTGTTTTGATTTCTTAATGTTTATAGCTGTCCATGGTATTTTCAGAAGTATTTTCCAATGCCAAAGTTCAAAAGTGTCAGTAGTTTTCATGTCCTGCTTCTTCTAGATGATAGATAGACAGACAGACAGACAGACAGACAGACAGACAGACAGACAGACAGACAGACAGACAGACAGACAGACAGACAGACAGACAGACAGACAGACAGACAGACAGAAAGGATAGATAGACCACCACAAGGTTTTCTACTCAGCATTCTGGTCTTTGATTATAATAAAAAAATGATTGATTTGGCATATAGGTTGAATAAATAAAAGGAGATTATACAACCTTGACACATTCATTTCCCTGCCAGGCACTAGTCTGTTTCACCATTTCTCCCTGTATATTGGCTTCCTTATAATTCTATGTTTGTGACGAGGATGATGGGATGTTTTAGAGGTCTACTTTCTGAGCATATTCCAAAATTCATCTGATTGACACAGTCAAAATCTTTCTGTAATCAATGAAGCATATAGTGACTACTTTTTGGTATTCACTTTCTCCACTCTCCAGTATCCATTAGCAACAATGTCTCATATTCCTTTGCCTTGTCTAAAGCCAGCTTGAGCATTTGGCATCTCTTTTTCCCATATAGGGCTTTATTCTAGGTAGAACAATCCTAAGCATTAATTTATTAGTATGTGGAAATTATGGATATTGTAGAATAGTTTGAATACTCTTATAAGTCTCCTTTTTAATATTGCAGTGTAGATTGTCCTCCTCCAATCTATTAGCCACTTTGTTGTTCTCCAGATATGCTGGTGCAACCTGGTCTGACATTGCCTCTTTTGTGTTGGGGCAATGAGTGAAAACAGTTACATGGTTGCTGTTAACTATCCCTGTCTTCAAGGACTGTGGGGGTCAATCCCCCAATGTCAGAAGCCATTACAAATTCATTAACCTTCAGAGCTAATAAATATCAACATTTATCAATGATCCCAGCAAAACCAAACAGGAAACACAAATAGATGAGCTAATTCTACATTGTTATGAGACTATATTAAAAGAACCTTGCAGGTTGCAAAGTACAAAAATCACTTTTAATTGCTTGATCCATTAAAGCAGGTCTTTTAAAGTTTTTTCTCTGATACTTAAGACACTAGGAGTTCCTGTCTCTCTTCTCTGAGTGTTTTTTAGGCAGCACCTCCCCCTCTTCCCCCAAGATCACCCCCATATTCCATTGTAACATTTCTTGCATGACATCTCTCACCTGTCTGGTTGGCAATTTTGCCTTCCGGGCAACGAACACAATTGTAACAGCAAAATGGCTTCCCTTCAATTTTGATCTTGTTGTGCCCCAAGGAGCAATGATCATTGCACAAAGAAAGAGGTTGTGACTGTGAATAAATTGAATAAATAAAAGTGCAATGCATTTAGAATGTAAAGATTAGCAATCTAGAAAACATTATTTTTGAGGAATCTTTTCCTTCCTTTTTTGATTATAATTATGAAAAATTCTATGCTAGTGTACAAGGCTTGTATTAACCCTTAAAATACCCTTCTGACATGAATCATGTAATGGAAAAGTCTCTCCTGATAGAGCTCAAAGGTTAGGATTAATTAGCTCAGAGGTACAAATACACTGAGTTACTTTTTCTTATACAAAATCATCTTCAATATCCTGTGCATGAAGAATATTGTTTTTCTTGTACCAAAGGTGCTTTTTCGAAAAGGCAACAGGATGTTTTTGATTTTTTTCCCTTGAAAATGTCTCATTTCTCATCCAAGAAGCTTTTTCATTTCTTGTACTTGATTCATTAAATTGTGCAGCTGTTCAGAGATCAACAGCAAATGAGTGCTGTAATATCTTTTGAAAAATAAACAAAATATACCTGGTTAAAAGTGTTGGGCCAGACAATGTCATCCTCTGATAGAGAGAGAAGGCTTTCTAGTTGAGCTAATGGATGTACTTTTCCAACTTTGACCCTAAGAAAGGTTTGATTTGGGAAGATGACCCAATTCATAATGTCAAAGCCAGTTGTAACCTTCCCATTCTGGTCAAAGAAAATATTTTCTCCAGCACTGTTGTTAAATGAGATTTTTCTCAGATGGTGATGAAACTTAAGTGAAGAACATGGCAGTAATTAATAAAGGTATGAAGAAGACAAAATATACAACAATATTATTTCAAAAGATATTGATATGCTTCCAAAGAATGATCATAATAGCACTAATTCATCAATTCCATCAGCACTAGCCAGAAGAATCACCAAGAGAAACAGAGAAGCTTTAATGGAGTATATCATCCCTCTTTTTGTGTGTATTACTCAGATATACATGACTTCATCAGCAGTACCACCATGCTTTTTTTCTTACTATCATTTGGCATCCTCTTCAATCTTCCTCCTCATCCTTGCCTCACTCCTCTCTGTTTTGTATTTTTTTCATTTTCAGTGCCTGAAGCAACCACATTTTTGTCCTGTTCTTCTCTCCTATAGTTATACATCCATCTTTAAAGCAGACATGTCCTTTCAAAATTCTCTGTTGCATGTGTTGAGACAGAAATTCATTTCCTTGTGAAGGAAAGCTACTCCCGCCATTTTTAAACATCAGGACTCCATTTTAGAATACCACTAATGAGAAAGCTCCATAAGGGTTGTTCCTCATTTGTGGTTTTCATTTACAATTTAATTAAATGATAAATATGGACGAGGAGATACAATAGTTGCAGTTCCACTTTGATCACCAGATAACTAAAGTGTTGTATTGTTGCAAACCAGAACTGGTATCATTTATTAATAATATATAAGGTCCATATCAAATATGAATGTAAGCAATCAAAATATCTGGAACTTTGTGTCATAAAAAATAAGAATTTGATATGGGATGGGGCGATGTGGTCATTCTGATCCATCTAAGTCATTTCTCCAGCTTAAATTTAAATTAGTTTCTACATAATATTTGGACAGTTGTAGTTAGGGAAATAATATCATCTGCTTGGTTAGAAAATGTAAGAAATTACCTGCCATACTTGCTGATGGAAAAGCTTCTGTTTCCCACTACCAGCCATTGCTCTGTGTTTGGAGTTGGATGTAAGCATGGCTTGGAGAGCATGGGCCACAGCGTAGACTGCATTGTAGATACTATAGGTTTGCCCAGTCATGCTCAATTCAAAAACAGAGCCTGGAAGAGTCTCCAGCTTCTCTTCTCCAGTGCACCTTTTCTCTGATTTGGGGTTTAAAGTGGAATTTGAGAAAGAACATTCAAAGGCTTGCTCCCAAAAGACCTTTGAAAAACTATCTTCATTTTCCAGAAGACTGTTTCTTGTCTGAAGAAATGTCTTGAAACCAAATAATTCTTTTGATGAAACTGCAAAAGAAAGAGCCCCATGTATGAAGTCCATATTGCTGTTTCTTTGAAATGAAACTGAAGTGAATTCCATCTGGGCTGGTAAAATCCAAACTTTATCTTTTCTCTCAACTTTTGTATCCAAATATTCTGAAACAGAGGATATCATTCTGAAAATTGCCATATCCTGGTTTTCAGAATATATGATTGCAACACTGGAGGTACTTGTCATAATGATTTTGTAAATTTTAAGAAAATTATCTATTTTTTCTTCCATCACATTTGAAAAAGCTGCTATTGGAATTTCTTCAAAATAATCAAAACAGATTCCTTTTCCTGAAAACATGATAAGCACTTCCCTCAGAAATTGTTCACCAATCTCATTTTCTTGACAAATCAGTCCAATCCAGGACCACTTAAAATGAAGCAGCAACTGGAGGATCCCTATAATTTGAAGATGTTCATTTGGAAACATCTGATGATAAAAATCTGTATGTATCACGTTATCAGTCACTGGAGCAGAGCCATATGTTAACTAAGGGGGAAAAAGACCATGGAAAAGAAAAGATATGCATAGGTATTTGTAATGAAATGTGAGAACAACCTTGGGAGACAGGAGGAAGAGATATAGACTAGACAACTCTCATGCAAAAGGTATCTCAGTCAATCCAAAGGTGCTTTTCCAGGAGGCAACTGGACTTTCTTCCTTTTCTTTGAAGACATTTTGCTTCTCATCCAAGAAGCTTCTTCAGCTCTGACTATATGATGGGGAATGAAAGGATTTATATTCCTTGCAGACAGCTGGTCATTTGCATTCTTTTAGAGAGTCATTGAAGCCATTTGGAGGTTTATCTGTGTGCTCAGGGTTATCTGAGTAGTGCAAATGTGTGGAGCTTTCTTGGATGCAGGATGTTTTCTGCCCTGTATCCCTTCACTGTTGAAGACAGGCACAAGCTATTGGGGATGAGTCTGTGTTGTCTGCATCTCAAACTGAAGCGCAAATGGTTCCTGTAGTCTGCAATGTTTTCTGGAAATCCGTTCATATAGTCAGAGCTGAAGAAGCTTCTTGGATGAGAAGCAAAATGTCTTCAAAAAAAAGCAAGAAAGTCCAGTTGCCTCCAGAAAAAAGCACCTTTGGGACAACCATAACCTGGATGACTGAGAATCTCCATAGATGTATCTCAGTCAACAGACATAGTGGAGGCATAGGAAGACTTTTAGAAGGGATCCTTCTAAATACTTTAAATCTTGCAAGATTCTGTTAATGTAATCCTACTGTGTATGTATGTATGTATGTATGTATGTATGTATGTATGTATGTATGTATGTATGAATGTATGTGTGTGTGTGTGTGTGTCTATATAGAACATCTGAAGTATCATTATTATGAGTGATGAATGCCAACTAGACACAAATCAACTTTTGTTTGTGGAGCTTTAGAGCATAGTATTAGAAGGAAGCTTGGAAATATTACACAAAGCAGGAATCCTCATACCATCCCTGATGGATGGCTCTATAAGCTTTTCTTGAAGAGCATCAGGGATGTAACCCCCATAAGTCCATGACAGAGACTGCTTCACTGTTTAACAGCTCTCTAGGAAACATTCTAGTGAAGGAGTTCCCCATTCTTTGGGGTTGAGGGACATACTTAGACTATTGAAAGCTCGTTATGAGTGCTTCCAGACAATGGCAGACATGGGAATGTGGTAGTGAGGCCTTTTATTTATTCACAGAAGTTATTACTTAATCTTATTAAGAAGATAAGTTAATAAGGATTTAAATCTCTGCACTTTTATTTTTTCTTCTGAAATTTTTCTTACTGTAGGTATGAACACCATTCCATGTCTTGTGCCCCTCCCTCCCTCCCTCCCTCCCTCCCTCCCTCCCTCCCTTCCTTCCTTCCTTCCTTCCTTCCTTCCTTCCTTCTTTCCTTCTATATTCTTGGATATAGAAATGTTGGGGCAGATGTTTCATATGTATGTATTGCTTGAAGCAATCATATCCTTTCATAGAAGAAACTCTTTTGACTGTGATTATCTGATAAACACCAGTTAACACCTGAAAAAATGAATGTGTTAAGTGGCCAGATCTTATTTATGTATTGGTTGTCATTAATTACAATCAAAAGAGAAAATGTCATTAAAGAGGAAGTCACATTATCAATAGGAGTTTTGTTTTTTATTCAGTTTTACCTGTGGAATCTTGTAAATGCTCAAGATATCTGCCATAACTTGAGAGATATGAGAATTGGGTCCAGCAATAACACAAACTAAGTTTTGATCAATGCTGCATTTATAGTTGGGCACAAATCTGTCATGTGAAGAAAGAAGTTCCATAGAAGCAAGGTAGGTCCACGTTGCCATGAAATAGCTGTTAGATATCCCAAAGCCCAAAGTGATATTTGGCAAGATCTGAGGATTTTCATTGATTTCCTTTACAGCAAAGATCAAGGACAAGATATGCTGGTATGTCTGTAGAAACAAACTTTAAGAGATGGCAATGCCTCTGTCATAACACTTGGATTTCCAAACAAGGAATTTGTTACATTTCAATTTAATAATCTTAGTTAAGAGCAAGATTCAAAAATAGATTTTGAGCCCCCAAGGCCAGACAGTCTGTAGAAAACATTTGTCCTCCATAATAGAATCAACTATTTGGCAGATAACCTCTTTGTTATCTATATCTTTGAGTACTCTAAATTACCCCTTTTAGAATGTTTTTATAGCATAGATATATTTATATCGCATTTGAAAGATCAAATGTTTTATACTGAACCACATTAGCAATGGTTATACCTAAAACCTATAAAGGAAACATTGCCAACTCCTACTATATCCTCTCTTTGATTCCAAGGGTATTTGAATAGAGACAAAGGATTATACACATGGGGTTGAATGCAAAACTGCTATGGAGAAATTCAGTGGAAGATGCAACATTCTTTCTACATTTTAAGTAAAGGCCAAAATAAATGGATTGCGTCTTTCACCTTCCTTTCCATGATTCCCCTCCCCAATTCTTCTCTCTCCCAGCTCTATACCAGTTTTATTGGATTCCTTTCTCATGGTAATATTCTTATGTAATGAATGATTAATTTATATTTGAGGTATTTAGAACTCTACTCACCTACCTAACTAACTACCTAGCTAGATAGATAACAGAATAACAGAGTTAGAAAGGATCTTGGAGGTCTTTTAGCCCAATCCCCTGCTCAAACAGGAAATCCTATAACATTTTATACAAATGATTGTCCATTCTCTTCTTTAAAACCTCCAGTGGTGGAACACCCATAATTTCTGGAGGCAAGTCGTTCCACTGATTAATTGTTCTAATTGTCAGGAAATTTTTCCTTAGTACTAGGTTGGTTCTCTCCTTGATTAGTTTCCATCTATTTCTTCTTGTCCTTCCTCCAGGTTCTTTGGAGAATAGGTTGAGCCCCTAATCTTTGTAGCAACCCTTTAGATATTGGAACACTGCTATCATTCACCCCTAGTCTTTCTTTTCATTAAACTAGACATATCCAATTCCTGCAACTGTTCTTTGGACTTTTCAACCTCCAATCCCCTATTAATCTTTGTTGCTGTTCTCTGCACTCTTTCTAAGGTATATATATACCTTAGAATATATATAGATAGATGATAGATAGATACCTAGTTATAAAAGGACTCTTTATAAAAGATTGACTCAAAACATTTGCAATTTGTACTACTACTTTTCTTATAGTCATTATGTAAAATAATCCTGCTTGTCTCTCACCTCTGAGTCAGTGATCTCTCCTTTCTGAAAACCTTCAAGAATTGTCCCAAAGGTGATTTTTTTTAAAAGGCAACTGGACTTTCTTTGTTTCTCCTTGAAGATGTTTCACTGCTCATCCAAGAAACTTCTTCAGTTCCTCTTGAAAGAAAAACAAAGAAAGTCCAGTTGCCTTTTGAAAAAGCACCTTTGGGACAACCCTGGATGACTGAGAGTCTCCATAAGACATCATTCAAGAATTCTTCTAGATCATTCTCTTGCATCATCCACTATCTCCACCCAAATCCTCTCTTAGGACCTTATTCCATATATCAAAAGAAAAGGGATGAAGACTGGAAATGTTTATGAGGTAAAATTGTACTTAGATGTTAGGTTGCAATAAACCACAATAGAAACTTTCCCTTATGGAAAACAAGCTAGTTGGACAACTATAATATCTATTCCTATCCTTCACTGATGAACTCCATCCAGCTTCAATCAATCAAGAAATAGGTGACATGGAACCAGAAAGCATAATGAAAACAATAAAAATTATTCTGCATAGAATTAGTCTCAAAAATGAAATGTGGAAGTTTTTAAGAAGAGACTAGACAGCCATTTGTCCGAAATGGTATAGGGTTTCCTGCCTGAGCAGGGGGTTGGACTAGATGACCTCCAAGATCCCTTCCAACTTTATTATTATTATTATTATTATTATTATTATTATTATTATTATTATTATTATTATTATTATTATTATTATTATTATTATTATTATTATTATTATTATTATTATTATTATTATTATTATAAAACAAAGTGGAAAAAACCTATTAACCGAATTATTATAAAGTATCAAAGAAACAGAGTAGAATCTCCAAGCAGAGGAAGGATAGATGTAAGGGGATAAAATTGCAGTTTCAATAATTTATTCCTTCCCCAAAATACACTGACTAATTATCCAGGAAGATTTAGAAGCTGATAGAATTAAGAATGACAACTACATACATGGGATCATCAAGAATTTCTTCCGATGGAATTGTTTTGAAGGTGACTAGGTTAGACATCATGAAGATCAGAGAAATAATGCCACCAATGATGAGATCATCTGAATGGTAAGACTTGTATTTAATACTAGGGTTGTTGATGGTGCATTTATCATCATGGCATATGACCTGAGGCAGTAATATTATCATCCACAGCCTGCAGAGTAACATAGCAAATCACAGATGTGCGTTGCCCAAATGATCGTTGATAGGGCTTCTGAATATAGGACAGTCTAACATTTTGCCTCGTTCTTTTGGATGATCTGAGTGCAGAAATTATAGAAAAAAACAATCAGAATCACAGAGCCTTGCTCTTTAACCTCCCATTTGAATGTGTTTAGGAACAAGAAATATTAATAACATCAGGCAGTCTTGATTGGGTGTCTGTTTTGCTTTCCTCTTTGGAGCTCCCTAGAGTCCAGAGGAGTAAAATAAAAACATGGTCCATTTAGGGGTCACAACATATCTTGCTCTTCTGATGTTGCAGAAGAAAATAATTGATCTCACCCAGGTGTAAATGGTTTGTGTTTGTGTGTGTGTGTAGCAACAAGACAAAAATGGATTGCAGTCAAAGGGAAAGCATCTAATGAATGTAAATAAATAACATTATGGATGAAAGTTTATTTTGTACATTGTTTGATCTTGTATATTATCTGGCTAAAAAGCATCTGGCACTAGAAAATTTTGAAAGGGGCATAAATATATTTTAAGTAACTTTTGGACATTTGGATATTGTTATCTGCAGTAATATTATGGACTGCTCGACTAAGTTGTTTTGACTCTATTTTCTTTTCCTTTTGGTCAATACAACTTGCAGTCAGATTTTTTTTTCTTATTCTTTTTCAAGTAAATTTATATCCAGAGGTGGTTAGATCTTACTGTTTCTTACTACTGCAACATGTTCCCACTTATAACAACCAAGTAATACAAATTCTTTGAACTTAAACTTCTACAACTGGCCTTTAAACCCCTAAACTGAGTCCCTTTCCAAATATAGAATAGAATAGAATAGAATAGAATAGAATAGAATAGAACAGAATAGAATAGAATAGAATAGAATAAGTTGGAAGGGACCTTGGAGGTCCTCTAGTCCAACCCCCTGCTCAAGCAGGAAACCCTATACCATTTCAGACAAATGGTTGTCCAATCTCTTCTTAAAAACTTCCACTGCTGGAGCATTCACAACTTCTAGAGGCAAGTTGTTCCTCTGGTTAATTGTTCTAACTGTAAGGAAATTTCTTCTTAGTTCTAGGCTGCTTCTCTCCTTGATTAGTTTCCATCCATTGCATCTTGTCCTGCCCTCAGGTGCTTTTGAGAATAGCTTGATCCCTCTTCTTTCTGGCAACCCCTGAGATATTGGAACACTGCTATCATGTCACCCCTCGTCCTTCTCTTCATTAAACTAGATATACCTAATTCCAGCAACCGTTCTTTATATGTTTTAGTCTCAGTCCTCTAATCATCTTTGTTGCTCTTGTCTGCATTCTTTCTAGAGTCTCAACATCTTTTTTATATTGTGGTGACCAAAACTGGATGCAGTATGCCAAGTGTGGCCTTACACTTCACATGATCTTGATTCTATCCCTCTGTTAATGCAGCCTAGAACTGTGTTGGCTTTTTTGGCAGCTGCAGCACACTGCTGGCTCATATTTAAGTGATTGTCCACTAGGACTCCAAGATCCCTCTCACAGTTACTACTATTGAATGAGGTACCACCTACACTGTATCTGTGCATTTGGTTTTTCTTGCCTAAATGTAGAAGCTTACATTTTTCATTATTGAATTTCATTTTGTTAGATAGCGCCTAATGTTCAAGTCTGTCAAGATCCTTTTGTATCTTAAACCTATCTTCTGGAGTGTTGACTGTTCCTACCAGCTTGGTATCATCTGCAAATTTGATGAGTTCCCCATCTATCCCCTCATCCAAATTATTGATGAAGAGTACTGAGCCTAAAATAGAGCCTTGGGGTCCCCACTGCATACTCCATGTAGATGCAGTTCCATTGAAGACTACATGTTGAGTGCTGTTGGTCAGCCAGCTATGAATCCATTTGGTGGTGATGCTGTCTAACCCACATTTTTCTATCTTGTCAAGTAGTAGGTTGTGGTTTACTTTATCAAATGCCTTACTGAAATCCAAGTAAATTATATCCACAGCATTCCTCTGGTCCACTAATTTTGTCACTTTGTCCAAGAATGCAATAAGATTTGTCTGGCATGATCTGTTTTCGACAAACCCATGTTGGCTTTTGGTTATGACTTTATTTGCCTCTAGGGGTTCATTGATTTGTTGCTTGATTATCTTTTCCAGAATCTTCCCAGGTATTGAGATCAGGCTGATAGGTCTGTAGTTTCCTAGATCTACTTTTTTTCCTGTTTTGAAGATGGGAACTACATCAGCTCTTTTTCAGTTCTCTGGTAGTTCCCAAGTGCTCCAGGATGTTTGAAAGATATAGTTCAATGATTCTGAGATCACGTCTACCACTTCCTTCAGAATCTTGGGGCATAATCCAACTGGTCCTGGTGATTTGAACTCATCTAGGGTGGACAGGTGCTCACTTACCATTTTCTTGCCTATTTTAGCTTGTGTTTCTAATCTGCTTTTTATGTTATTGTTTATGATAGGTTGGACTGTTTTTTCCCTTTGTGTAAAGACGGATGCAAAAACCAAGTTAAGTAATTCTTCTTTCTCCCTGTTGCTTGTCACCTTCTTGCCACTTTTTCCCACTAATGGACCAATCATTTCCTTGATTTTTTCTTGTTTTTTACATGTCGAAAGAAGCTTTTTTGTGTTATTTTTTACTTTTGTCACAAGTCTTAGTTCATTTTGAGCCTTAGCTTTCCTTACTTCATCTTTGTCTTTCAATTTATTAGAGAGTTCTTTATTCAGTAGTAGTAGTAGTAGTAGTATAGGTTCTCCTGTTTGAGCAGGGGGCTGGACTAGAAGACCTCCAAAGTCTATTCTATTCTATTCTATTCTATTCTATTCTATTCTATTCTATTCTATTCTATTCTATTCTATTCTATTCTATTCTATTCTATTCTATTCTATTATTTCTATTCTATTCTATTCTATTCTATTCTATTCTATTCTATTCTATTCTATTCTATTCTATTCTATTCTATTCTATTCTATTCTATTCTATTCTATTCTATTCTATTCTATTCTTATTTTACCAACCTTGAGTTTTTTGAGGTTGGGGAAGGGATAGGACCAGGATAGGGATTAAGGTTCAGAGTGGGGTTAGGATCAGGATTGGGGTTGGGACAGGATTGGGAACAACATTGGGGTTGCCCCCCAGAAGGTTCAGTTACTCTTGAGCTGGTCAGAATCGAAATCCTGGCAGTGAGCAGTGAGTTAGCCTGCAATACTGTGCCACTACAACTCTTATTTATATCCTTCCAAATTCTCTACTTTATGTGTTATGAGAAAAGGCATATACATCATTTCCCTTAATTTTTCCAAGGAGGGAGAGCTTCTCACACTATTCCTAAAACTCAGGAGTCCTTTTTTACTTCAATACATTTTAATCAATAAACTTAATTACATTAAGTTACAATTAAGTTGATTAATTACAATGTAATTAAACAATGCCAGGGAGGTGGCATACCCATTTTGATCACCAGATATTACAGTAGTTGTAAATTTACAAACCAGAACTAGCACCGCTTATTTATAATATTGTAGAAAGACCATATAAATCATGAATATAAAACTAATAAAATATCTGTGTGACACATAAAGAAACAATCTGGGAGAAATCAACTATTGTCTCAGAAATGAAATGATCAACTTTAGGTTTAGCTCACAGAAATGTCTGTTCTGTGCAGGATGTGATCTGATCAGTTACAGGCATACAGTTGCATTCTGGAATTGGTGTGCTATGAATGTTTGGGACAGAAACATTAGGAAACCAGAAAGGAACATATAGAGTGCTACAAGCTTATGAAGATGTATTAAAGTGGAAGAAATGCAGTGTTTTGCAGTTAACCCAATAATAATGAAGTATGTAAGAAATAGAATAGAATTGCTGAGCATATGAAACATAACTGAAAGGAGATAAAAGTTATATATCAATCATTAATTATTCAGTCCAATTTGGGATCTGATATAACTTTAAATTACAAGTACATACATGGGATCATCAAGACGTTCTTTAGATGGAATTCTTTTGAAGGTGATCAGGTTAGACATCATGTAGATCAGAGAAATAATGCCACCAATGATGAGATCACCTGAATGGTAAGTCTTGTATTTAATAGTGGGATTGTTGATGGTGCATTTAGCATCATGGAACATGACCTGAAGAAGTTAATTTATCACCCACAGTGTGAAGGGGAAAATTTGAAATCATAGATGTGTGTTGCACAAATGATTGTTGATATGGCTTCTGAGTATAGGGCAACCTAATATTTGGCTTCTTTCTCTTGGATAATCTGAGTGAAGAACTACAGTATATAAGAAAACAAACTCATACACTGTTGCTCTTTATGCCTCGTATTTGAATATGTTTAGGAATAAGGAATATTAATAACATCAGTCAGTCTTGGTTGGTTTCCTATTTTGCTCTGCTCTTTGAAACTCCCTAGAGCTCAGAGGATAGAATTAAACATGGTCAATTATGGGACACAACATCGTTTGCTTTTCTGATATAGTAGGAGAAAATAATAAGGTTGGAGTAAATGATTTGTGGCTTTCTGCATAGCAGCAAGAAAAAAGCAGATTGCAATAGAAGACAAAGAAGACAAAGGAAACCAAATAAATAATATACAGTGTGAAAAAGAACAAGTTTGTCAGGTTTGTACTGGTGTGATGGTATGACACAGAAGTTAAGTTTGCCCTTGGAGGAGGTTTTACCAATGAGGAAATAATGTTAAACCAAAAAGCTTCATTATTTGTCAGAAAACATCCATGGCTTTAGATCACCAAGTGTTTGTTACTCTTCTCTGGCCATCAGTCCTTGAAATATCATTAAATGGCTTCAGTTTAGAAAATTTATAGTCAGTTTTGATGTTATGGTTGATTGACTCAATCTTGACTTGTGGTTCTTGCAAGAACAAGTCCATGGATTTTCCTTGACACTTCCAAAAGTGCTTTGCCATTCTCTTGTTCTTATGGCCAAGAGAGAATGACTGGCTGAAAGGTATTCATGTGACTTTTTTCTCAAACACATGTGTAGCTTGTGACCCAGGACCTAAAGCTATGAGAGAATGCATGACTTAAAAAACCTGAAATCAAGCCTAAGAAGATATGACTCGGTGTTTATTCTCTCTGCTACAAACTGAATATTGAGTGAGATTGTCCCAAAGATGCTTTTTCAGAGGTAACTAGACTTTCTTGTTTTTCTTTGAAGATGTTTCACTTCTCATCCAAGAAGCTTCTTCAGCTCTGACTGGATGGTGGGGAATGGAAGGATTCCCCCTCTGAACAGAGGGGGACGGATATGATATCATTTATCTCCAGTCTACAACCCATTCCTTTCAACAGTTCCAAGAAGGCTCCACATCGGTTTGCACCACTCAGGTGACCCTGATGACACAGATAAACCTCCAGGTGGCCTCAATGAGTCTCTAAAAGAAGGCAAATGACCAGCTGTCTGTAAGGAGTATAAATCCTTCCATTCCCCACCATCCAGTCAGATCTGAAGAAGCTTCTTGGATGAGAAGCAAAACATCTTCAAAGAAAAGCAAGAAAGTCCAGTTTCCCTGTGAAAAAGCATCTTTGGGACAACTATGACCTGAATGACAGAGAATCTCCATACACCTGAGTGAGATTACATTGAGGTTATGATTGTCTAAGTTGAGATTTCTCTTGGACTCCTGACTACTGAAGTATTGTGTGCTTGTCTCAGATGGAGAACCACAAGATTTCCCACATTTGGAAGGTTAATTAGTGTGTTCAGGTCATCAATGTATTTTTCAGAAACAATGTATAGAAAATCAAGTGATCAATCTGAAGACATGGGCAAGAGAATAATCAAGTAATTAAAGCCAAAGAATCAAATTTGGAAAGGGGTGACAAGCTATCTTACTCATTTTTTTCTAAATTGTAGGAAATGGTGGATAAATTGTGAATTGGTCTAAATTGAGAAAGTGAGAAAATTTCAGTATTCAAAGAGCAATATTTCTTCTCAGGCAGTGCCCAAATTGTTCCCAGTGCTTTACTTGCAAATAAGGAAGACTGCTTTTTTTCTCTTCAGACATTTAGCTAAAAACCCAGATATGCCCATTATTTAAAGTTGCAACTTGATCTCCAAAATAATGCATCTACTACTACTACTACTACTACTACTACTACTACTACTACTACTACTACTACTACTACTACTACTACTACTACTACTACTAAATAAATAAAGTTGGAAGGGACCTTGGAGGTCATCTAGTCCAACCCCCTGCTCAGGCAGGAAACCCTATACCATTTCAGACAAATGGTTGTCCAGTCCCTTCTTAAAAAGTTCCAGTGTTGGGAGCATTCACAACTTTTGGATGCAGGGTGTTCCACTGATTAATTATTCTAATTGTTAGGAAATTTCTCCTTAGTTCTAGATTGCTTCTCCCTTTAAATAGTTTCCACCTATTCTTCTTATCCTGCCTTCAGGTACTTTGGAGAATAGCTTGAGTCCCTCTTCTTTGTGGCCACCCCTGAGATTTTGGAAAACTGTTATCATGTCACCCCTAGTCTTTCTCTTCATTAAACCAGACATACCCAATTCCAGCAACCATTCTTTCTATGTTTTAGCCTCCAGTCCCCTAATCATCTTTGTTCCTCTTTGTACTCTTTCTAGAGTCTCAACATCTTTTTTACATCGTCATGTAGTGTGTAGTGTTTTATTAACCAATCCTAATCTTATCAATTTACTTACTTTACTTTCTCCCCCTTCTAAGCATGAAGAGATATAACTCAAGGGCAAAGTACATATACATATACATATACATACCTACACTCAATATATATATATTTCTCATGAAGTACCTGATGTTGGGAGTCATAAAAATACTAGAATCAATAAACCTTCATCCACCAGTTGTCAAAACGGAAATAATAAATTCTCTGGAAGGACCACAGTTGGCAGACTTTGCCTTAGAATATGATCAGTGAGATTAAACCATTTAAGGCACAAGATTTGAAAGTCATTATCTACACTTTCTCCCTGGGTGTTGGTGATAGTCACCACCCACCAACATAGTTTACATATTTCCAATTATTTTAACTGTTGCTTTCATTAGGATAATCACATTTCTACTTTTAAATATCTGACCAGTTTGGGAAAAGTTTTACATATAGTACAACATCTTTTAGTCATTCTCCTTTCAATTACTTCTCTTGTTTGTGGATGAATGGTATTTTTAAGTACTATATTCCAATCAGAAGAGTCATCCCATCAAATCTACCTAAAATTTATGCTTCCTATATTAGTAAGTACTCAAGTGCTTGAGTACATTTTCCACACTCTTAGTATCAGTGTAGACACATTTTGGGATTGCAGGGAAAAGCAGGAAAAAGGAAGTAGGGAGTTTTCCATCTTTTTCCCCTCTGAAATGCTAGTTTGAAAACTGAACAGTTTGGACCAGAAATCAGATTTTTTTGGCAAACTTTATTTTTCTAGAAAATGTAACATTTCCCTGCATTGAATGTTTGGGAAAAACTTTAATTTGCTCAAACAGAAATATACTATATGGTTGTTCCTGTGTTTTTAAAAGACAAAAACATTCATTGCTCATATAACTAATGTGGTTGCCTTTCTTATGAAGTTCATATATTGATCTTCATTACTCTGGGAAAAAAAGAACTATTTCTGAACAAATTTAGCAAAATGAAAGAAGTTCCAGTTGGAACTGGAGTAATAAGCCTGCTAAATAAATATAAACAAAAAATTTCACATATGTTTCTTTATTAGCTGCTCCTTTCTGTTCAAATTAGGCCTGAGAATAATAATATAGCATTTGGGGGAAAAGATGCAGCACAATAATCCAGCTGCAGACATCAAAATGGAGAAGACCTCCACAGCCACCATGTATTTTCCTTTGCTGCTCAGATAGGTGGGAACAAAGGATATCAAGACACTACAAAAGACCAACATACTGAAGGTGATAAATTTGGCTTCATTAAAGCTATCAGGTAATTTCCTGGCTAGAAAGGCCACCGTAAAGCTGATAGAAGCCAAGAAACCCATATAACCAAGGACCATGTAAAACATAATGGCTGAGCCTTCATTACATTCCAGGACAATTTCATCAACCATGGAATGCATGTCTGAATCTGGGAATGGGGGAGAAATTGCTAGCCACACACTACAAATGGTGACTTGTACCAGGGAGCAAGATACAACAATAGTGCTGGCCAGCCTTTTCCCCACCCATTTCCTCATTTTGGAGCCTGGTTTGGTGGCCATGAAAGCAAGGATCACTATGGTTGTTTTACCCAATATACAAGAAAGGGCTATAGAGAATATGATGCCAAAAGAAGTTTGTCTCATGAGACATTTTACTTGGTCAGGTTGTCCAAAGAAAAGCAAAGTGCAAAGGAAAGAGAGGAAGAGAGCAACGAGAAGAGTGTAGGTGAGGTTCCGATTGTTGGCTTTGACAATGGGAGTGTCCTGATTTTTAATGAAGACCCCCAGTACCACAGCTGAGATGAAAGAAAAAAAGAAAGCAACATTGGTCAAAGTGATTCCTAAGGGTTCTTTGTAAGACAAGAAGGTTGGATGTTTTTGAATGCACAGATCCTGGTTCTTGTTAGGATAGCTTTCTTTAGGACATGGGATACAGTCATCTAAATCTGGAAGAGAAATAGAGTTGTCAAGCACATAAGAATTGAAAGTTAGCTTAACCATCCCCAACTTTCAGAAATAAAATATTTGAATGCCTGGAATTTCCAGATATTCATCATAATGTCTGAGAATTAGGGAATTTAAATTCAATTTATCTGGAAAGTTATAGGCAAGAAAAAATTAAATCTAATTTGTCTGATAACATATCCTTTGAAATTGGATTACTCATTCAGATGTCGTTGTACATTTCAAATTGGATTATACCTCCCACTTACACTATTGCTTTAGGGGAAATAAATTGTTGCATTAGAAAAAATGAACAACATTTATAGTAACACTGATCAGCAAAAGACAGATTAGGGCTTATTTGGGGGAAAATACGGTACTAAATACATGTGTCTGGCTTATTTTTGTGGTGAGGCTTATATTACAAGAATCCTGAAAGATCTTGCTAGGGCTTATTTTCAGTTGGGTCTTATTTTGGGGAAAACATGGTATAACATATTTAATTCCATAATGTTTGTATTATCTGTCTGCAGTGTCCAAAAATAGTCAATAGTCAATAGTCAATTTGGTGCTCTGTAAAGAAGGGTTTGAAACAGGCCATTTAGCTCAAATCTGAAACCAATGTATACGCTCTGTCTAAATAAGATTATAAACCCTCCTTTAGAGGGAAAAAAGGAAAAGCAAAAAGAATACCCTTTGAATTTGATAGCTAGATGATAGATTGATGATTAGACAGACAGACAGACAGACAGACAGACAGACAGACAGACAGACAGACAGATAGACAGACAGACAGACAGACAGACAGACAGACAGACAGATAGACAGATAGTCAGTTCATGTTCCATTGCCTTTTTTTGTGAGTTGGGGCCGTGTTGACTAGAAACAATCCCCATGGACATAGTACCTATCCATCTCCTAAGGATGTGTAGCCTGTATAGTGCTTTAAACTTATTAACCTTCAGAGTTAATAGATATCAATCCTCCCCAATAAATCAGACAGGAAAAATAAAGAAGTGAGCAAATTCTACATTGTTATAAGGCTACATTAAAAGAATTTTGCAAGTCAGAAAGAACAAAACCTTTCTCTGCAACGTTTAGCTCTATTGACCCATTAAGGCAGGCCCTTTTTAAATTACTTTCTCTGACTCTGATAACGGATATGGCACAAGAGGAAGAAGAAGACTCTTCATTCTAGATAGCATATCTTGCCCTTTTCCACCAAGGGCATTGTCACATTCCATTACACAACTTCTTGCATGGCATCTCTTACCTGTCTGGTTGGCAATTTTCCCTTCTGGGCAACAAAGGCATTTGTAACAGCAAAATGGCTTCCCTTCTATTTTGACCTTGCTGTACCCCAAGGAGCAAGGAGCATTGCACAAAGAAAGAGGTTGTGTCTGTTAATAAATGAAAGTACACAATTAGAATTTAAAAATTAACATTCTAGACATCATCATTTTGGAGAAATCTTTTCTTTCCTCTTTTGGTCAGAAAGATTCAATGAAAGATTCAGTGCTAGTATGCAAGGCTTATCTTATCTCATAAAATATCTTTCGGGAATAACGTGTCATGTAAATGAAAAATCTATTATTTATCTGATAGGCTTCAATATAATATTAATTCGCTCATAGATAGGAGGACATTTTGTTTCTTTTTCTTCTGCAAAATCCTCTTCAAAGTCCTGTGTATCAAGAATATTGTTTTTCTTGTACTTGATTCATTAATTTGTGTGGGTGTTCAGAGATCAGCTTCAGCATGAACAGTGAACTACCCGTTGAAAAATGAATAATAGATACCTGGTTAAAAAGCTTGGGCCAGACAATGTTATCTACCGATAGAGAAAGAAGGCTTTCTAGCTGAGCTGATGGATTTACTTTCCCAACTTTGATCCTAAGAAAGGATTGATTTGGAAAGGTGACCCAGTTGATAATATCAAAGCCAGTTGCAACCTTCCCATTCTTGTCAAATAGTATGTTTTCTTCAGCACTGTTGTTAAATGAGACTTTTCTCAGGTAGTGATGAAGCTCAAGAGAAGAACATGACAGTAATTAATAAAGGTATACAACAATGGGAAAAACATACAGCAATATTATTTCAAAAGATATTGTTGTGCTCCCTATTTATAATAATAATACTATTAATTCATCACTTGGATCAACAGCATCCAGAATGCTCACGAAAAAAGACAGAGAAATGGTATGGACCCCAACAGCCCCTTTATCTGTCTGTCTGTCTGTCTGTCTGTCTGTCTGTCTGTCTGTCTGTCTGTCTGTCTGTCTGTCTATCATCTATCTATCTATCTATCTATCTATCTATCTATCTATCTATCTATCTATCTATCTATCTATCTATTATCTATCTATCTATCATCTATCTATCTATCTATCTATCTATCATCTATCTATCTATCTATCTATCTATCTATCTATCTATCTTATCTATCTATCTTATCTATCTATCATATCTATCTATCATATCTATCTATCTATCATATCTATCTATCTATCATCTATCTATCTATCTATCTATCTATCTATCTATCTATCTATCTATCTATCTATCTATCTATCTATCTATCTATCTATCTATCTATCTATCATCTATAAAATGTATTGGCCACCCATCTTACCATAGGGTAACATAGGTGGCGTATAGTTACATGTAAGTTAAAACGCAAATGTTGAAATCAAATCTTAACACCAAAGACTTATAGCGAGGGTGGGGGGCAGAGTGTGAGGGGGGAGGGGGATCTATTATTACTCAGTCAACATTGTGCTGTTCCCCCAGTGGGGCCCCAAGCCAACTGGCAAAACCTTGTCTTTAGGCCCTTAGGAAAAGATAGGAGGGTTGGGGCCAACCTCAAATTCAGGTGGGGCAAGATTTTCTATAGGGTAGGAGCAACAGCAGAGAAGGCTGTTGTCCTGGACCCCACCAGCTGGAATATTTGGGCTGACGGGACCCGCAGCATACCTCCTGTGCCAGCAGGAGTAATATGAGCCAATCCCTGTGGTGTAAAACAGTTCCATCACCTGGAAGTACTTGCCACAACCACCAACAGCATGTCGTCCTCTTCCTTAGTGTTATTTGACAATCATGCCATCTTTTTCTATCTCCTTCTTCACCATTGTGTCCTCTCTGTATTGTAATTTTTATTTTTAGTGCTTGAAGCCACCGTTCTCCCCTGTCATAATTATGTGTCCATCTTTTCCAAAGCACTAAATGGTTTTTCAAAATTCTGTGTTACACGTTGAGAGAGAGAGTGGATGCACCATATCCCAGTATTTCACCAGGAGAAAAAGACCTTCTCCCACCATTCATAAACAACAGAATTTGCTCTGAAAAGTGATAGGAATACCACTAATGGGAAAGGTTCATGGGAGATGTTTCTTTTAGGGTCCTTATTTACAATTTAATTAAAAAATACCATGGAGAAATGACACAATAATTGCACCTTTAGTTGGATCATCAGATAACTAATATATTATTGCAAACTGGAACTGGCAGCATTCCTTTTTTGCAGCAATACTTTAGTCAACTGATTATCAAAGTTATTTGAAATCCTAATACCTTGGAATACTTGGAACTTTGCATCATAAAGAAACATTCTGGTGGAAATTAACCTTTTGATACAAGATCGGGAAATGTGGACATTATGATCCATCTAAGTCATTCCTCCAGCATTATATTTAAATTAGTTTCTATATACTATGTGAACAGTGGTAGATATGGAAGCAAAATCACCTGCTACATTAGCAAATATAGGAGCTTACCTGCCACACTTGATGATCGAGAAGCTTCTGCTTCCCTCTAGCAGCCATTGCTCTGTGCTTGAAGTAGGATGTATGCATGGCTTGGAGAGCATGTGCCACACCATAGACTGCATTGTAGATACTGTAGCTTTGCCCAGTCATGCCCAGTTGAAAAACAGAGTCTGGAAGACTCTCTAACTTCTCTTCCCCAGTGCACCTTTCCTCTGACTTTGTATGTAAAGTGGAATTTGAGAAGAAACATCCAAAGGCTTGTTCCCAAAAGACCCTTGAAAAACTATCTTCCTCTTCTGGAACACTGTTTCTCATCTGAAGAAATGTCTTGAATCCTAATAATTCTTTTGAGGAAACTGAGAAAGAAAGAGCCCCATGAATGAAGTCCATACTGCTGTCTCTTTGAAATGGAAGTGAAGTGTATTCCATCTGGGCTGAAAAAATCCAAACTTTGTCTTTTCTCTCTAATGTTGTGTCCAAATATTCTGAAACAGAGGAGATTATTCTGAAAAGAGCCATAACCTGGTTTTCACAATATACAATCACAACACTAGATATGCTTGTCATGATGACTTTGTATATTTGAAGAAAACTATCCATTTTTTCTCCCAAATCATTTGAAAAAGTTACTGTTGGAAACTCTTCAATGTAATCGAAACAGATTCCATTCTGGGAAAATATCACAAGCACTTCTCTTATAAATCTTTCAGCAATCTCATTTTTGTGAAAAATCATCCCAATCCAGGACCACTTAAAATGAAGCAGCAACTGGAGAATCCCCATAATTTGAAGATGTTCATTTGGAAACATCTGATAAAAGAAAGCTGTATGAATCCTGTTATCCATCACTGGAGCAGAACCATATGTAACCTTAGGAAATAAAGAAATGCAAAGCATAGGCATATGTTTTTCATATAAATGATAAATGAATTAACTCTGACTGATCCATATTGTTGGTTTGATTTTCAGGGATTATTCATATCTCATTAAGAATCGTCTTTTAATTTCTATGAAAATAATTAAAATAAATCCATTGTTTTTAAAATATCAACCACATTCAATGTGGGTGGAATGCATTGGGTTTGGGAGAAGACTAAAAATATAAAAAGCCAATTTGTATGGTGCATCAGAGTAGTCTAAACTAAACTTGATTTCAGAATTGATGTAGTATATTTACTTCTTTTCTACCTCTAATAATGTATTTCAGATCATCAAAAAACTGGTTTTCATCCAGTTTGGATAGGATTAATTGAACATTTTGAACAATTTAGTATTGAGTTCTCTGTTGAGAACTCACATAGCTGGTTGTGATGGGTACAATCCTGGCGCACATTTATCCAGAAAAAATGAGCATATACAGTAAATGGGTAGCAAAATATTTCATTGGCAGAATTTGATGATCAGAGTAACTTCTCATTAAGGTTTTGTAACCCCAAAGATCCATTGTAATAATTTAACAATAATGTCTTAATGCACTATTTTGTTATAGTTTTTTTTAATTTTAGAACCATAAGCCTCCTTCCCTCCCTCCCTCCCTTTCTTTCTTTTCTTAGTAAGAATATGAATGCAGCTATATTATTGTAGATTGAAATACTGGGGTATAAGCCATGGAATGAATACATTATTTAAAGCAATCATATTTTGTCATGGAAGAAAGTCTTGTGACTGAGATTATTGGTACTACAACTACCTGTATTAGATTACTACTACTTATCAACCAGAGAAATATTTCATGTAAGTAATACTTCTGGATAATTCTAATTGCCTTCTAAGTGTAATTTCCAATCATCTTCTCATTTAAGCTCCTATTCCATAATCCAGTGAAGGAAAGAGAAAAATGAACCAAGAAAAGCCACCTAGCCTCAATAGAACAAACATTTCCATAATTGTCTGTAGACAACCCAAAATGCTATTTTAAATCATTTGTAGGAACAAATCACGATTCAGTCATACTTTCATCTTAAAAATATATAATATATTTCAATTTCTTGTTATTTGAATTTTGTTATTACCTTAATTGGTTTGGAAATTTCATGGAAATCAACAGAAAATTATTTCAAATTAAAAGAAAAATCTCTCTTAGGACCAAGAGGATTCATATTTTTTTCTTTTTTTCCAATTTGAGACAAGATCCCCAAAATCAGCATAATTTTCATTAAATCAGGACAGGAAAAATGTTTAAGTGTTCTGTAGCCTGAAGTTATATATCTACTGATTGACATTAGTTTACAACCAATCCAGTAAATTCCATTAAAAAGAATAGAAATTTTGCTTTTTTCTTGTGCAGGTCCTACCTGTGGAATCTTGTAAATACTCAGGATATCTGCCATAACCTGAGAGTGATAAGAGTTTGGTCCGGCAATAACACATACTAAGTTTTGGTGGATGCTGGATTTGTAGTTGGGAACAAATTTGTCATGTGAAGAAAGAAGCTCCATAGAAGCAAGGTAAGTCCATGTTGCCGTGAAATAGTTGTTATATATACCAAAGCCCAGAGTGATGTTTGGCAAGATCTGAGGATTTTCATTGATCTCCTTTACAGCAAATACCAAGGACAAGATATGCAAATAGTTCTGTAGAAAAAAACTTCAAGGGAGGGTACTGCCTCTGTCACAATATTTATATTTCCAAACAAAGAATTTGTTACATTTTAATTTAACAATTTTTGTTAATAGCAAGATTCAAATTAGACTCCAAGATCCCAAGGATAGTCTATAGAAAATACCTGTCCTCACTGTTCCATAAATTTGAATATAGAATAAGCTACTTGGATGACAACCTGTTTGATACCCATTTCTTTGAGTACTGTAAATTATCCCTTTTACAATGTTTTTTCTAGTATTGGGATATTTCTATCTCATTTTAAAAGATCAAATTTTGTATATTGAGCCACATTAGGAATGGTAATATGTAAAAGCCGGAAAGGAAACATTTTTAGCCCCTAAGAAATCCTCTCTTTGATTTCAAGGGTGTTTGACTAGGAAAAAAAAGAATTATATAGATGAGTTAGAGTGCAAAACTACCCAGGCTAAATTCAGTGGAAGATGCAAAATTCTTCCTACATGTGAAGTAAAGGCTAATGTGTCATGAAATAAAAGTGTGCTTAGATTTTTTTATATCACTATAAACCAGAATAGAAACTGTTCCCCAATTGAAAACATGTTGGTTGGGCCACTGTTATGTCTACTCCAAATTCCAGCCATACTCAACCAATTTTAAAAAAAAGTGATATGCAACTTCTGCATTTATTTAGTCTCAGATATAAAATAATGAACTTTAGGTTTAGCTCACAGAAATGTCTGTTCCTTGCAGGATGTGATCTGATCAGTTACAGGCATACAATTGTATACTGGAATTGGCATGCCATGGAAGTTTGGGACAGAAACATTGGAAAACCAGAAAGGACCAAGTAGAGTGCTACAGATTTCTCTTTCTTTCTTTCTTTCTTTCTTTCTTTCTTTCTTTCTTTCTTTCTTTCTTTCTTTCTTTCTTTCTTTCTTTCTTTCTTTCTTTCTTTCTTTCTTTCTTTCTTTCTTTCTTTCTTTCTTTGTTATGTATATGTATACATTCAAGATAAAAGTTATATTTCAATCATTCATGGCCTCCCTAAAATACATTAACTAATTATCCAGTCAGATTTGGGAACTGATATAATAAAAAATGACAGCTACATACAAGGGATCATCAATAAGTTCTTTAGATGGAATTCTTTTGAAGGTAATCAGGTTAGACATCACGTAGATCAGAGAAATAACACCACCAATGATGAGATCACCTGAATGGTAAGACTTGTATTTAACAGTTGGATTGTCGATGGTGCATTTAGCATCATGGAACATGACCTGAAGAAGCTATTTTTTCACCCACAGTTTAAAGAGGAAGATTCCAAGTCATAGATGCATGTGTACAAATGATCATTGATATGGCTTCTGAATATAGGGAAACCTAACACTTTGCTTCTTTCTTTTGGATAATCTAAATGAAGAACTACATTATATAAGAAAAAACTCATACAGTGTTGCTCTTTATGTGTTGTATTTCAATATGTTTAGAAATGAGGAATATTAATAAGTCAGTCTGGGTTGGCTTCCTATTTTGCTCTGCTCTTTGAAACTCCCTAGAGCTCAGAGGAGTAGAATTAAACATAGTCAATTATGGGATACTACATATTTTGCTTTTCTGATATAGCAGGAGAAAATAATAAGGTTGGAGTAAATGGTTTATGGCATTCTGCATAGCAGCAACAAAAAAGCAGATTGCAATAGAAGGCAAAGAAGACAAAAGAAACCAAATAAATAATATATTACAAACTGTGTGAAAAAGAACACGTTTGTCAGGTTTGCCCTGGTGTGATGGTATGACACAGAAGTTAAGTTTCTCCTTGGAGGAGGTTTTACCAATGAGGAAACAATGTTAAACCAAAAAGCTTCATTATTTGTCAGAAAACATCCATGGTTTTAGATCATCAAGAGTTTGTTACTCTTCTCTGGCCATCAGTCCTTTGAAATATCATTAAATGGTTTCAGTTTAGAAAATTTATAGTCAGTTTTGATATTATAGTTGATTGAATCAACCTTGACTTGTGGTACTTGCAAGAACAAGTCCATGGATTTTTCTTGACACTTCCAAAAGTGCTTTGCCATTCTCTTGTTCTTATGGCCAAGAAAGAATGACTGGCTCAAAGGTATTCAGGTGACTTTTTTCTCAAACACATGTGTAGCTTGTGACCCAGGGCCTAAGGATATGAGAGAATACATGACATAAAAAACTGAAGTCAAGCCTAAGAAGATATCACTCAGTGTTTATTCTCTCTGCTACAAACTGAATCTTGAGTGAGATTGTCCCAAAGATGATTTTTCATGAGGCAACTGGACTTTCTTGTTTTTCTTTGAAGATGTTTCACTTCTCATCCAAGAAGCTTCCAATTATTTAAAGTTGCAACTTGATCTCCAAAATAATATATCTGCTCTTAGTATTTTATTAATCTTAAACCCTAACCTTACTAAATTGCTTACTTTACTTTCTCCCCCTTCTAAGCAGGAAGAGTGACTCAAGTGAAAAGTATATATACATATACACATACACATACATATACATATACATATACACTCAATATATATTTATATATTTCATTAGGTTTCTGATGTTGGGAGTCATAAAAAACCTAGAACCAATAAACTTCACCCATTAGTTGTCAAAACAAAAAATCATAAATTCTCTGGGCCACAGTTGGCAGACTTTGCCTCTAGAATTTGGTCAGTGTGGTGAAACAGTTTAAGGTGCATTAGAAGGTTTTGAAACTCATCATTTACACTTTCTTCCTGTGTGAATTGGTGATAGTCACCACCACCAACATACTTTACATATTTACAATTATTTTAACCCACTTGCTTTCATTAGCATCACCAGATTCATACTTTTAGATATTTGACCAGTTTGGGGAAAGTTTTATATACAGTACAACTTCTTTTAATCATTCTCCTTTCAATTACTTCTCTTGTTTGTGTATTAATGGTATTTTTAAGTGCTATATTCCAATCAGAAGAGTCATCCCATCAAATCTCCCTAAAATTGATGCTTCCTATAGTAGTAAGTACTCAAGTGCTTGAGTACATTTTCCACACTCTTAGTATCAATGTAGACACATTTTGAGAATGCAGGGGAAATCAACGAAAATGAAGTAGGGAGTTATCCATCTTTTCTCCCTCTGAAATGCTAGTTTGAAAACTGAGCTGTTTGGTCTAGAAATCAGATTCTTTTGGCAAACTTTATTTTTCTAGAAAATGTAACATTTTCCTGCATTGAATGTTTGGAAAAAACTATAATTTGCTCAACCAGAAATATACTATATGGCTGTTCCTGTGTTTTTAAAAGAAAAAAATATTCATTGATCATATAAACAATGGGGTTATCCTTTTTTTTATATATAAAATAATTTTTATTGAATACAAAAGAAAAAAGAAAAAAAAGATTAAAAAACATTGAACATAGTGTATCATCTTTGACATACATCTTTGTCTAAACATTCCGTATTGTACATATACTTTATACATTTCAGATATTCTTCTATTTACATCCCTTCTAATGACCTTCCTTCTTTTTTTTCCTTCCATTTTTAAAATTTATTCCAGCTTAAATAGTATTCTGTTTCTTCCTGATTTTTTAATTCTTTAGTCATCTTATCCAATTCTGTGCAATACAAAATTTTCCTTATTAACGCATCTCCACTAGGCACTTCAGTTGCTTTCCAATTTTGGGCAAACAAAATTCTTGCCGCCGTTATCACATGAATAATTAGGTATATATCATCTTTGTTTATATTTTTTTCTAATATGCCAAGTAATAGCATCTCTGGTTTATATTGAATTTTTTGACCCGTCATTTCTGTTATCCAATTCCAAACCCTCTGCCAATAAACCTGTACCTCTTTGCAAGCCCACCAAACATGAAAAAAGTACCCTTTTCCCTTTTACACTTCCAACAAACTGGTGAGTGGCCACTATACATTTTTGCGAGCCTAGCCGGTGGCAGGTGCCATCTAAAGAGCATCTTATAGAGATTTTCCTTATAAGTTGTCGCCAATGTAATTTTGCAATTACGTTCCCAGGTTTGCTGCCATTGGTCCAGGTTTATAGCGTGCCCCAAATCTATTGCCCAGGTAACCATCGTTTCTTTAACTTGTTCTTCAAATAATTTATATTCTAACATATATTTATATATTTTTTTATTTGTTTTTTCTCCGAGCCTAATAATATTTTATCAAGCCCCGTATCTTGTCTATTAATTCCCCATTCTTTCTTGTCTTTCACGTATCTTGCTTGTATCTGAAGGTAAGACCACCATTCCAAAGCAATCCCCTGTTGTCTCAACTCTTGCCTTTGCTTTAGATATCCTTCCTCTGACAGGATATCTTTGTATATGATAACCCTATCTTGCCTATAAAGGTTGGGGTATGTCACTGCTTCTAATGGTGAGAACCAGCCTGGGAGTTTTGTGTAGTATTGGCATTTAACTATATTCCAGCTTTTTATTAGTTCTTGCCGGACTTTATGCCTCAGAAAGTATTGATGGTTCCTGCTTTTATCTGTCCATAGGTGGGCATGCCAGCCCTGCTGGAGATCATGCCCCTCTAATAGTAAACATCTTTTATTTTCCAATATTATCCAATCCCTGATCCACGTCAGGGCCGCAGCTTGATAGTACAACTCCCAATCCGGGAAGCCTAATCCCCCTCTCTCTTTAGCATCCTGTAGAGACTTTTGTTTTATCCTCACCTTCCTTCCTTGCCACACAAAATCTAAAGTTAACTTATTCAACTCTTTAAAGAATTTTTTTATCTAATTGGATTGGAATATTTTGGAATAGAAAGATAATTTTGGGTAAAATATTCATTTTCACGGCTGAGATTCTTCCTAGAAACGAAAGATGTAGGTTTCTCCAGCGGTCTAGGTCAACTTTTATACGTTTAACTAATTTTCCGTAGTTATCCTCTCTAATTGATGAACAACGTGCTGACATAACAATACCCAAATATTTTATTTTAGTAACTACTTGTATTCCTAATTTTTCCCCAAGATTTTCTTTTTGCGTGTTAGTCATATTTTTTGCTATGATCTTTGTTTTATTTCTATTTATTTTCAAGCCTGCCACCTCTCCATATTCCTCCAATAATTCAAAAAGCTTCTGACCTGATTGCACGGGATCTTCCAATATAAATACTAAATCATCGGCATATGCTTGGAGTTTATATTTTTCCTTCTTAATCTCAAGCCCTTTAATTTGCTCTTCTTGCCTTACAGTCCTAGCTAAAATCTCCAATGTATATATAAACAATAATGGCGAGAGAGGACATCCTTGTCTTGTACCTTTCTGAATATTGAATTTGTTGGTGGCCTCACTGTTTATTATAATCTGGGCATTCTGTTCGGAATATATTGCAGCTATAACATTTAAAAAATTTTCTCCAACATCCATTAGTTTCAATTGTTGGATCAAAAATAGCCAATTAACATTATCAAATGCCTTCTGTGAGTCCAAGAATAAGAGTGCCATTTGGCAATCGCTATGTAATTCGTAGTATTCCAATATGTCTAAAATTGTCCTTATAGTCTGCTTAGTCTGCCGATTTGGGAGGAAACCATTTTGGTCACAATGTATGAAGTCAATTAAATAATTTTTAAATCTCTCTGCCATTATTGATGCAAAGATCTTATAATCGACGTTTAGTAGGGAGATAGACCTATAATTTTGTATCTGTGTTCTTTCTGCATCTTCTTTTGGTATTAATTACCAGTGTACAAGGAGCAAAATGGAAAAGGCCAGCGTATAGCACAATTCAATATGTGGCTAAAGGAGTGGTGTAAAGGGGAAGGCTTTGGATATATTAGTCACGATGTCAGTAGCTGGTCCAATGAAAAAATGTACAAAAGAGATGGTTTGCATCCATCAAAGAAAGGAACTGAGTTACTCGGCTATAAATTCACAGTTTATCTGGAGGAATGTTTAAACTAAACAGCGGGGACAGTGAGTTAATTGATACAGAACACCCTTGTCCCCGGCAATCTAAAAACTATAGGGCTATTAGTGCATGTAACATAGATGTGTGTGTGGACAAGAATATCGACCTTGCTGTCAAGCAAAATCAAGCTTTCAATAGCGAGTGCCACACAAAGTACACTAACCAAATAGGAGGTAGGACAATAGGGGAACTCAGGCACCACACAGGTTATGTAGAAAGTAAACACAGGGTCAATCATAAAGGACTCAAATGTCTTTACACAATGCACAGAGTATGAACAGCAAACAGGGTGAAATAGAAATTCAGGTTAATGAGGGCAGATATGATATTGTTGCCATTACGGAAACATGGTGGGATGAAACCCACAAATGGAACACACAGCTAGAGGGATTTAAATTATTTAAAAGAAACAGACCAAATAAAAGAGGAGGTGGAGTTGCTCTCTGTATAAGAAATAACTACATCTCTACAGAAATAGAGCACAACAATGATGAAAACTGTCTTGAATGCATTTGGGTCAATATAAAAGGGAGAAAAAATGACATTGCCATAGGTGTATACTATAGGCCACCCAACCAAACAGAGGAAATAGACAAGCTTTTTGCTAGTCAGCTAACTAAGGTATGTAGGAAGCATATCACAATAGTAATGGAGGACTTTAACTACCCTGACATCAACTGGGAGACAAACTCTGCACCAAGTGGAAGATCAAACAGTTTCCTGACAAACCTAGCAGACAACTTTGTCTCCCAAAAAGTAGAGAAGGGAACTAGGGGACTAGCCATTCTGGATCTAATTCTCACTAACAGAGATGAAATGATAGAAGGTGTTGAAGCCACAGGAACCTTGGGAGGTAGTGATCATGTAATATTGGAATTCAACATTATGGAAGCACAAGCAATAGAACAGAGTCAAACTAGAGTCTTGGACTTCAAGAGAGCTAATTTCAATAAACTTAGAGAGGGCTTGGGGAGGATTCCATGGATGAGAATCCTCAAGGGGAAAACAACTCAAGAAGCTTGGGAAATTTTGAAAAGCGAGATAATAAAAGCCCAGTCTAGCACAATACCAACAAAGAGGAAAAATAACAGCTCTCAAAAGAGACCAGCATGGCTGCATAAAGAACTCTCTGATAAACTGAAAGATAAAAAGGACAAGTATAGAAAGTGGAAAGAGGGGCACATAACAAAGTCAGAATATCAGCAAATAGCCCGAGCCTGCAAAGATGAAGTGAGGAAAGCTAAGGCTCAAAATGAACTAAGGCTTGCGACCAAAGTCAAAAATAACAAAAAAGCTTCTTTCAACATGTAAAAAACAAGAAAAAAGTGAAGGAAGTGATTGGTCCATTAGTGGGTGAAAGTGGCAAGAAGGTGACAAGCAATAGTGAGAAAGCAGAACTATTTAACTCGTTTTTTGCATCTGTCTTTACACAAAGGGAAAAAACAGACCAACCTATCAAAAATAGTGCCATAAAAAACAGAATAGAAACAGAAGTTAAGATAGGCAAGAAAATAGTAAGTGAGCACCTGTCCAGCCTAGACGAGTTCAAATCACCAGGACCAGATGGATTGCACCCCAAGGTTCTCAAGGAACTGGCAGATGTGATCTCAGAACCACTGAACTATATTTTTCAAAGATCCTGGAGCACTGGGGAACTACCAGAGGACTGGAAAAGAGCTGATGTAGTTCCCATCTTCAAAAAAGGAAAAAAAATGGATCCAGGAAATTACAGACCTATCAGCCTGAGCTCAATACCTGGGAAGATTCTGGAAAAGATAATCAAACAACGAATCAGCGAACACCTAGAGGCAAACAAAATCACTACTAAAAGCCAACATGGGTTTGTCAAAAACAGATCATGCCAGACAAACTTTATTGCATTCTTTGACCAAGTGACAAAATTAGTGGATCAGAGGAATGCTGTGGATATAATTTACTTGGACTTCAGTAAAGCATTTGATAAAGTAGATCACAACCTACTACTTGATAAGATAGAAAAATGTGGGTTAGACAGCATCACCACCAGATGGATTGGTAGCTGGCTGACCAGCCGTACTCAGCTTGGTTGCCTCATGGAACCGCATCACATGGAGGGAAGTGTGCCAGTGGGGTGCCCCAGGGCTCTGTTCTGGGGCCAGTGCTCTTCAACATCTTCATCAACGATTTGGACGAGGGGATAGATGGGGAACTCATGAAATTTGTGGATTAGCTGGCAGGAATAGCCAACACTCCAGAACACAGGCTTAAGATACAGGAGGACCTGGACAGACTTGAACACTGGGCGCTATCTAACAAAATGAAATTCAATGGTGAAAAAAGTAAGGTTCTACATTTAGGCAAGAAAAACCAAATGTACAGGTATAGTATAGGGGGTACCTTGCTCAATAGTAATAACTGTGAGAGGGATCTCGGAGTCCTAGTGGACAATCACTTAAATATGAGCCAGCAGTGTGCTGCAGCTGCCAAAAAAGCCAACACAGTGCTGGGCTGCATCAACAGAGGGATAGAATCAAGATCACGTGAAGTATTAATACCACTTTACAATGCCTTGGTAAGGCCACACTTGGAATACTGCATCCAGTTTTGGTCACCACGATGTAAAAAAGATGTTGAGACTCTGGAAAGAGTGCAGAGAAGGGCAACAAAGATGATTAGGGGACTGGAGGCTAAAGCATATCAGGAACGTTTGCTGGAATTGGGTATGTCTAGTTTAATGAAAAGGAGGACTAGGGGTGACATGATAGCAGTATTCCAATATCTCAGGGGTTGCCACAAAGAAGAGGGAGTCAAGCTATTCTCCAAGGCACCTGAGGGCAGGACAAGAAGTAATGGATGGAAACTAGTCAAGGAGAGACGCAACCTGGAACTGAGGAGAAACTTCCTGACAGTTAGAACAATTAACCAGTGGAACAACCTGCCTCCAAAAGCAGTGAATGCTCCAACACTGGAAGTTTTTAAGAAGAGACTGGACAGCCATTTGTCCGAAATGGTATAGGGTTTCCTGCCTGAGCAGGGGGTTGGACTCGATGACCTCCAAGGTCCCTTCCAACTTTATTATTATTATTATTATTAATACTATATTTGCCTCTAACCAGGATTTAGGTATTTTCGCTTCAGTTAAAACGTCGTTGAAAACTTCTAATAGGTGTTGATTAAGTACGTTTTGGTGTTCTTTATATAATTCCGCTGGTATTCCATCTGGGCCGGCCGCTTTATTGGTTTTTTGTTTACTTATAGCCATAGTTATTTCAACCATACTTATTTCCTGATTTGACATGATTTTTATTTCCTCTGGCATCTTCGGTGTATCTGTCTTTTCCAAATAGTCTATTATCTTTTGTACACTTTGTCCCTCACTTCTCTTATATAAGTTTTCATAATATCTTTGAGCAATTCCCCTTTTAATTATCTCATCATGTTGAATCCCTCCTTCCTCATCTTGCAAATTAACAATCTGTTGCTTCTCTTTCTGCCTTCTCAGTTTATACGCCAACCATCTTCCAGGTTTATTCACATATTCAAAATTATTTTGCTTGGCAGCCTTAAGTTGTTGTGCTAACTTTTCCGAGTCTTCTATACAAAGTTTGTGTTTAATTAATTCCATTTTACTTTTCAAACTTTTATTATTTATTTATTATTTATTTATTACCCTGATATTGTGTTTCAGCCTGTTTATATTCTTCTTCCAGTCTTATCCTATGTTGTTTTTTTTCCTTATTTCTCTTGGCCGTATATGAGATTGCAACTCCCCTCATGTATGCTTTAGCTGTATCCCAAGTATTCTGCAAAGATGTATCCCCATTTTTATTCATTTGAAAGAAAAAGTGCATTTCTTTCTCCATCTTTTCCTTAAACTCTTTTTCTCTAAGAATCACTCTTTGAAGAGTCCATCTTGGCCAGCTCCTTTGCCCTTTCCAACAAAAACTTATAGGATTATGGTCCACCCAAAGACTAGGTTCTATATTAATTCCTTGAATTTCCGAATCTAATTTTTTTGAAAGCCATAACATATCAATCCTGGTCCACGAGCTATGTCTATTAGAGTAATATGTATATTCCCTTTTGTCTGTATTTCTTTCCCTCCAAGCATCTTGCAAGTTAAGGTCTGTGCACATCTCAAAAAAAGTTCTGGGAAGTATTTTTTTGTTTCCTTTCCTTGCCTCATTACTTTTATGGTCTTTTGTTCTATCTACTATCGCATTGAAATCTCCAATCATACAAAACCCATCTCCCTCTAAGTCGCTAAGCTTGCTGTGTAGATCCTTAAAAAAAGATACTTGGGCTCCATTTGGTGCGTAAACTATGACAATTATTATATATTTTTTGTTCAGATTAGCCTCCACTATCAAGATCCTTCCCTCTTTGTCCTTATAGATTTGTTTGGAAGCTATCTCCTGTCTAACATACAATGCAATTCCTCTTTTTTTTTTTTCTCATTTAGTGAGGTGTATAGTCTTCCTAGTTTAGGTTGCTCTAATAGATACTTTTGATCATTTTTTATATGAACCTCTTGTAATGTAATGACATCCGCATTTAATTTATAATAATAATAATAAAGTTGGAAGGGACCTTGGAGGTCATCGAGTCCAACCCCCTGCTCAGGCAGGAAACCCTATACCATTTCGGACAAATGGCTGTCCAGTCTCTTCTTAAAAACTTCCAGTGTTGGAGCATTCACCGCTTCTGGAGGCAGGTTGTTCCACTGGTTAATTGTTCTAACTGTCAGGAAGTTTCTCCTCAGTTCCAGGTTGCTTCTCTCCTTGACTAGTTTCCATCCATTACTTCTTGTCCTGCCCTTTTTAATAAGTCTACTAAAAACTTTCCACCATTTTACTGGTGAATTCAAACCCCTAATATTCGTTGACCATATCCTATACTCCTCTCCCATTATCTTGTTTCTGTCGTGCCTTAGTGCTTCGAGTAATCCTTATTTCCTTCAACTCCTCAAGGCTTCTCCCCTGTTGTCCTAATCCATCTTGTCCTCCTCCCCCTTTTACTTCCTCTATACCCTGCTCTGTCCTTCTTTTATCCATCATTCGTTCACCTTCTCCTTTTTCAACCATCGCATTTCCTTCTCCATGATCTCCCAGCTCTTCCTCTGAGATACAATATTGTCTATGAAAGTCTTCAGCTTTCTCCAACGTATCCAACCTAAATATCTTCTCCTGCCAAGTCACGATAATCCCCTCTGGTGTTAGCCATCTGAAGTTCACATTACTTTGGTGCAACCTAGACGTCAAAAATTGATAGTGCTTCCGTAGGTCTCTCATTCTTTTAGGTATTTGTTTTAGCACTGTAATTTGTTTCCCTCTGTACTCCAGCTGTTCATCACGTGTCTTATATAATATTTCATCTCTAATTGTCTTTTTTATAAATTTCACGTGAACTTCTCTAGGCAAATTATATCTTCTCCCATAATTTGTCTGCACCCTATATGTCTCGTCCATTGCAGCAATCATCTTCTCTTTGTCTATCCCAAGAGCTCCAATCAGTAGGTCTGCCATCTTATCTTGAAGGTCTTCCCCTCTCTCCTCAATGATGTTTTGGAATCTGAGATATTGCGCTGCCTTTTCCGCTTCCAGTAGCGTCACCGCTGTCACTAATTCTTTGTTAGCCAAAGTTAAATTTTTATTCATCTCTTCAACCTTCTTCTCCTCATTATCCATTCTTCATTCTACTTCCAATAGTTTCTGTTCATTTTTTTCAAATGTTTTGCTTTTGCTGAATTTGGTGGAATTTGGTGATTATGATAGACCCCTTCAAACGAACACAAATATAATTTCAGAATAAGTATATGATGTAAGAATCTTGAGAAATGTGAAATTAGCTTTTAATGACTATAATATATTTAATTCCATAGAGTTTGCAACATGTTGCATTAATTCAACAGAGGCAGCTCTTTTGCTGCTGATTTTTACTTATACTCACCGCAGTGTCCAAAAATCATCAACCAATATTGATGGATTTCAGTAGCCCTAATACTGTTTTTCCATTGTGGCAATGTCCATTTTTGGTAAAGGAGTTGGAGTGTGAATGTAGAATATGAATCTTCAGTGACATGTTGCACTTTGTGGTGTTGTGTGCTATAAGAAGTTTGTCAATCAGCTGAATGTAGTTTTTATGCTCTATAGTTACCAAGAAAATTCTCAATGAGATCCTTGAAAGCTTTCCCGGGGCTTCTATGGTCCCACTAACATATCTTTGAACTGCTTGTTATTGATGATGTATCCAATCTGTGGTCCCAAAAAATGCCTTCCTTAATCTTGGCATCAATTATTCTTGTAAACCTCTGTCTCAAATAATGAAAAGCTTTATCTCCCTTGTTTATTATTTTCATAAAAAAATTCATCAGTCTGAGTGAAGTGGAGGCAAAAATATCTTTGTTGGGTCAACAAAGGGTTCACCTGCGACAATTTTCTTTCCTGGAACCGAATTCTTTCAGAGTGGCCATTTTTGTCAGTGTAATGTGATTCTCTCCCAGGGTTTTCCCATTTGCGTACGAAATACCAGTACTTGGAATATCTGAAATGCATTTTATTGATGTTTCTTCCTCCACTTTTAAGTCCTTGCTCATTCCCTTCAAGACCAGCTGCCCATTTGTGTATTTATTATAAAACTAATTATAAAAATCATGGAATTTGCCAAATTATACATAGCCATTTGAGAGATAGATAGATAGATAGATAGATAGATAGATAGATAGATAGATAGATAGATAGATAGATAGATAGATAGATATCAAATGTTATCGACCCTGCCTGATAAACCAGACAGAAAAAAACAACCAGGTGAACTAATTCTACATTGTAACAAGGCTACATTAAAAGAATGATACAAGTCCAAAAGTACAAAACATTTTCTGAAACTTTCAACTGATTCGTCCATTAAGACAGATCCTTTTTAGGTTTTCTGACTCTTAAATCACTGGGGGCAGCATCTCTTCCACTCTTTCCCCAAGGGCAATGCCACATTCCATTACAAAACTTCTTGCATGGTTTCTCTTCCCTGTCTGGTTGGCAATTTTCCCTTTGGGGCAACGAAGGCATTTGTAATAGCAAAATGGCTTTCCTTCTAGGAGCAATGATCAGTCTACAGAGAAAGAGGTTGTGCCTATTAATAAATGAAAGTGGGATGCATTTAGAATTTAAACAATTTCACTCTAGAAATCATCAACTTTGATGTATATTTTCTTTTTTTATTTTGCTCAGAGTTATGAAACATTCTATGCTAGCATGAAAGCCTTATTTTTTTCCTTAAAATATCCTCCTGGAATGTTGTTGTTGTTAGTTGCGAAGTCATGTCCGACCCATCGCAACCCCATGGACAACATTCCTCCAGGCCTTCCTGTCTTCTACCATTTTCTGGAGTCCATTTAAGCTCACGCCTACTGCTTCAGTGACTCCATCCAGCCCCCTCATTCTCTGTCGTCCCCTTCTTCTATTGCCCTTAATCTTTCCCAGCATTAGGCTCTTCTCCAGTGAGTCCTTCCTTCTCATTAGGTGGCCAAAGTATTTGAGTTTCAACTTCAGGATCTGGCCTTCTAAAGAGCAGTCAGGGTTGATCTCCTCTAGGACTGACCGGTTTGATCACCTTGCAGTCCAGGGGACTCACAGGAGTTTTCTCCAGCACAATAGTTCAAAGGCCTCAATTCTTTGGCGCTCAGCCTTTCTTATGGTCCAACTTTCACAGCCATACATTGCAACTGGGAAAACCATGGCCTTGACTATACTTACTTTGTTGGCAGGGTGATGTCTCTGCTTTTTAGTATGCTGTCTAGATTTGCCATAGCTTTCCTCTCGAGGAGCAAGCGTCTTTTAATTTCTTGGCTGCAGTCCCCATCTGCAGTGATCTTGGAGCCCAGGAAGATAAAATCTGTCACTACCTCCATTTCTTCCCCATCTATTTGCCAGGAATTGAGAGGGCCGGATGCGATGATCTTGGTTTTCTTAATGTTGAGTTTCAAGCCAACTTTTGCACTCTCCTTCTTCACCCACATCAAGAGGCTCTTTAGTTCCTCTTCACTTTCTGCCATTAGAGTGGTATCATCTGCATATCTTAGGTTGTTGATATTTCTCTCCACAATCTTAATTCGAGCTTTTGATTCATCTAGCCCTGCCTTTCTCATGATGTGCTCTGTATATAAGTTAAATAGGCAGGGTGACAGAATACAGCCTTGGCGGACTCCTTTCCCAATTTTGAACCAATCAGTGGTTCCGTGTCCAGTTCTCACTGTTGCTTCTTGACCCGCATATAGGTTTCTCAAGAGACAAATAAGATGGTCTGGTACTCCCATCTCTGTAAGAACTTGCCACAATTTGTTATGATCCACACAATCAAAGGCTTTAACATAGTCATTGAAGCAGAAGTAGATGTTTTTTCTGGAACTCCCTAGCTTTCTCCTTGATCCAGCATAGGTTGGCAATTTGATCTCTAGTTCCTCTGCCTCTTCGAAATCCTCCCTGTACTTCTGGAAGTTCTCGATCCACATACTGCTGGAGTCTAGCTTGTAGGATTTTAAGCATAACTTTACTTGCATGTGAAATGAGTGCAATGGTGCGATAGTTTGAACTTTCTTTCTTTGAAATTGGAATGTAAACTGACCTTTTCCAATCCTGTGTTGAGTTTTCCAAATTTGCTGGCAAATTGAGTGTAGCACTTTTACTGCATTGTCTTTTAAGTTTTTGAATAGCTCAGCTGGAATACTGTCACCACCACTAGCTTTGTTGTTGCTCAGCTTTCCTAAGGCCCATTTCACTTCACATTCTAGGATGTCTGGCTCGAGATCAGTGACCACCCCATCATGGTTATCAGGGATGCTAAGCTTGTTCTTGTATAGTTCTTCTGTGTAGTTTTGCCACCTCTTCTTAATCTCTTCTGCCTCTGTTAGTTCCCTGCCATTTTGGTCCTTTATCATGTACATCTTTGCATGAAATGTTCCCTTCATATCTCCAATTTTCTTGAATAGATCTCTGGTCCTCCCTATTCTATTGTTTTCTTCTATTTCTTTGAACTGTTCATTTAAGAGGGTATTCTTATCTCTTCTAGCTATTCTCTGGAATTCTGCATTCAATTGGGTGTATCTTTCTCTTTCTCCCTTGCCTTTCGCTTCCCTTCTTTCCTCAGCTATTTGCAAAGCTTCCTCAGACAGCCATTTTGCTTTCTTTCATTTCTTTTTCTTTGGGGTCGTTTTAGTTGCTATCTCTTGTACAATGTTGCGAACCTCTGTCCATAGTTCTTCAGGCACTCTGTCTATCAGATCTAATTCCTTAAATCTATTTGTCACCTCTATTGTATATTCATCAGGGATATGATTTAGTTCATACCTGAGTGGCCTAGTGTTTTTCCCTACTTTCTTCAATTTAAACCTAAATTTTGCAACGAGAAGCTCATGATCTGAGCCACAGTCAGCTCCTGGTCTTGTTTTTACTGACTGTATAGAGCTTCTCCATCTTTGGCTGCAGAGCATATAGTCAATCTGATTTCTGTGTTGACCGTCTGGTGATGTCCATGTGTAGAGCTGACTCTTGGGTTGTTGGAAAAGAGTGTTTGCTATGACCATCGTATTCTCTTGACAAAATTCTATCAGCCTGTGCCCTGCTTCATTTTGTACTCGAAGGCCAAACTTGCCTGTTATTCCATTTATCTTTTGGCTTCCTACTTTAGCATTCCAATCCCCCATGATGATAAGGACATCATTTTTTGGTGTTGATTCTATAAGGTGCTGTAGGGCTTCATAGATCCGGTCAATTTCATCCTCTTCAGCACCAGTGGTTGGGGCATAGACTTGGATTACTGTGATATTGAATGGTTTGCCTTGGATTCGCACTGAGATCATTCTGTCATTTTGGGGATTGTATCTCAGTATTGCTTTTCCTACTCTTTTATTGACTATGAAGGCTACTCCTTCTTGCCCGCAGTAGTATACCTGATGGTCCTCTGAATTAAATTCACCCATTCCTGTCCATTTTAGTTCTCTGATTCCTAAGATGTCGATGTTCAGTCTTGTCATCTCTTGTTTGACCACGTCCAGCTTGCCTTGATTCATGGATCTTACATTCCAGGTTCCTATGGATAATAGATCTTTACAGCATCGGACTTTTCTTTTACCACCAGATGCATCCCTGGCGCTACTAGTACTAGCCCTCTGCTCTTCCCCAGTAGTATATTGGACACTTCCGATCTGAGGGGCTGATCTTCCAGCGTCATATCTTTTTGCCTTTTGATACTGTCCATGTGGTTTTCATGGCAAAGATACTGGAGTGGGTTGCCATTTCCTTCTCCAGTGGATCACATTTCGTCAGAACTCTCTGCCTCCTGGCATAGTGAGTCATATAAATGGAAAACCTCTTATTCATGTGATAGATCTCAAATATTAGGCCTAATATTTGATAGACAGAGATACATTGAGTTAGTTTTTCTTCTACAAATTCCTTTTCAAGAATATAATATATACCTGGTTAAAAAGATTGGGCCAAACAATGTTATCTGATGACACAGAGAGAAGATTTTCTAGTTGAGCTGATGGATTTACTTTTCCAACTTTCATCCTAAGAAAGGATTGATTTGAGAAGATGACCCAGTTGACAATATCAAAGCCAGTTGCAACCATCCCATTCTGGTCAAAGAAAATGTTTTCTCCAGCACTGTTGTTAAATGAGACTTTTCTAAGATAGTGATGAAGCTCAAGAGAAGAACATAACAGTAATTAATAAAGGTATGGAAGAATGACAAAAAAAACCGTACAGCAATATGATTTTAAAAGAAATTGTTGTGCTCCTTACTTATAATAGGATTAATTCATCACTTCCATTAATAGCATCCAAAACAGTCATAAAAAGGGATAGAGCAATTTTAAGGGTGCCTAACATGTTTATATCTGCCACTATTACCAACAGCATGTCTTCCTGCTCCTCCTCCTTAATGTCATTTGGCAGTTATGCACAGCTTTTTCTATCTCCTTCCTTATCATTGTCTTCTCCCTGTGTTGTCATTTTTATTCTCGGTGCCTAAGGCCATCACATTTGATCTGTTCTTCACTGTCATAGTTATGTATCCATCTTTAAAGCACAAAGCTTTCAAGATTCTGTGCTGTATGTTGAGAGAGAAAATGGATGCTGTTTTTTTTCTTATAAATGCTTCTTTTGAGGTATATAAAGGCATTTTCAGGCACAGTCTGGAATCCTGTTTCACATTTTCAGTATGACACTTTTAATACAGTGATTTTTAAAATCTGTATTAACCTTAATTGGATTGTAGCACAGAAAACCATGCTATTCAAATCTCACGGATTGCGCACTTCCAATTCTAAGATTCCTTTATTTCAGAAGATATTGTTGTGCTATCTACTTATAATAGTAGTAGTAGTGATAATAGTAATTTGTCAATCCCATTATCAGCATCCAGAATAGTCATCAAAATAGTCTAACAGCCCTCTTTTCATGGCTATTTCCTAAAAGTAGATGCCACCACCACCATGTTTTATTAGTATTATTTGGCAACCACATCAACTTCTTCTAGCTTCTTCCTCATCATCATGTCCTCATTGTTGTAACGTTCATTCTCAGTGCCTAAAGCCACCAGAATTCATGCTGTTCTTCTCTGTCATAATTATGCAACCATCTTTAAAGCACCAAATTCTCTATTATATGTGTTCAAAGAAAAAGTGAATATATATTTCTCCAGGGGAAAAAGAGTTTCTCCCACCATCCCATCACCAAGAAGTATTAGCAATATCACTAGTGGGAAAGCTCCATGAGAGATATTTTCTTTTAGGGTTTTTACTTTACAATTTAATTAACAAATGACATGGAGAAGGTGACACAATAATTGCACCTCCAGTTTGATCATCAGATGATTAACATTGTTGCAAATCAGAACTGCTACAATTTCTTGTTTACAAAAATATTTCAGTTAACTGATCAAAGTAATTTGTTATTCTAAATTACAAATATATTCTTAATATTTTTATATTAAGAATATAAAATATTAACAATATGGAAAGTCCACATAAAATATGATAAAAATTAATCCAAATATCTGGAACATAAAGAAACAATGTGGAGAAATCAACCATTTGGTGCAGGAAGGGGTATGGAAATGCTGATCCATCTCTTATATTTAAATACGTTTCAGCATTCTTCATGAGGATTTGTAGATATGGAAGCAAAATCATCTGCTAGATCAATAAATGTAGGAGCTTACTTGCCACACCTGATGATGAAAAATCTTCTTTTTCCCTGTAGTAGCTATTGCTCTGTGTTTGGAGTGGGATGTAAGCATGGCTTGGAGAGCATGTGCCACAGCATAGACTGCATTGTAGGTACTGTAGCTTTGCCCAGTCATGCTCAGTTCAAAAACAGAATCTGAAATAGTGTCCAGCTTGTCTTCTCCAGTACATCTTTTCTCTGACTTTGGCTTCAAAGTGGAATTTGAGAAGGAACATCCAAATATTTGCTCCCAAAAGAGCCATATATGAGCTAAGGATAAAAAGGAAATAGAAAAGAGAATGTATTCATATAAATTGGTAATGATATGAGAACAACCTTGGGAGACAGAAGTAAGTGATGTAGACTAGACAGCTCTCATGCAAATGTTATCTCAGTCTAAAGGAGAAGAGGAGCCATAGGAAGACTTTTAGAAGGGATCCTTCTAAATACTTTCAGTCTTGTAAGATTCTGTTAATATAATCTTACAATAAAGATAGAGAAAATATTCATTCTTCTGCTGCTTCTCTAGAATACATTGAAGGGCAAATATCAGTCTTACAGGTCTGTAAGTAATGTTCCTCTCCTCATTACTCCTTTTACTTTCTGAGAAAGTAGGGAAAGTCTTTGTGAAATGTTTTCCACACCCCTTTTCTTTCTATGGGCTGAGATACCTTTTACATAATGGTTGTCTTGTTTGTGGTTCTTCCTTTTGACTCCTGAGATCAAATAATAATAATAATAATAATAATAATAATAATAATAATAATAATAATAATAATAATAATAATAATAATAATAATAATAATAATAATAATAATAATAATAATAATAATAATAATAATAATAATAATAATAGTTGGAAGGGACCTTGGAGGTCATCGAGTCCAACCCCCTGCTCAGGCAGGAAACCCTACACCATTTCGGACAAATGGCTGTCCAGTCTCTTCTTAAAAACTTCCAGTGTTGGAGCATTCCATTTTAATATTTTGTATAATTTTTCACTGATAAGCCTGACTAACTCATTATGATTTTCATGGGTTTTTCATATTCAACGAGGGTCTTTCTTTAATTTCTGTGAAGTTAATGATACCGCACAGCCACAGATTTTGTAATATTGCTAAGAAACTCATCATATTTAAAAGATAACATTCTTCTAAAAGTACAAGTTCAAGAATAGAAATTTGATAACAAGCATCTTTATTATGAGTGCCAACTGGATATGATAATCTTTTATTTGTGGAGCCATAGAACATAGCGTTAGAAGGAAACTTGGCCATGTTTTCAGCAGGAATGCTCATACTATCCCCGACAGGTAATCTTACTAGCTTTTCTTGAAGATCTCCAGTGATAGAACCTCCATAACTCCATAAGGCAGAGTATGTCATTGCTTAACAGTTCTCTAGGAAATATTTCAAATTGAAAGAAAAATATCTAAATGCTAAGAGGTTTCTTCTAATTTCCTTTTTTAAAAAAATACAGACAATATTTTTTTCTCTGAAACTCTTGCAACCTTTTCAGTAAATTAGGACTGAATACATGTAAGTGTTGTCCAGGCAGATTTTAGTTATCTTCTAATTGCCACTACTTACAACCTTCCTCCCCCAAAATGTCATTAAAGAGGTCAAATATCAATAGGAGTTATATTTTTTTCTTGATCAGATCTTACCTGTGGAATCTTATAAATGCTCAGGATGTCAGCCATAACCTGAGAGATATGAGAGTTGGGTCCAGCAATAACACAAACTGAATTTTGGTGGATGCTGCATTTATAGTTGGGAACAAATTTGTCATGTGAAGAAAGAAGCTCCATAGAAGCAAGGTACGTCCATGTTGCCACGAAATAGCTGTTAGATGTCCAAAAGCCCATAGTGATGTTTGGCAAGATCTAAGGATTTTTGTTGATCTCTGTTACAGCAAAGATCAAGGACAAGATATGCTGATATGTCTGTAGAAACATACTTCAAGGGAGATTAATGCCTCTGTCACAATATTTGCATTTCAACACAGAAAAGATTTAAAAATAAAGTATAAGTTTCAACCTCAAAGAAAAATAGTGTATAGAAAATCCTTAACAGAATAATATAGTTGGAAGGGACCTTGGAGTTCTAGATTGGATCTCTCCTCACTGTTTCATAATTTCAGTGCAGAATTAGATATTTGGAAGATAACCTCTTTATAGTATTTTATAATTCTATATTTCTACCTCATTTTGAAAGGTTTAATGTTATAAATTGAACCATGTTAGAAATGGCAATATCTAAAACATAGGGGGAAAAATGAATTTCCAGCTCCTAAGATATCCTCTCATTGTTGTCAAGGGGATATGACTAGGGAAAAAGCTGACGGTTTGTGGATATGCATTGCAGGAACTGGTATATCATGCTGGTTTAGGACAAATTTCTACCTCTGTATTTTTATCTCATTTTGAAAGATGAAGTACTCTATATTGAACCATGTTGAAAGTGTCAGTGTCCAAAATCTAGAAATGAAACATTTTCAGCTCCTAAGGAAGGAAGGAAGGAAGGAAGGAAGGAAGGAAGGAAGGAAGGAAGGAAGGAAGGAAGGGAGGGAGGGAGGGAGGGAAGGGAGGAGGGAGGAGGGGGGAGGGAGGGATGGAGGGAGGGAGGAGGAGGAGGGAGGAGAGTGGGAAGGAAGGAAGGAAAGGAAGGAGGGAGGGTGGGGGGAGGTGGAGGGAGGGAGAAGGGGGGATGGAGGGAGGATGGAAGGAAGGAAGGAAAGAAGGAGGGAGGGGGAGGGGAGGGGGAGAGGGAGGGAGGGTGATGTCATGGGTGTTTGATAAGAGAAAAATAATTACATAGATGAGTTCGACTGCAAAATTACCAAGGGAAAATTCAGTGGAAAATGCAACATTATTTCTACATTTTAAGTAAAAGGCAAATTGTTGTGCTTCCGTGTTAACGCTTTCCATGAGGTCACGTTGAAAAGGATCCTGCCTCTCTCAAAGATGGTTTTTCAAAAGGCAATTGGACTTTATTTCTTTGTTTTTCCTTGAAGACATTTCGCTTCTCATCCAAGAAGCTTCATTGGTTCTGACAGGATGGTGAGGGAGATGAAAGGAGAGATGGAAGGCCTTCTGTCTCCCCACCAACTTGCCAGAACCTATGAAGTTTATTGGGCATTCAACAATTTTGCTATTTATCTTAGATGATATGAATGCAGAAATGCATTGGAAAAACAGGCACAAACAGCCTTGCTCATCAAACCTCATATTTGAATACAATCAAAAACAAGGCATATAAAAAACATCAGGCATTCTTAGTTGAGTTATTGTTTTGCTCTGCTTCTTGGAACTCCCAAGAGTCTACTCTCAAGGAGTAGAATTAAACGTGGTCAATGATGGGGGCACAACATCTCATACACTTTTAAACTTACAGAGGAAAATAATTGATCTCACCTCAGTGTAAATTGTGTGTAGCTTGCTGTGTAGCAGCAAGAGAAAAACAGGTTCCAATCAAAGCAGATAATATCCAGAAAAGTAAATAGATAATATTAAGAATGAAAATGATATTTGTTTTTACATATTTTTAGTGGTATACTGGCATGACAAAAAAAATAATCAGGTTTGCACTTGTAATAAGCTCCCATAATGAGAAAACAAATATGTTAAGTCAAAAGCTCCATCAGAAAGCATGTCAGAAAACATCCATGGCTTTACATCACCAAGAGTTCATTATTCTTCTCTGTCCAACAATCCTCTAAATATAATAAAATGGGTTCATTTTACAAAATGTTATGGTCAGTATTATTGTTATGGTTGATTAATCAGTCTTGACTTGTGGTGCTTATAAGAGCAATCCCATGAATTTTTCTTGATGTTTTCAGAAATGGTTTGCCATTCTGTTCTTCTTAGGGCCAGGAAGAAATGACTGGCTCAAACCTATGCAGGTGGTGTTTATGTCAAACACATATATATATTTGTCATTTGGTTGTGACCCAGGGCTTAAGGCTATGAGAAACTGGATAATATGAAATGTAATGAGGCTAAACAACAGAAGGATTGGCTGGCTGGTTACTCTCTTTGCTGCAATTTTAACCCTGGGGTAATCTGACCCCCCTTTCAGGATATGTGAGACTCTGAGTTGAGATTTCTTTTGGACTCCTGGTTATTGATAGATTTGCATGTGAAGGGAGAACATTTAGCTTTTGCTGCTGCAGTTTTGTCCCTATATAGATTGGGGAGCACTGGCAAAGTCAATCATCCCTTGATCATTGCAGAATGAGACTACAGCAATATAAGTTATATTGAAGAAATAGTAATTGATGCAGCCTGCAGCAGCCCACGTTCTGGCAAAGGATTGAGATATTAGAACCAATATTTAAACCTCACCTATCAACTGTCAAAAACGAATTTATAAATTTCCTGGAAGGGCTGCAGTTGGCAGGTTTTGCTTCTGGAGTATGGTCAGGGTGATTAAACCCTTTAAGGCACTTTGGGAGATTTTGAAAGCCATCATTTCACTTTCTCGTTGGATGGGTAAGTGATTGTCACCCTACCAACATTCATAGTTCCATTTCTTTTAACTAGGTGACTCTCTTTAGGATCAGAAGGTTCATTCTGTTACGTGGTCAGACCAGTTATGAAAAGTTTTAGTGTATATTACAACTTCTTTCACTTTTGAGACAAACTTTTTTCCCTTTTTGTCTATGGAGATTCTCAGTCATCTGGGTCATGGTTGCCCAAAAGGCAAAAGGCAACTGGACTTTTTTCCCCCTTGAAAACATTTTGCTTCTCATCCAAGAAGATTCTTCTGTTCTGACTGAATTGTGGAAGATAGAAGGATTTATATTCCTTGCAGTCATCTGGTCATTAGCACTCTTTCTGAGAGTCTTTGAGGCCACTTAGAGGTTTGTCTGTGCCTTTTTTCTTCTTTCTTGTACTAATGGACCAAGAATGTGATTTTTATTTTGTTCTTTTTTTGTTTAATCTGGACAGGGAAGAAGCCACTTTCACATCCTCTGCTGGTTGCAGTTGGGAAACTACATCTCAATTATTATTTATTTGAAAACAAAAGGAGCAATACAGACTAACCAGCAGACGTTCTAAAAGATTCAATTTTATGTTATTGCATGTATATTGTTCCTATAAAAATCTCTGGTAGAATTCTATTTTTTTTAATTTTATAATATTGCCCCTTCCTCATTCTCTGCTCCCAATATTCTTAGTCATGCTCTAGATGTTTTATCTGCATTGGTGCATAGATACTGTTCAATTCTCTTCTATTTGTTGTGGTATTAAGACAGTCTAATTATTTCAATTGCTTTTTAAAAAAAAAAACACAAAACAAAACAAAACATTCCACCACAATGTCTATGGAGATTCTCAGTCATCCAGGTCATGGTGGTCTCAAAAGTGCTCTTTCAAAAGGCAACTGGACGTCAAGGGGAAAAAAGGAAGTCCAGTTGCCTTTTGAAAAAGCACCTTTCAGAATTACACCAACATATTCACATGTATATTATTATATTTATATGCTTATAAGAATTGCAATGTGGTTTTTTTTTGCCTAGTGTTAAGACAAGCAAATATATATGTATGTATATATTTATATAAGCTGGCCAAAACATTTGAGGAATTTACAGGAAATCTAGAAAAAGAAGCAGGAAATTTTCTAACTTTTTTCACTCTGGAATTCAAATATAAAAACTCAATTTCAGCTAGAAATGAGATTTTTCTGAAGACTGATCTTTTCTACATGATGTAACAGTTTTTGACACTGAATATTTGACATCAAGTTACAAATAACTCAAGGAAAATATATATGGCTCTTCCTGCTTTTTAAAAAAGAAAATGTTCTGTCTCTATGGAGTATGTTAGAGTTTTACAGCTTTCCAGACCAAAAATAAGCCCAAAAAATAAGCACACATTCAAGATGAGCAGGAGGCATACTTTAGAAAAACTTTATCTAATATATATATATATATATATAAACATGATGCATACAGTTTCATTCAGCTCTGGGGAACATCAACAACTCTTAACTTGGAGATCAGAAAAAGACACAGAGAAGACTAAGACATGCCCAGACCTAGGCTAGATCACATGCCTCACACAGCCAATACTGTGTCTTAATCAAAAACAGTTCTCATTGGCTGGTTTGTTGCTATAGCTATTCCAGTTCATAAAATTTCTTACACAGTGACAGAGTGTATATGTTGATGATGATCATTTGGGGAAGAAGGATCAATTCAGAACAAACTTTACCAAATAGAAAGCAGAATGAAGTTTGAACTAGAGACAGAAGGTTACTAAATAAATAAAACAGGAATTCAGTTTTCTTTCTTATCAGCTTTCCCTTTCTGTTCAGATTTGGCCTCAGAACAATAATATAGCATTTGGGGGAAAAGATGAAGCTGAGTAATCCAGCTGCAGAAGCCAAAATGGAGAAGATCTCCAAAGCCACAATGTACTTTCCCTTGGTGCTCAGATAGGTAGGAACAAACAACATCCAGACACTACAAAAGAGAAACATACTGAAGGTGATAAATTTGGTAACTTCCTGGCTAGGAAGGTCACTATGAAGCAGATGGCTGCCAAGAACCCATAAAGCCAAGGACAATATAAACATGATGTCTGAGCCTTCATTACATTCCAGTACAATTTCTTCAATCGTGGAATGCATGTCTGAATCTGGGAATAGGGGATAAATTACCAGCCACACACTACAAATGGTGATTTGTACCAGGGAGCAAGACAGGACAATAGTGCTGGCCAGCCTTTTCCCCACCCATTTCATGATTTGGGAGCCTGGCTTGGTCGCTATGAAAGCAAGGACCACTATGGTTGTTTTGGTCACCACGATGCAAAAATGAGGTTGAGACTCTAGAAAGAGTACAGAGAACAGCAACAAAGATGATTAAGGGACTAGAGGCTAAAACATATAAGGAACGGTTGCTGGAATTGGGTATGTCTAGTTTAATGAAGAGAAGGACGAGGGGTGACATGATAGCAGTATTCTAATATCTCAGTGGCTGCCACAGAGAAGAGGGAGTCAAGATATTCTCCAAAGCACCTGAAGGAAGGACAACAAGCAATAGGATGGAAATTAATCAAGGAGAGAAGCAATCTAGAACTAATGAGAAATTTCCTGACAGTTAGAACAATTAATCAGTGGAACAACCTGCTTCCAGAAGCTGTGAATGCTCCAATGCCGGACGTTTTTATGAAGAGACTGGACAGCCATTTCTCTGAAATGGTATATATATATATATATATATATATATATGTTTTCTGAGGTTTTCACGGGTGTTTGTATGTAGGTCTTTGGTAATTCGGGTTTTCTCCCACGTAAAATTGGAAGTGTCTTGGCGACGTTTCGACGAAGTCTCATTCATCATCTTCAGGCTGGTGTCTCTTCAGCCTCGTGCTTCTAGGAGCAATGTGTGATCGCAGCTGTTTCTTCCTTTTAACTGCCAGTGGGGGTATGAACTGATTGGATGGTGGATGGTGGATAGGATCCTCACCAAAGCCGAAAACAATGTCCTTTCCAAAGGATTCAACTTTGCATTCGCTCCCAAACACATCCCCACGGAAACCATTATATGCAGAGTTGAAACCAGCCTGACCAAAATCAACCCCGACGACGCTAACAAAATCAGACTCGAAATCTCCAACATCCTCTGCACCAGCAAGCCACCCAAAAGCAACTTACACAAAGAGGAACAGACAGCACTACTTAACCTGAAAGAAGACACCAGCATAATAATCCTACCAGCAGACAAGGGCAACGCCACGGTGGTTATGAACACATCTGACTACCAAACCAAATTAACCAACCTACTCCAAGACTCCACATACAAACCCCTAAACACAGATCCCACCACCTACCTGGAAAAAACCACTAGATCCAAAATAAAAGCCTCCCACATCAGCGAAGAGATCCAGCAAAGAATCATTCCCAGAGAAAAATCATCCAGATGCCCTAAGCTCTATGGTCTCCCCAAGATACACAAAGATGGAACCCCACTTAGACCCATCGTCAGCTCCATAGGCTCACCTCTACAAAACCTAGCCAAATTTCTCGCCAAACAACTACAGCCCTATGCAGAATCCATCACCTCACACGTAAAAAACTCATTCCAATTCATAGAGATCATAAAGAAACAAAACCTACAGCCCAGCGACCTACTTGTGAGCTTTGATGTCATTTCCCTCTTCACCCAAGTGCCAATCAAAGAAGCCTTGACAGCTATCCAAAACAAATATAACCCCCCCAAGCACATCCTAGATCTGACCAACCATTGCCTATCCAACACATACTTCATCTACAACGGACAAAAATACAAACAAATAGAAGGAGCACCCATGGGATCACCCCTCTCACCTGTCGTTGCAAACCTCTACATGGAACACTTTGAAACCCAAGCTCTAGAAAAATCGGATCACAAACCCAAACTCTGGCTCAGATATGTAGACAACACCTTCATAATCTGGCCACATGGGAAAGAAAAACTAGACAACTTCCTCACATACCTCAACAGCCTACACCCCAAAATACAGTTCACCATGGAAACAGAAGCTAACAACCAACTTCCCTTCCTGGATGTCTTAGTCTACAAGAAATCCAATAGCTCCCTAGGACACACCATCTACCAGAAGAAAACACACACAAACCGCTATCTGCACGCCCTCTCACACCACCACCCAGCACAGATCAACTCCGTAGCCAAGACACTCATCTCGAGAACAAAACGCTTAGCTGACGAACAACACCTAAAAACCGAACTACACACTCTCACTAACGTACTAACATCCAACGGATTCCAAAGAAATAAGATTACCAACCTAATCCAAAAAGAAACCCCCACTAAAATCCAAGACAGAGAACAAGAAAACGGCAACGCCCTCCTCCCATACATAAAAGGCACCACAGACAGAATCAGCAAGATCCTCCACAAACACAACATCAAGACAGCATTCTGCACAAACCGAAAAATATCCACCATCCTAAGAAACCCCAAAGACAAAATTGAGTTAGAAAATCAAGGAGTATATAAAATCCCATGCACCGCCTGCCCCACCACATACATCGGACAAACCAACAGAAGAATAAGTGCACGCATTGAAGAACACAAGAACTCAGTCAGAAAAGATGAACCAACTTCTTCCCTGGTCCAACACCTTAAAGCCACAGGACATAACATTGACTTTAAAAATACCAGAACTATCGCCCAAACTGAACACTTTAACAACAGAATAATCAGAGAAGCCGTCGAGATAGAAAAACGCCCACACAGCATGAATAAACGAGATGATACCTCCCGCCTACCAGCCATTTGAAAACCCACCCTTATTGACAAACGAGTCCCTAACACAAAGAATGACACTAGACCCACACTCACGAAAACCACACAGGATGTCACCACCACACATCCACGCAAAAAGCAAACCCAAACCCACACCGATGATGAGGCATGACCACAAACCAGAAACCAGACCACAGCTGCATCATTAGCCATTTCAAACCCCTCCAATCCATACATGAAGCAAACTGACACCAACCTTGATGATATGGCACGACCACGAACATGAAGCCAAACAACAGCAATGCAGCTCTCCATCTCAAATCCCGCTGCAACTCAGACTAATCCGAGCACAACAAAGCCCCCACCCAAACAGAACACACCCCCATCCAATCAGAGCACAGCCACCCCCCCATCCAATCAGAGCACAGCCAAGCCCCTAACCAATCAGAACACACCTCCACCCAATCAGAACACAGCCAAGCTCCCACCCAATCAGTTCATACCCCCACTGGCAGTTAAAAGGAAGAAACAGCTGCGATCACACATTGCTCCTAGAAGCATGAGGCCGAAGAGACACCAGCCTGAAGATAACGAATGAGACTTCGTCGAAACGTCGCCAAGACACTTCCAATTTTACGCGGGAGAAAACCCGAATTACCAAAGACCTACATATATATATATATATATATATATATATTTCTCATGAAGTACCTGATGTTGGGAGTCATAAAAATACTAGAATCAATAAACCTTCATCCACCAGTTGTCAAAATGGAAATCATAAATTTTCTGGAACGACCACAGTTGGCAGACTTTGCCTTAGAATATGATCAGTGAGATTAAACCATTTAAGACACAAAATTTGAAAGTCATCATTTACACTTTATCCCTGGGTGAGTTGGTGATAGTCACCACCCACCAACATAGTTTACATATTTCCAATTATTTTAACTGTTGCTTTCATTAGGATCATCACATTTCTACTTTTAAATATTTGACCATTGTTTGGTTAAGCTTTATATACAGTATAACTTCTTTTCATCATTCTCCTTTCAATTACTTCTCTTGTTTGTGGATTAATGGTATTTTTAAGTTCTATATTCCAATCACAAGAGTCATTCCATCAAATCTCCATAAAATTATGCTTCCTATAGTAGGAAGCACTCAAGTGCTTGAGTAAATTTTCCACACTCTTAGTATCAGTGGAGACACATTTTGGTAATGCAAGGAAAAGTAGGAAAAAGGAAGTAGAGAGTTTTCCATCTTTCCCCCCTCTGAAATGCTAGTTTGAAAACTGAACAGTTTGGACTAGAAATCAGATTTTGTTTGGCAAACTTTCTTTTCTAAAAAATGTAACATTTTCCTGCATTGAATGTTTGGGAAAAACTCTAATTTGCTCAACCAGAAATATACTATATGGTTGTACCCGTGTTTTTAAAAGAAAAAAACCCCATTCATTACTCATATAAATAATGTGGTTGCCTTTCTTATGCAGTGCATATATTGTTCTTCATTACTCTGAAAAAAAAGAACTATTTCTGACCAAATTAAGCAAAATGAAAGAAGTGCCAGTTGGATCTGGAATAATAAGCCTGCTAAATAAATATAAACAAAAAGATTTCACATGTGTTTCTTTATTAGCTGCTCCTTTCTGTTCAAATTAGGCCTGAGAATAATAATATAGCATTTGGGGAAAAAGATGCAGCACAATAATCCAGCTGCAGACATCAAAATGGAGAAGACCTCCACAGCCACCATGTATTTTCCTTTGCTGCTCAGATAGGTGGGAACAAAGGATATCAAGACACTACAAAAGACCAACATACTGAAGGTGATAAATTTGGCTTCATTAAAGCTATCAGGTAATTTCCTGGCTAGAAAGGCCACCATAAAGCTGATAGAAGCCAGGAAACCCATATAACCAAGGACCATGTAAAACATAATGGCTGAGCCTTCATTACATTCCAGGACAATTTCATCAACCATGGAATGCATGTCTGAATCTGGGAATGGGGGAGAAATTGCTAGCCACACACTACAAATGGTGACTTGTACCAGGGAGGAAGATATGACAATAGTGCTGGCCAGCCTTTTCCCCACCCATTTCCTCATTTTGGAGCCTGGTTTGGTGGCCATGAAAGCAAGGACCACTATGGTTGTTTTACCCAATATACAAGAAAGGGCTATAGAGAATATGATGCCAAAAGAAGTTTGTCTCATGAGACATTTTACTTGGTCAGGTTGTCCAAAGAAAAGCAAAGTGCAAAGGAAAGAGAGGAAGAGAGCAACGAGAAGAGTGTAGGTGAGGTTCCGGTTGTTGGCTTTGACAATGGGAGTGTCCTGATTTTTAATGAAGACCCCCAGTACCACAGCTGAGATGAAAGAAAAAAAGAAAGCAACATTGGTCAAAATGATTCCTAAGGGTTCTTTGTAAGACAAGAAGGTTGGATGTTTTTGAATGCACAGATCCTGGTTCTTGTTAGGATAGCTTTCTTCAGGACATGGGATACAATCATCTAAATCTGGAAGAGAAATAGTGTTGTCAAGCACATAAGAATTGAAAGTTAGCTTAACCATCCCCAACTTTCAGAAATAAAATATTTAAGTGCCTGGAATTTCCAGATATTCATCACAATGTCTGGGAATTAGGGAATTTAAATTCAATTTATCTGGAAAGTTATAGGCAGGCTTATATTACAAGAATCCTGAAAGATCTTGCTAAGGCTTATTTTCCAGTTGGGTTTTATTTTGGGGAAAACATGGTATAACATATTTAATTCCATAATGTTTGTATTATCTGTCTGCAGTGTCCAAAAATAGTCAAACAGTGTTCATGGATTTCAGTTTCCCTGATACTGTTTTTCCATTGTGGCAATGTCATGGTGAAAGCTTTCAACCTGTTCATCTCTTACTATACTTAGATTTTTGGGAAAGAAATTATGTATGAATAGAGTAAATAAATCTGCAGTGATATGTTGCATTTTATCATGTTATATGCTGTAAGACGTTTGTTAACCAACTGAATGCAATTTGATGCTCTGTAAAGAAGGGTTTGAAACAGGCCATTTAGCTCAAATCTGAAACCAATGTATATGCTCTCTCTAAATAAGATTATAAACCCTCCTTTAGAGGGAAAAAAGGAAAAGCAAAAAGAATACCCTTTGAATTTGATAGCTAGATGATAGATTGATGATTAGATAGATAGATAGACAGACAGACAGACAGACAGTCAGGCAGGCAGGCAGGCAGGCAGGCAGACAGACAGACAGATAGAGAGTTCATGTTCCATTGCCTTTTTTTGTGAGTTGCGGCCATGTTGACTAGAAACAATCCCTGTGGACATAGTACCTATCCATCTCCTAAGGATGTGTAGCCTGTATAGTGCTTTAAACTTATTAACCTTCAGAGTTAATACTTATCAAATGTTATCAATCCTCCCCAATAAATCAGACAGGAAAAATAAAGAAGTGAGCAAATTCTACATTGTTATAAGGCTACATTAAAAGAATTTTGCAAGTCAGAAAGAACAAAACCTTTCTCTGCCACGTTTAGCTCTATTAACCATTAAGGAAGGCCCTTTTTAAATTACTTTCTCTGACTCTTCATTGTAGATAGCATATCTTGCCCCTTTCCACCAAGGGCATTGTCACATTCCATTACACAACTTCTTGAATGGCATCTCTTACCTGTCTGGTTGGCAATTTTCCCTTCTGGGCAACAAAGGCATTTGTAACAGCAAAATGGCTTCCCTTCTATTTTGACCTTGCTGTACCCCAAGGAGCAAGGAGCATTGCACAAAGAAAGAGGTTGTGTCTGTTAATAAATGAAAGTACAGTACAATTAGAATTTAAAAATTAATATTCTAGACATCATCATTTTGGAGAAATCTTTTCTTTCCTCTTTTGGTCAGAAAGATTCAATGAAAGATTCAGTGCTAGTATGCAAGGCTTATCTTATCTCATAAAATATCTTTCGGGAATAACGTGTCATGTAAATGAAAAATCTATTATTTATCTGATAGGCTTCAATATAATATTAATTCGCTCATAGATAGGAGGACATTTTGTTTCTTTTTCTTCTGCAAAATCCTCTTCAAAGTCCTGTGTATCAAGAATATTGTTTTTCTTGTACTTGATTCATTAATTTGTGTGGGTGTTCAGAGATCAGCTTCAGCATGAACAGTGAACTACCCGTTGAAAAATGAATAATAGATACCTGGTTAAAAAGCTTGGGCCAGACAATGTTATCTACCGATAGAGAAAGAAGGCTTTCTAGCTGAGCTGATGGATTTACTTTCCCAACTTTGATCCTAAGAAAGGATTGATTTGGAAAGGTGACCCAGTTGATAATATCAAAGCCAGTTGCAACCTTCCCATTCTTGTCAAATAGTATGTTTTCTTCAGCACTGTTGTTAAATGAGACTTTTCTCAGGTAGTGATGAAGCTCAAGAGAAGAACATGACAGTAATTAATAAAGGTATACAACAATGGGAAAAACATACAGCAATATTATTTCAAAAGATATTGTTGTGCTCCCTATTTATAATAATAATACTATTAATTCATCACTTGGATCAACAGCATCCAGAATGCTCACGAAAAAAGACAGAGAAATGGTATGGACCCCAACAGCCCCTTTATCTGTCTGTCTGTCTGTCTGTCTGTCTGTCTGTCTGTCTGTCTGTCTGTCTGTCTGTCTGTCTATCATCTATCTATCTATCTATCTATCTATCTATCTATCTATCTATCTATCTATCTATCTATCTATCGATCTATCGATCTATCTATCGATCTATCTATCATCCATCCATCCATTCATCATATCTATCTATCTATAGTCTCTCTCTCTTTCTCTCTCTCTCATCCATCCATCCATCCATCCATCCATCCATCCATCCATCCATCCATCCATCCATCCATCCATCCATCCATCCATCCATCCATCCATCATATCTATCTATCTATCTATCTATCTATCTATCTATCTATCTATCTATCTATCTATCTATCTATCTATCTATCTATCTATCTATCTATCTATCATCTATAAAATGTATTGGCCACCCATCTTACCATAGGGTAACATAGGTGGCGTATAGTTACATGTAAGTTAAAACGCAAATGTTGAAATCAAATCTTAACACCAAAGACTTATAGCGAGGGTGGGGGGCAGAGTGTGAGGGGGGAGGGGGATCTATTATTACTCAGTCAACATTGTGCTGTTCCCCCAGTGGGGCCCCAAGCCAACTGGCAAAACCTTGTCTTTAGGCCCTTAGGAAAAGATAGGAGGGTTGGGGCCAACCTCAAATTCAGGTGGGGCAAGATTTTCTATAGGGTAGGAGCAACAGCAGAGAAGGCTGTTGTCCTGGACCCCACCAGCTGAAATATTTGGGCTGACGGGACCCGCAGCATACCTCCTGTGCCAGCAGGAGTAATATGAGCCAATCCCTGTGGTGTAAAACAGTTCCATCACCTGGAAGTACTTGCCACAACCACCAACAGCATGTCGTCCTCTTCCTTAGTGTTATTTGACAATCATGCCATCTTTTTCTATCTCCTTCTTCACCATTGTGTCCTCTCTGTATTGTAATTTTTATTTTTAGTGCTTGAAGCCACTGTTCTCCCCTGTCATAATTATGTGTCCATCTTTTCCAAAGCACTAAATGGTTTTTCAAAATTCTGTGTTACACGTTGAGAGAGAGAGTGGATGCACCATATCCCTGTATTTCACCAGGAGAAAAAGACCTTCTCCCACCATTCATAAACAACAGAATTTGCTCTGAAAAGTGATAGGAATACCACTAATGGGAAAGGTTCATGGGAGATGTTTCTTTTAGGGTCCTTATTTACAATTTAATTAAAAAATACCATGGAGAAATGACACAATAATTGCACCTTTAGTTGGATCATCAGATAACTAATGTATTATTGCAAACTGGAACTGGCAGCATTCCTTTTTTGCAGCAATACTTTAGTCAACTGATTATCAAAGTTATTTGAAATCCTAATACCTTGGAATACTTGGAACTTTGCATCATAAAGAAACATTCTGGTGGAAATTAACCTTTTGATACAAGATCGGGAAATGTGGACATTATGATCCATCTAAGTCATTCCTCCAGCATTATATTTAAATTAGTTTCTATATACTATGTGAACAGTGGTAGATATGGAAGCAAAATCACCTGCTACATTAGCAAATATAGGAGCTTACCTGCCACACTTGATGATCGAGAAGCTTCTGCTTCCCTCTAGCAGCCATTGCTCTGTGCTTGAAGTAGGATGTATGCATGGCTTGGAGAGCATGTGCCACACCATAGACTGCATTGTAGATACTGTAGCTTTGCCCAGTCATGCCCAGTTGAAAAACAGAGTCTGGAAGACTCTCTAACTTCTCTTCCCCAGTGCACCTTTCCTCTGACTTTGTATGTAAAGTGGAATTTGAGAAGAAACATCCAAAGGCTTGTTCCCAAAAGACCCTTGAAAAACTATCTTCCTCTTCTGGAACACTGTTTCTCATCTGAAGAAATGTCTTGAATCCTAATAATTCTTTTGAGGAAACTGAGAAAGAAAGAGCCCCATGAATGAAGTCCATACTGCTGTCTCTTTGAAATGGAAGTGAAGTGTATTCCATCTGGGCTGAAAAAATCCAAACTTTGTCTTTTCTCTCTAATGTTGTGTCCAAATATTCTGAAACAGAGGAGATTATTCTGAAAAGAGCCATAACCTGGTTTTCACAATATACAATCACAACACTAGATATGCTTGTCATGATGACTTTGTATATTTGAAGAAAACTATCCATTTTTTCTCCCAAATCATTTGAAAAAGTTACTGTTGGAAACTCTTCAATGTAATCGAAACAGATTCCATTCTGGGAAAATATCACAAGCACTTCTCTGATAAATCTTTCAGCAATCTCATTTTGTTGAAAAAGCATCCCAATCCAGGACCACTTAAAATGAAGCAGCAACTGGAGAATCCCCATAATTTGAAGATGTTCATTTGGAAACATCTGATAAAAGAAGGCTGTATGAATCCTGTTATCCATCACTGGAGCAGAGCCATATGTAACCTTAGGAAATAAAGAAATGCAAAGTATAGGCATATGTTTTTCATATAAACGATAAATGAATTAACTCTGACTGATCCATATTGTTGGTTTGATTTTCAGGGATTATTCATACCTTATTAAGAATCATCTTTTAATTTCTATGAAAATAATTAAAATAAATCCATTGTTTTTAAAATATCAACCATATTCAATGTGGGTGGAATGAATTAGGTTTGGGAGAAGAATAAAAATATAAAAAGCCAGTTTGTATGGTGCTAGTTTAATCTAAACTAAACTTGATTTCAGAATTGATATAGTATATTTACTTCTTTTCTACCTCTAATAAGGTATTTCAGATCGCCAAAAAACTGGTTTTCATCCAGTTTGGGTGGGGTTAATTGAACATTTTGAACAATTTAGTATTAAGTTCTCTGTGACGTTTCACCTCACATAGCTGGTTGTGCTGGGTACAACCCTGCTGCGTATTTATCCAGAAAAAATGGGCATATACAGTAAATGGGTAGCAAAAGATTTCATTGGCAGAATTTGATGATCAGAGTAACTTCTCATTAAGGTCCTGTAATCCCAAAGATCCATTAGGTAGTAATTTAACAATAATGTCTCAGTGCACTATTTTGTTATATCTTTTTCTAAAAGTGCAGGTTGAAGGACAAAAAATTGTCAAAAAAGCATCATCATTATGAATGAGTTGTTCCAATTTGATTAGATTAATTTTTTATTTTAGAACCATAAGCCTGCCTCCCTCTTTCCCTTTCTTTCTTTTCTTAGTAAGAATATGAATGCAGCTATATTGTAAATAGAAATGCTGGGGCATACAGTAAGTCATGGAATGAATACATTACTTAAAGCAATCATATTTTGTCATGGAAGAAAGTATTGTGACTGAGATTATTGGTAATAAAACTACCTGTATTAGATTATTACTACTTATCAAGCAGAGAAATTTGTCATGTAAGTAATACTTCTGGATGATTGTAATTGCCTTCTAAGTTCCAATCATCTTCTCATTTAAGGTCCTACTCCATAGTCCAGTGAAGGAAAGAGAAAAATGAACCAAGAAAAAACACCTAGCCTCAATAGAACAGTTTCCATAATTGTCTGCAGACAAACCAAAATGCTATTTTAAATCATTGGTAGGAACAAATCACTATTCAGTCATATGTTCTGTTTTATTACAAGGACACCACTTTCATCTTCAAAATATATAAAATATTACAATTTCTTGTTATTTTAGTTTTGTTATTACCTTAATTGCTTTGGAAATTTCATGGAAATCAAGAGAAAATTATTTCAAATTAAAAGAAAAATCTCTCTTAAGACCAAGAGGATTCATACTTTTTTCTTTTCTTTTCTTTTCTTCCAATTTGAGACAAGATCCTCAAAATCAGCATAATTTTCATTAAATCAGGACAGGAAAAATGTTAAAGCGTTGTGTAGCCTGAAGTTATATGTCTACTGATTGACATTAGTTTACAACCAATCTAATAAATTCCATTAAAAAGAATAGGAGTTTTGCTTTTTTCTTGAGCAGGTCCTACCTGTGGAATCTTGTAAATACTCAGGATATCTGCCATAACCTGAAAGAGTTCAGAGTTTGGCCCGGCAATAACACATGCTAAGTTTTGGTGGATGCTGGCTTTGTAGTTGGGAACAAATTTGTCATGTGAAGAAAGAAGCTCCATAGAAGCAAGGTAAGTCCATGTTGCCGTGAAATAGTTGTTATATATCCCAAAGCCCAGAGTGATGTTTGGCAAGATCTGAGGATTTTCATTGATCTCCTTTACAGCCAATACCAAGGACAAGATCTGCAAATAGTTCTGTAGAAAAAAACTTCAAGGGCGGGTACTGCCTCTGTCACAATATTTATATTTCCAAACAAAGAATTTGTTACATTTTAATTTAATAATCTTTGTTAATAGCAAGATTCAAATTAGACTCCAACATCCCAAGGATAGTCTATGGAAAATACCTGTCCTCACTGTTCCATAAATTTGAATATAGAATAAGCTACTTGGATGACAACCTGTTTGATATCCATTTCTTTGAATACTGTAAATTATCCCTTTTACAATGTTTTTCTAGTATTGGAATATTTCTGTCTCATTTTAAAAGATCAAATTTTGTATATTGAGCCACATTAGGAATGGTAATATTTAAAAGCTGGAAAGGAAACATTTTTAGCATCTAAGAAATCCTTTCTTTGATTTCAAGGTTGTTTCACTAGGAAAAAAAAATATATAGATGAGTTAGACTGCAAAACTACCCAGGCTAAATTCAGTGGAAGATGCAAAATTCTTCCGACATATGAAGTAAAGGCCAATGTGCTTAGATTTTTTTAAATATTACCATAAACCATAGAACTGTTCTCAGTTGAAAACAAGTTGGTTAGGCCACTGTTATCTCTACTCTGAATTCCAGCCATATTCAATAGATTTTTTAAAAAGTGACCTGGAACTTCTGCATGTACTTAGTCTCAGAAATAAAATAATTAACTTTAGGTTTAGCTCACAGAAATGTCTGTTCCTTGCAGGATGTGATCTGATCACTTACAGGCATACAAATGTATGCTGGAATTGATGTGCCATGGAAGTTTGGGCAGAAACATTAGGAAACCAGAAAGAGTGCTAAAGATTTCTTTCTTTCTTTCTTTCTTTCTTTCTTTCTTTCTTTCTTTCTTTCTTTCTTTCTTTCTTTCTTTCTTTCTTTCTTTCTTTCTTTCTTTCTTTCTTTCTTTCTTTCTTTCTTTCTTTCTTTCTTTCTTTCTTTTTTTCTCATATATATATGTATACATTTGAACTAGATTGTAATGTTTATCTGTGTCATATATGTGTGTCTATGTGGGTATATGCATAATGGTATTTTTTTCAGAGCTGAATGCAACAAAATTTTATTTTAATTTATGCTGATTAGTGTACATTTAAAGTGACAATATTCTATTCTATTCTATTCTATTCTATTCTATTCTATTCTATTCTATTCTATTCTATTCTATTCTATTCTATTATTCTATTCTATTCTATTCTAATGTACGAAATAAAATAGAATCTGTGAGCAGAGGAACTACAAGTGAAAGCAGATAAAAGTTATATTTCAATCATGAATGGCCTCCTTAAAATACATTAACTAATTATCCAGTCAGATTTGGGAACTGATATAATAAAAAATGAGAGCTACATACAAGGGATCATCAATAAGTTCTTCAGTTGGAATTCTTTGGAAGGTGATCAGGTTAGACATCACATAGATCAGAGAAATAACACCCCCAATGATGAGATCACCTGAATGGTAAGACTTGTATTTAACAGTAGGATTGTCGATGGTACATTTAGCATCATGGAACATGACCTGAAGAAGTTATTTTATCACCCACAGTTTGAAGAGGAAGACTTCAAATCATAAATGTGTATTGCACAAATGATTGTTGATATGGCTTCTGAATATAGGGCAGCCTAACACTTTGCTTCTTGCTCTTGGATAATCTGAATGAAGAACTACAGTATATAAGAAAAACAAACTCATACAGTGTTGCTCTTTATGCATTGTATTTGAATATGTTTAGGAATGAAGAATATTAATAACATCAGTCAGTCTGGGTTGGCTTCCTATTTTGCTCGGCTCTTTGAAACTCCCTAGAGCTCAGAGGAGTAGAATTAAACATAGTCAATTATGGGATACAACACCTTTTGCTTTTCTGATATAGTAGGAAAAAATAATAAGGTTGGAGTAAATGGTTGGTGGCTTTTTGCATAGCAGCAACAGAAAAGCAGATAGCAATAGAAGGAAAAGAAGACAAAAGAAACCAAATAAAAAATATAATATGTGAAAAAGTACAGGTTCATCAGGTTTGTACTGGAATGATGGTATGACACACAAGTCAAGTTTGCCCTTGGAGGAGGTTTTACCAATGAGGAAACAATGTTAAACCAAAAAGCTTCATTATTTGTCAGAAAACATCCATGGCTTTAGATCACCAAGAGTTTGTTACTCTTCTCTGGCCATCAGTCCTTGAAATATTAAATGGCTTCAATTTAATAAATGTAATGTCAGTTTAGATGTTATGGTTTATTGAATCAACCTTGACTTGTGGTACTTGCAAGAACAAGTCCATGGATTTTCCTTGATACTTTCAAAAGTGCTTTGCCATTCTCTTGTTCTTATGGCCAAGAGAGAATGACTGGCTCAAAGGTATTCAGGTGACTTTTTTCTCAAACACATGTGTAGCTTGTGACCCAGGGTCCAAGGCTATGAGAAACTGGATGACAGGAAAAAAATGGAAGTCAAGCTAAGAAGATATGACTCGGTGTTTATTCTCTCTGCTACAAGCTGAATCTTGAATGAGATTGTCCCAAAGATGCTTTTTCAGAGGCAACCGGACTTTCTTGTTTTTCTTTGAAGATGTTTCGCTTCTCATCCAAGTAGCTTCTTCAGCTCTGACTGGATGGTGGGGAATGGTAGGATTCCCTCTCTCAACAGAGGGGGAGGGATATGATATCATTTATCTACAGTCTACAATGCAGTCCTTTCAACAGTTCCAAGAAGGCTCCATATCCATTTGCACCACTCAGGTGACCCTGATGACACAAATAAACCTCTGGATGGCCTCAACAACTCTCTAAAGAATGCAAATGACTAGCTGTCTGCAAGGAGTATAAATACTTCCATTCCCCACCATCCAGTCAGTTCTGAAGAAGCTTCTTGGATGAGAAGCAAAACGTCTTTAAAGAAAAGCAAGAAAGTCCAGTTTCCCTGTGAAAAAGCATCTTTGGGACAACTATGATCTGGATGCCAGAGAATCTCCATAGACCTGAGTGAGATTACATTTCTATTGAGGTTATGATTGTCTAAGTTGAGACTTCTCTTGGACTCCTGACTACTGAAGTCTTGTGTGCTTCTCTCAGATGGAGAACCTTAAGACTTCCCAGATTTGGAAGGTTAAATATATTTAACCTTCAGGTTATCAATATATTTTTCAGGTCATCAAGAGATCACTCTCTTGCTTGTTAAAACACACATGGCTCGTTAAGTAAACACGAGGTATCTGAGGGTGGGGAAGGCCATGGAGTGCCTAGTGATGGAACACGCCCCCAAGGCCTCCCCGATACACTAAGATACCTCATGCTTCCCCCTCCCTTCCTGCCATGCGGGACTCACCTGGAAAAGATTTGTCTCCTCTCTGCTGCGGTTCCTGCTGCTGCTCCGATCTGAGGCCAGGGGACGCATCCGGGCTCCGGAGGCCTTTTCCAAGCCTCCGGAGACTGGATCAATGGCCACGGAGCAATTTTGTGCCCCACCCCCATGGCTGATCCTGGCTCTGGAGACCTGGAAAAGACCTCCGGAGTTGAGATCTATGCCCGCGGAGCGATTTTGCACGCCCCCGCGGCCCAACCCGGCCTCCGGAGTCCAGATCGGGCCACTGAGGGGCCGCAAAATCGCTCCATGGCCATGAGTACAGACACCAGAGGCTTGGAAAAGGTCCCCAGAGCCCAGATCAGGCTGCTGAGGGGGCCGCAAAATCGCTCCGTGGCCATGGATCTGGTCTCCAGAGCTTGGAAAAGGCCTCCAGAGCCCGGATAGGGCCACAGGTGTGTGTGGAATCGCTCTGCAACCATAGATCTGGGCTCCGGAGGTCTTTTCCAGACCTCCAGAGCCCGGATTGGGCCACTGAGGGGCCGCAAAATCACTCAGTGGCCATGGATCCGGGCTCTGGAGGTTTGGAATCCGGGCTCTGGAGGCTTGGAAAAGGCCTCCCCAGCCCATATTGGCCATGAGGGGGGGGGCGGGAAATCCCTCTGTGGCCATGGATCTGAGCTCCGGAGGCCTGAAAAAGACCTCCAGAGCCGAGATCTAAAATAGATTTTGGACTTCCCGCGATCAAGCGGGGGTCCTCTCTTTGCTTGTCGCCCCTACAGGTCGAGTCTCGACCCTTTCCAGGGTCTCCCAGTGGAGCGAAACCGAACACGGAAGACGGAGCTCACCTTCCAGCATCCGCAGCAGCCGTGATGGCAAACTGGAAGTCTTGGACTTTAAAAACTTTAAATGGCATCAGTGACATCTTTTAGTGAAGTTTGGTATTACAACTTGTTATTTCCTAAAAGAGACTTGGCTTGAAGCCCAGACTTTAGATAAGACTCTTTTGACCTTGGTACCACCTGTGAGAAACTCAGCCATAAAGAGAACATCTGGGTGGTATAACTGGCCTACTTGAACTTTGAATGCAAACCTTTACTGACTTTCAGAGTTACATGTGGGGAATTGCCTTCCTATCTCATTATTTGAGGAACATTGAAATACCTTGGACTATAAAATCTTGCTTGACAAACAATTCTACTATAAAGACTATCTATAAACACGTGAAAGAGAGGTCCCATACCTAGTTATAAAATTATTTTTAACATCTGATTTTAAAGTCCTCAACTCAACACATTATTAAAAGAATATGGATGAAGACCAGGGAAAGATCCTTTCCATGTTGAAAGCAATACATGAAACCATTCTTTCAGCTTGTGATAAAATAAGACTTAACATAAAAGAACAAGATGCCAGCTTAGATACGCAAGCCCAAACTTTGACTACAACCAAAGAACTAACAATGCAAAAGATAACAGAAGAAGTGGAACAATCAAATAAGACAGAGGACTCAATTGACCAACAAATACAGTTAATGGAAAATCCAGAAAAGGGAGTAACACTGAAAATGGAAAAGACTTTCTATATAAATCAGAAGAAACATGAGGAGCAAGAAGAAGAACAGACTGAAGGGAAGACAAACATATTAAGACAACTATGGAGATCTGGAATAATAGAGAAACGATTCGCTAGCCCTTCCCCCCCCCCAAAAAAAAGAAATTTGAGAAAGAAGAAGAACAGATTGAATGGAAGATAAACATATCAGAGCAATAATGGGGAATTGGAACAATATGGAGACAATTTAATGAATACAAATGGGCTAGTCCTTCCAAAAATGGCAACTAAATGGTCTCCCTTATTTCAAATAACATACTGTATATAATAATAGGGGGAGATCTATATGACGATCTGAAAGCACTGATATGGAAGGCTAGTTGGCATAGGAAGAAAACCAGAATAAGGCTGAAGAAAATTGGGGTTTTGATTTATTAGAGGGGATTTCATATTATTAATTAGAGGATTAAAGGGAGAAGTTGAAATAAGGGGAATTTTGGTCATTAGATTTAAAATATTTGGAAATTAGTTGAAAATAAGGATTTTATCTGTTTAATATTTAAAAATTAGACCTAAAAGGAAAAAAAAATTATTATAAATATGTTTGATTTATTGATTAACCCAGACAATATATATAATGGTTTTGATTCATTAAAGGGGATATTGTAATATTAAGTAGATGATTTAATGTGGTGGGAAATAGATAACTTTTAGGAAATAGAACAAGACTATATCCAAATAGATAAAATGTGTATTTTGAATATTAGATTCTGTTATGAATTGACATAAGGGAAATTTTGGTTACCTAAAGCCTGAAAATTATAAATATCAAATGTTAAATTGGAATATTGATGGAAAATTAAAAATTGGGAAAAATTAATAACAGGACATGGATTGTTTATGAAGTTTGAATGTAAAAAGTAATTAAGATATGTATAAGCTAAAAAATTATTCATAAATGTAATAATGACGTTTTTGCTGAGTTGATATAATAAGAACTGTATTAGCTTAAATACGAGACAGCAGATGTTAAGGGAAAAAGAGAGGAAATATTTGATGTTGTAACTTGAGATTTGTAGTAAAGATTTTTATATGTTATAGAACTATTGATTAACCCAGCCACCACATTGCTTTTTAAATACTTAAATGTAAAATTGGAAAATTAATAAAATATTATTTTTAAAAAAGACCTCCAGAGCCAAGACCTATGGCTGTGGAACGATTTTCGGCCCCCCAGTGGCCCGATCTGGGTTCCGCAGGCCTACAAAAGGCCTCTGGAGCCCAGATCGGGCTGCTGGGTGGCTGCAAAATCACTCCGCGGCTATGGATCTGGGCTCCAGAGGCTTGGGAAAGACCTCCAAAGCCGAGATCTATGGCTGCAGAGCATTTTTCGCCCCCCCAATGGCTCAATCTGGGTTCCGCAGACTTACAAAAGGCCTCCGGAGCCCAGATCGGGCCACTGGGGGGCTGACAAATTGCTCCACGGCCATGGATCTGGGCTCCAGAGGCTTGGGAAAGACCTCCGAAGCCGAGAACTATGGCCACAGAGTGATTTTTGGGGCCCCAGTGGCCTGATCTGGGCTCCGGAGGCTTGGAAAAGGCCTCCACAACCCAGATCGGGCTGCTGGCGGGGCCACAAAATCATTCCATGGCCATGGATTCGGAACCTGGATGCTTGGAAAAGGCCTCCGGAGCCCAGATCGGGCCACTGGGGGGTGCAGAATCTCTCCGCGGCCGTGGATCCGGGCTCTGGAGGCTTGGAAAAGGCCTCCGGAGCCCGGATTGGGGTGCTGGGGGTGCTGAAAAATCACTCCGTGGCCATGGATCCGGGCTCCAGAGGCTTGGAAAAGACCTCCGGAGCTGTGATCTATGGCAGCAGAATGATTTTTGGGCCCCCAATGGACTGATCTGGGCTCCAGAGGCTTGGAAAAGCCCTTTGGAACCCGGATCGGGCTGCTGGGGGGTGCAGAATCTCTCCGCAGCCATGGATCTGGTCTCCGGAGGCTTGGAAAGGCCTCCGGAGCCCAGATCAGGCCACTGGGGGGGCTGCAAAATCTCTCTGTGGCCATGGATCCAGGCTCTGGAGGCTTGGAAAAGGCCTCCCGAGCCCCAATTGGGTCACTGGGGGCTGCAGAATCGCTCTGCAGCCATGGATCCGGGCTCCAGAGGCTTGGAAAAGGCCTATGGAACCCAGATCAGGCTGCGGGGGGGGGGAAGAATCTCTCAGTGGCCATAGATCTGGGCTTTGGAGGCTTGGAAAGGGCCTCCAGAGGCTTGGAAAAGGCCTCCGGAGGCTTGGAAAAGGCCTCTGGAGCCTGGATTGGGCTTCTGGGGACCCCCACAAAATTGCCCTGTAGCTATGGATCCGGTCTCCAGAGGCTTGGAAAAGGCCTCTGGAGCCCGGATCGTTCCGCAGGGGGTTGCAGAATCTCTCTGCGGCCATAGATCTGGACTCTGGAACCTCTGAAAAGCACTCCAGAGCCCGGATCAGGCCATGGGAGAACGGCAAAATCGCTCCGCGGCCATAGATCCTGTGTCTAGAGTTCTTTTCCAGGCCTCCAGAGCCTGGATTGGGCTGCTGGGGGGGTCTGCAAAATTATTCCACGGCCATGGATCCGGGCTCTGGAGGTTTGGAAAAGACCTCCGGAGCCGAGATCTATAGCCGGAGAGTGATTTTTGGGCTCCCAGCAGACTGATCTGGGATCCAGAGACTCTGGGCCACTGTGGGGGCATAGAATCTCTCTGTGGCCACGGATCTGATTTCTGGTGGCTTGGAAAAGGCCTTCAGAGCCCGGATTGGGCTGCTCGGGGGGCACAAAAGCACTCCATAGCTATGGATCCAGTCTACAGAGGCTTGGAAAAGGCCTCCGGAGCCTGGATCAGGCCACTGGGGCCCCCAGCAAAATTGCTCTGTGGCCATGGATCCAAGTTCTGGAGGCTCAGAAAAGGCTTCCCGAGCCCACATTGGACTGCGGGGGGAGGCGCGAAATCGCTCTGCTTCCATGGATCTGGGCTCCAGAGGCTTGGAAAAGGCTTCAGGAGTTTGGATTGGGCCGCTGGGGGGCTGCAAATTTGCTCCGCGGCCATGGATCTGGGCTCCGGAGGCTTGGGAAAGGCCTCCAGAGGCTTGGAAAAGGCCTCAGGAGCCCAGATCAGCCGCAAGGGAGGGTGCAAAATCACTATGCAGCCATAGATCTGGGTGGCAGAGGTCTTTTACAGGCCTCTGGAGCCCAGGTTGGGCTGCTGGCGGTCTGCAAAATCACTCTCCAGCCATAGATCCAGGCAGCAGAGGTCTTTTCCAGGCCGCCAGAGCTCGGATCGGCTGCAGGAGGGGGCGCAAAATCACTCTGTGGCCATAGATGCATGTGGCAGAGGCCTTTTCCAGGCCTATGGAGCCCTGATCCAGATTCTGGAGGCATGTCAAAGCATCCCCCGGCTTTGGTTTGGTTCTCTGTTGCAGAGAACAGAGGCCTAAAGAACCATGAGATCATGCGAGATCAGTAGTGTGAGATCTCGCTCCACTCATCTCGCATCATCTTGCATTATTTTAGGCCTCCATTCTCTGCAAACACATCAAAGGCCTGGAGCAGCCAAGAAAGCAAAGATTCTCCATCTTTGCAGGGTGAGTAATGAAGGCCTGGTGCCTAGGGAGACCCATGGCGGGGAGGGAGGGAATATCCAGGGTGAGTGTTGCAGAGCCACTGCGGTCGCTCGTAAGGACGAATGACTGCTGTGGTGCTGCAATACTCGTAATTTCAGGAGTTGCTCGTAAGCACTAGGGGGCGCTCATCACGTAACTTTGAACAAGCGTTAAGTGAACGCTCGTAATTTGGGGATTACCTGTATAGAAAATCAAGTGATCAATCTGAAGTCATGGGCAAGAAAATAAGTAATTAAAATTGGATCAGCCAGAGAATCAAATTTGGAAAGGGTTGACAAGCTATATGACTCCTTTTTTCTAAATTGTAGGAAATGGTGGATAAATTGTGAATTGGTCTAAATTGAGAAAGTGAGAAAATTTCAGTATTCAAAGAGGCACATTTCTTCTCAGGCAGTGCCCAAATTGTTCCCAGTGCTTTACTTGCAAATAAGGAAGACCTGCTTTTTTTCTCTTCAGACATTTAGCTAAAAACCCAGATATGCCCATTATTTAAAGTTGCGCGTGCACGCGCGCGCGCGCGCGCACACACACACACACATTTCGTTAGGTATCTGATGTTGGGAGTCATAAAAACCTAGAACCAATAAATCTCATCCTCCAGTAGTCAAAATGAAAAATCATAAATTCTCTGGAAGGACCACAGTTGGCAGAGTTTGCCTCTAGAATATGGTCAGTGTGGTGAAACACTTTAAGGCACATTACAGGGTTTTGAAAGTCATCATCTACACTTTCTTCCTGGGTGAGTTGATGAAAGTCACCACCACCAACATAGTTTACATATTTTCAGTTATTTTAACCAGCTTGCTTTCATTAGGATGACCACATTCATACTTTTAAATATCTGACCAGTTTGGGAAAAGTTTTACATATAGTACAACATCTTTTAGTCATTCTCCTTTCAATTACTTCTCTTGTTTGTGGATGAATGGTATTTTTAAGCTTCCAATCAGAAGAGTCATCCCATCAAATCTACCTAAAATTTATGCTTCCTATATTAGTAAGTACTCAAGTGCTTGAGTACATTTTCCACACTCTTAGTATCAGTGTAGACACATTTTGGGATTGCGGGGAAAAGCAAGAAAAAGGAAGTAGGGAGTTATTTATCTTTACCCCCTCTGAAATGCTAGTTTGAAAACTGAGCAGTTTGGACTAGAAGTCAGATTTTTCAACAAACTTTTTTTTCTACATTGAATGTTTGGGAAAAACTATAATTTGCTCAACGAGAAATATACTGTATGGCTGTTCCCATGTTTTTTTTAAAAAATAATATTCATTGCTCATATAAATAATGGGGTTGCCTTTCCGATGAAGTGCATATATTGTTCTTCATTACTTTGAGAAAAAAAGGACTAATTCTGAACAAATTTAACAAACTGAAAGAAGCTCCATTTGGAACTGGAGTAATAAGCTTAGTAAATAAATATAAACAAAAAGATTTCACATTCGTTTCTTTATTAGCTGCTCCTTTCTGTTCAAATCAGGCCTCAGAACAATAACATAGCATTTTGGGGGAAAGATGCAGCCCAGTAATCCAACTGCAGATATCAAAATTGAGAAGATCTCCACAGCTACCATGTATTTTCCCTTGCTGCTCAGATAGGTGGGAACAAAGGATATCCAGACACTACAAAAGACCAACATACTGAAGGTGATAAATTTAGCTTCATTAAAGCTATCAGGTAACTTTCTGGCTAGGAAGGCTACCATGAAGCTGATGGCCGCCAAGAACCCCATAAAACCAAGGACAGTGTAAAACATGATGGCTGAACCTTCATTACATTCCAGGATAATTTCTTCAACCATAGAATGCATGTCTGAATTTGGGAATGGGGGAGAAATTGCCACCCACACACTACAAATAGTGACTTGTATCAGGGAGCAATTCGACATTGTAACAAGACTACATTAAAAGAATGATGCAAGTCCAAAAGTACAAAACTTTTTTCTGCCACTTTCAACTCATCCATTCAGGCAGATCCTTTTTAGGTTTTCTATCTCTTAAATCACTGGGGGCAGCATCTCTTCCGCTCTTTCCCCAAGGGCATTGCCACATTCCATTACAAAACTCCTTGCATGGCATCTCTTACCTGTCTGGTTGGCAATTTTCCCTTTGGGACAACAAAGGCATTTGTAACAGCAAAATGGCTTCCCTTCTATTTTGACTTTGCTGTAACCCAAGGAGCAATGAGCATTACACAAAGAAAGAGGTTGTTTCTATTGATAAATGAAAGTGGAATGCATTTAGAATTTAAACAATTTCACTCTAGAAATCATCAACTTTGATGTATATTTTCTTTCTTCTTTTAATCAGAGTTATGAAACATTCTATGCTAGCATGCAAGGCTTATTTTATTCTTTAAAATATCGTCCTGGCATAATGAGTCATATAAATGAAAAATCTCTTATTCATGTGATAGATCTCAAATATTAGGCCTAATATTTGATAGACAGAGATACATTGAGTTAGTTTTTCTTCTACAAATTCCTTTTCAAGAATATAATATATACCTGGTTAAAAAGATTGGGCCAAACAATGTTATCTGATGACACAGAGAGAAGATTTTCTAGTTGAGCTGATGGATTTACTTTTCCAACTTTCATCCTAAGAAAGGATTGATTTGAGAAGATGACCCAGTTGACAATATCAAAGCCAGTTGCAACCATCCCATTCTGGTCAAAGAAAATGTTTTCTCCAGCACTGTTGTTAAATGAGACTTTTCTAAGATAGTGATGAAGCTCAAGAGAAGAACATAACAGTAATTAATAAAGGTATGGAAGAATGACAAAAAAAACCGTACAGCAATATGATTTTAAAAGAAATTGTTGTGCTCCTTACTTATTATAGGATTAATTCATCACTTCCATTAATAGCATCCAAAACAGTCATAAAAAGGGATAGAGCAATTTTAAGGGTGCCTAACATGTTTATATCTGCCACTATTACCAACAGCATGTCTTCCTGCTCCTCCTCCTTAATGTCATTTGGCAGTTATGCACAGCTTTTTCTATCTCCTTCCTTATCATTGTCTTCTCCCTGTGTTGTCATTTTTATTCTCGGTGCCTAAGGCCATCACATTTGATCTGTTCTTCACTGTCATAGTTATGTATCCATCTTTAAAGCACAAAGCTTTCAAGATTCTGTGCTGTATGTTGAGAGAGAAAATGGATGCTGTTTTTTTTCTTATAAATGCTTCTTTTGAGGTATATAAAGGCATTTTCAGGCACAGTCTGGAATCCTGTTTCACATTTTCAGTATGACACTTTTAATACAGTGATTTTTAAAATCTGTATTAACCTTAATTGGATTGTAGCACAGAAAACCATGCTATTCAAATCTCACGGATTGCGCACTTCCAATTCTAAGATTCCTTTATTTCAGAAGATATTGTTGTGCTATCTACTTATAATAGTAGTAGTAGTGATAATAGTAATTTGTCAATCCCATTATCAGCATCCAGAATAGTCATCAAAATAGTCTAACAGCCCTCTTTTCATGGCTATTTCCTAAAAGTAGATGCCACCACCACCATGTTTTATTAGTATTATTTGGCAACCACATCAACTTCTTCTAGCTTCTTCCTCATCATCATGTCCTCATTGTTGTAATGTTCATTCTCAGTGCCTAAAGCCACCAGAATTCATGCTGTTCTTCTCTGTCATAATTATGCAACCATCTTTAAAGCACCAAATTCTCTATTATATGTGTTCAAAGAAAAAGTGAATATATATTTCTCCAGGGGAAAAAGAGCTTCTCCCACCATCCCATCACCAAGATGTATTAGCAATATCACTAGTGAGAAAGCTCCATGAGAGATATTTTCTTTTAGGGTTTTTACTTTACAGTTTAATTAACAAATGACATGGAGAAGGTGACACAATAGTTGCATCTCCAGTTTGATCATCAGATGATTAACATTGTTGCAAATCAGAACTGGTACCATTTATTGTTTGCAAAAATACTTCAGTTAACTGATCAAAGTAATTTGTTATTCTAAATTACGAATATATTCTTAATATTTTTATATTAAGAATATAAAATATTAACAATATGGAAAGTCCACATAAAATATGATAAAAATTAATCCAAATATCTGGAACATAAAGAAACAATGTGGGGAAATCAACCATTTGGTGCAGGAAGGGGTATGGAAATGCTGATCCATCTCTTATATTTAAATACGTTTCAGCATTCTTCATGAGGATTTGTAGATATGGAAGCAAAATCATCTGCTAGATCAATAAATGTAGGAGCTTACTTGCCACACCTGATGATGAAAAATCTTCTTTTTCCCTGTAGTAGCTATTGCTCTGTGTTTGGAGTGGGATGTAAGCATGGCTTGGAGAGCATGTGCCACAGCATAGACTGCATTGTAGATACTGTAGCTTTGCCCAGTCATGCTCAGTTCAAAAACAGAATCTGAAATAGTGTCCAGCTTGTCTTCTCCAGTACATCTTTTCTCTGACTTTGGCTTCAAAGTGGAATTTGAGAAGGAACATCCAAATATTTGCTCCCAAAAGACCCCTGAAAGACTGTCTTCTTTTTCGGGAACACCATTTGTCATCTGGGGACTTGAATCCTAATATTTTTTTTTGAAGAAACTGAGAAAGAAAGAGCACCATGGATGAAGTCTATACTACTGTCTCTTTGAAATGGAACTGAAGTGTATTCCATCTGGGCTGAAAAAAATCCAAACTTTGTTTTTTTGTCTCCACTGTTGTTTCCAAATATTCTGAAACAGAGAAGATCATTCTGAAAAGAGCCATAACCTGGTTTTCACAATATACAATCACAACACTAGAAATACTTGTCATAATGACATTGTACATTTGAAGACAATTATCCATTTTTTCTCCGAGATCACTTGAAAAAGCTTCTAGCACAAGCTCTTCAATATAATCAAAGCAGATTCCCTTTTCAAAAAACATGAAAAGCACTTCTTGCAGTAAACTTTGACCAATCTCATTTTCTTGACAAATTAGCCCAATCCAGGACCACTTAAAATACAGCAGCAGCTGGAGGATCCCCATAATTTGAAGTTGTTCATTTGGGAACATCTGATGATAAAAAGCTGTTTGAATCATATTGTTGATCACTGGAGCAGAGCCATATATGAGCTAAGGATAAAAAGGAAATAGAAAAGAGAATGTATTCATATAAATTGGTAATGATATGAGAACAACCTTGGGAGACAGAAGTAAGTGATGTAGACTAGACAGCTCTCATGCAAATGTTATCTCAGTCTAAAGGAGAAGAGGAGCCATAGGAAGACTTTTAGAAGGGATCCTTCTAAATACTTTCAGTCTTGTAAGATTCTGTTAATATAATCTTACAATAAAGATAGAGAAAATATTCATTCTTCTGCTGCTTCTCTAGAATACATTGAAGGGCAAATATCAGTCTTACAGGTCTGTAAGTAATGTTCCTCTCCTCATTACTCCTTTTACTTTCTGAGAAAGTAGGGAAAGTCTTTGTGAAATGTTTTCCACACCCCTTTTCTTTCTATGGGCTGAGATACCTTTTACATAATGGTTGTCTTGTTTGTGGTTCTTCCTTTTGAGATCAAATAATAATAATAATAATAATAATAATAATAATAATAATAATAATAATAATAATAATAATAATAATAATAATAATAATAATAACAATAATAATAATAATAATAATAACAATAATAATAATAATAATAATAATAATAATAATAATAATAACAACAACAACAACAACAACAAAACAACAATACTAATAATAATAAGAACAACAACAACAACAACAACAACAATAACAATAACAATAACAATAATAATAATAATAATAATAATAATAATAATAATAATAATAATAATAATAATAATAATAATAATAATAATAATAATAATAATAATAATAATAATAATAATAATAATAAAACATCCAGATGAAAAACATCCAGAAAGTGATGTAATTGAACAACGATTAATGGATCAAAAACACTACATCATCCGTAATAAAGTTTTTACAGATGTGGAAATGCAACAACTAGAAACATTGGCTAAAAAGAAAACAAGTAATGATGATGAACAGGCTGAAAAAATGTTCCAACACCTGAACAAACTAACCAACAAACTGACCAACCAGCAGAAGAAGCCGCCACACAGGGTGAAGATTCCCCTGTACAACAACTCAAAAATGTAGAGCTAAGTGATCTAGCAAAAATGCTGAAAGAAAAGATAGAAAACCACATCAATGAAAACACAGAAAGAAAAAGACTGCCTGCCATTCGTGAAGTGCATAGCAAACGAGTGAAAGATATACTAAATGCTGTGAACAACATATTAACTTCCATCCCATCCAGCACACTGTATGAAACAAACCAACTAATGTACAGTACAGCTGCCGTTATAACTACAGAATTGGGTTATAAAATGCCAAAAAAGAAGCCCACTGGAACACCAAAGTGGAAAATTCGACTTGAAAATAAAATAAAAAAAACTACGAGGAGATGTCAGCAAATTGAAATACTTGAAAGAAGGAAAACTAAAGAATGAAAAGCTGAAAAATAGTTTATACAAAAAGTATAATCTGGAGGAAAAAACAATAACGGAAACTATGGAAGAACTAAAACAGCGTGTAATAGCAACAGCAAAGAAAATTGAAAGATACGAAGGACGAATAAAACAATATCGTGAAAATGTCCAGTTCAGAAGAAACCAGCACCTCTTCTACCAGTCACTTGACAAAAATCAAGTCCAAACTAGTGTTCTCCCGTGTAAAGAAAAAACTTTAAACTTTTGGAAAGAACTGTGGGAAAACCCAGTGGAACATAATAAAACTGCCTCCTGGATCAAAGATATCCAAAAAGAAGCAACACAAAACAAAATGGAGAATACTGTAATAACCGCTGATACAGTTGCAAAACAAGTAAAGAAGGCCAAGAACTGGAGTGCACCTGGCCTGGACGAGCTGCATGGATACTGGTTGAAACATCTCACCAGCCTCCATCACCACATGGCCACTCAGTTTGATGAAATGCTCCAAAATGCCACAAGTGAAGAATGGTTAACAGCTGGCCGAACATACTTGATAATGAAGGACCCAGAAAAAAGCACAGAACCAAGTAACTACCGTCCAATTACTTGTTTGCCAACAACGTTCAAACTTTTTACAAGAATACTGGCAAATTCAGTATTCAACCATCTGATGGAAAACAGTCTGTATCCGGTAGAACAAAAAGGAAATTATAAAAAATCAAGAGGAACAAAAGATCAGCTGCTCATTGACAAAATGGTACTTAAAAATGCAAAGCGACGGAAAACAAACTTAAATATGGCGTGGATTGATTACAAGAAGGCATTCGACTCATTACCCCATAGTTGGATTAATGCGTGTTTGGAAAACTTTGGAATCAGCAAAAATATATGTACATTTTTGAAAGCAAATATGCAAAAATGGAAAACAGCCCTAACAGTAAATGGGGAGAACATTGGTGAAATTAACATCAGACGAGGAATTTTCCAAGGGGACTCACTTTCACCACTACTGTTCAACATCGCATTAATTCCATTGACAATAATCTTACGAAACACAAAACAGGGATACTACATCTCAAGCCAGCATGGCAAGATAAACCATCTGCTGTACATGGATGACTTAAAACTGTACGCGAAAAGCCACACTGAACTTGAATCAATACTCAACGCAGTCCAACTATTTAGCAGCGACATCAGAATGAACTTTGGACTTGAAAAATGTGCTGTACTATCCATGCAACGAGGAAAAATGGCAAAAATAGAAGGAATAGAACTGGGAAATGGAAGTATTGTAAAAGCACTAGCAAAAGATGACGGTTACAAATACCTAGGCATATTGGAAGCAGATAACATCTTGAATGGAAAAGTCAAAGAGTCAACGCAAAAGGAATACATCAGGAGAGTCCACAAAATTTTAAAATCAAAGCTGAATGCTGGAAACATAATTAAAGCCATTAATACATGGGCAGTCCCTTCTGATTGAGTCTTTTTAGGTTCTTCCTCTTCTGTTTGTTTCGATGCTCCTGCTTCTTCCTCTGGTTTCTTAGATCTAATATCGCCTTCTTCCAGAAATGTTCTATGATTGTTAAAAAATTCCTCTGCTTTAAGTGGGGTATCCAATCTATATCTTCTCGAGTCCCAAAAAATTAATAATCCTTCTGGGACCAACCATCTAAAATTTATTCCTTTATTCAGTAGTTTCCTTGTCAAAAATTGATATTCTCTTCGTGCTTCTCTTATTCTCTTCGGAATCTGTTTAAGAACTAGAAGTTCTTTATCTTTATATTTCAGTGGTTGGTCTCTTATGGCTCTCAAAATCTCATCTCGTATTGTTCTTTTAAGAAATCTTACGTGGACCTCTCTGGGAACTCTATTTCTTCTTGCATAGCTTGAGTTGACTCTAAAGACCTGGTCCAGTTCTTTTTTCATTTGATCCATTTCCAGTCCAAGTCGATCCGCCAATAGCTCACACATCAACTCTAACAGGTTCTCATCTTTCTCTTCCGTAATGTTTTGGAATCTCAAAAAGTATGACGCACGTTCCATCTCCATGACAGCGATACTATCTTCCAATTCCGCATTGACATGCGCCAATCTCTGGTTTTCATCTTGTAATGCTTCTAATTTCTGATCCACCATCTCCGACTTATCTTCTATTTTTTGTATTCTTTGTTGAGTATCTATCATCGCCTGTTGGAAAGTTTCCATTTTTTGATCCATTTTAAGAAGGTCACTTTTCAAGTCTACATAATCTTTTTTCATTTCCATTTTAGAGTCTGCGATTGCTTGGAGTATCGCTTGCGTATCTTTTTGTTGAGTTTCCTGTTGTAAAAATGTAGTAATTGATTTTTGAGGAGCTGGGCTCACTGAGGTTGAAGCGGGGGCTGAAGAGCCCTTCTTCACCCCTTTAGCCAAATTTGAGATGCTCATTTTCTAGTTGTTGTATTTATTTATAATCCACCAGAGGGCCCGATGGCCAATTGTAATCCAATGCCCTCCTATTATCAGGAGACAAGGCACATGTATTTTAACGGGAAAAAAGAAAAAAAAAGAAGAAGAAAAAAGTGCTAATAATTCCAACAAAAATTAATTAAGAAAAAGGGGGAACAACAAAAAATTTCTGGAACCATCCCAAAAGGAGGAAGAATAAAAAGTAAAAGTAAAAAGAGCAAACAGAAAGGCCAAAAAAGAGATGTATTTATACCCAAAAGAAAAATCAAAAAGGAGAAAAAAGAAATAGAATAAAAAAAGGAAAGAATTATGATGTAAAAACAAAAATATTATAACAAAAAATGATCTAATTGTAAGTTAAAAAAATTATTTCACAGTCACCCACAAGAAAAAACAAAACCCTATTTTTTGCTATAAAAAATATATAGCTAATTAAAAAGACTAAACATTCACAGAAGGAGCTGGGAACTTTCCCTCTCAGTAGCTTTTGAGAGAGATAAGAATGTCTGGGCTTACAGCCAAGTCTTGCAGCTGAATAAACAAAGCTATCAGAGAACAAAGAGAGGAAAATTACAATGTAGCCTCTAAGTGGTAAAAAAAAAGAAAAAAAGATGTCCAAAGTGGTTTCAAAGTTCTTTAAAGTTCTTTAAAGTTAGTAAAAGTAACAACAAGAAAAAAAACAGAGTAGCTTTCCCAATTAAGTCTTCCTCTCCTTCCAAAATAAGATATTTTCTCCAGTTAGAAAAGTTTTTAAAGTAATCCAAATTGGTTCTTACGCTTAAACCGCCGTTTATCCGGGAGGGGGGGGGAATAAATCCACCTCCTTCCCCCCTTCAGCCTTCCAGCTTCGTTTTAAAGACAGTCTTCCATTAAATCCACTTCATAAAGAGAAAAGAAGCGTATTCTCACCCGTCCGAGCTGCTTGCCTTCCAAATCAGCTGTTTTCTGTCTCCGACGATCAGCTGGGAATGGCGGCTCGCATAAATGTGATCCGCCTTTCTTTTGCTGGTTCCAGGGGCTGCTTTGGGTTCAGTAAGCCGGCTACCGCCGGCTCCCGTTCCTCAAAGGTTCGCCCTTCGGTGGCCACCCCTCCAGGGTGGCATTTAGCCCAAATGGGCCCGCCAGCGAAGAAATTTCGGACCCGGGGAGCGGAGCAATTTTCCCCGGGTCTACAGTCAGCACACACCGGAATAACCTAAAAAGACTCAATCAGAAGAAGACGTAAGACCCAAAGATCAGAGACAGATAACTTCTCCTAGAAGACTGAGATCTAAGTACAATTAAAACTATGGATGAAATTGGAATTTTCTCAACAAATATAAATGGTCTTAACTCTCCATCAAAAAGGAGTAAAATATTTTATAGATTACAAAAATTAAAAATGGACATAATCTGCCTCCAAGAGACACACATAAAAAGACAACACTTTAGACTTCTAGAACAACCAAAAATAGGCAAACTTTATTTCTCATCGGCACTGCAAAAGAAAAGAGGGGTAGCTTTCTATATAAAAGAGAAGATGAGCCCAAAACAAATTTATGTTGATGATGAAGGAAGACTATTAATGGTGGAAATTACATGGAACCAAAAACAAATTTTGATGATTGCGATATATGCCCCCAATGAGAAACAAGATCAATTTTTTCAGCAACTATATGATAAGTTAATGGAATTAAATTATCAAAACCTTTGTATTCTTGGAGACTTTAATGCGATAACTGACGCAAAACAGGATTACAAGAGCCACAAACAAGGGAAAAAAGGGGGAAACACCTTATCTAATCCCTTTTTAGAGATGAAAGACGAATTAGGTATACAAGATATATGGAGAGAAATGAATCCAGATAAAGCACAATATACATTTTACTCAAATAGACATAAATCCTGGTCACGAATTGATATGATATGGACTTCTTATGATTTAAAGACTATGATACAGGAGATTGAAATAGAACCTAATATTTGGGCAGACCATAACCCAATTAGAATGACATGGAAAGGAACTAGAAAGAAATTAAGATGGTGGTTCAACAAAGCTATATTGAAAGAAAAGGAATTTTTGCAATTAGCAACGAAAGAAATGGATTTTTTTTAAAAAATAAATAAGAAAGAAGAAACTTCTATTCAAAATGTATGGGATACAGCGAAAGCATATTTTAGGGGCGTGGTTATAACCTATGTGGCCAAAAAGAATAAAGAAAAGAAACAAACACAACTTAGATTGAGAGAACAATTTAGTAAATTGGAAACGGAGCTACGAAATGATCCACAAAAGAAAGAATTGAAGATACAGATGGAAGTAATAAAACACAAACTAAATCTAATGGAAATGGACATAAGGGCACAACAGATTAAACGAGGTAAACAGAATTTCTTTGAAAATGCCAATAAGCCCGGAAGATGGTTGGCATATAAATTGAAAAAAGAAAGAGAAAAAAGATTGATAAGTAAACTACAAGATACAAAAGGCCAATTGTACTGTCACAATGATGCAATTAAAAAAATTACTACAGCTTATTATGAGACACTCTATAAAACTGAGGTGGTTTCGAATGAGACAATACAGGAATACTTAAAAGAAGCGGACCTTCCAAAAGTACCAGAGAACATGCAATACATATTAAATGAGAACATAACAATGATGGAAATTACAGAGGCAATAAAAAAACAAAAAAAGGATAAAACTCCGGGACCTGATGGTCTCCCTGCAGAATTTTATATAGCTTTACAAGACATTGTAAGCCCAATTTTGAAAGACCTTTGTAATGAAGCTTTTTTAGAGACAAAAATACCAAATTCCTGGAAAGAAGCCAACATCTCTCTTATACTTAAAGAAGATACTGACTGTACACAAATTAAAAACTACAGACCAATATCTTTACTAAACGTGGATTATAAAATATTTACTACAATAATGGCAGAAAGAATGAAGAAATTTTTGATTGAATTCGTCCATCCAGACCAAAATGGCTTTTTACCAAAAAGACAGATAAAGAACAATTTAAGGATTATTTTAAATGTGTTGGAGTATTATGAAAACCATCCAGGGAAACAGTTGGCGCTTATATTTCTTGATGCGCAAAAAGCTTTTGATAATCTTAATTGGCAATTTTTGTTTCAACAGTTGAAGGAGATGGACTTTGGCGGAAATTTTATAAATGCAATTCAAGCAATTTATAATAAACAATCAGCAAGGATACTTATAAATGGAGACTACACAGACAGCTTTGACATTAAAAAAGGCACAAGGCAGGGATGTCCATTGTCCCCTTTGTTATTCATTTTTACATTGGAAGTGTTGGCTAGAAATATTAGGCAAGATATTGAGATTAAAGGATTGGAGATAAAAGATCAAAAATATAAACTACAGGCTTTTGCGGATGATTTAGTTTTTATTTTGGAGGAACCACTAGAGACGGCTGTTAAACTCTTGCGGAAAATAGAGAAATTTGGAGAAGTCGCGGGGTTGAAGATAAACAGGGAAAAGACTAAAGTATTAACGAAGAATTTAACAGATAAACAAAAAATTCAATTCGCTAAAAAGACAAACCTTCAAATAGCGAAAAAAGTTAAATATTTAGGTATCTATTTAACTTCAAAACATACAACAATAAAAGAAGACAACTACGAGAGATTACTAAAACAAATAAAAGTGGATTTGGAGAAGTGGAAAAATCTTCAATTATCATTATTAGGAAGGATAGCGACTGTTAAGATGAATATTTTACCTAAGCTAATTTTTCTTTTTCAAACAGTCCCTGTCAAGTTAAATCAAAAATTCTTTGATGAACTAAACGCTACAATAATTAGATTTATATGGCAAGGTAAAAAAGCCAGAATTAAAATTAAATTATTACAAGATTCTAAAGACAGAGGGGGCCTTGGACTCCCGGATTGGAGACTTTATTATCAGGCAGCTATTTTGCTTTGGCTTAAAGAATGGATTACATTGAGAAACAAAAGGCTTCTTTATTTAGAGGGGCATGATTTGCAATTAGGTTGGCATGCATTTTTGTGGTATGAGAAAAATAAAGTACACAAATATTTTCAAAATCATGCTATAAGGAATGTATTGTTTTCAGAGTGGGAAAAAATTAAACATAAAATGTATATGAAAATACCTGAGTGGATTTCGACAATGGAAGCCTTTTCCTATCCAAATCTAATTAACTATGATAAACTTGTTAGCTATAAAGATATTTTGGACAAAGATGGGAAACTTAAAGACAGACAAATTCTTCAGCAACAGGGTATTGACTTAACATGGTGGTCTTACTTGCAAATTCAGACAAGATATGAAAAAGATATAAAGTCTACAGGATTTTATAAAGAACAGACACCGTTAGACAAAATATTGTTAAAAACTGATGAACATTTGATTAAAAAACTCTATAAATTTCTGCTAAGCTGGAAGATGGAAGAAGAACAAGTAAAAGAAACAATGATAGTATGGGCTAAGAATTTTGGATATTCTATAGACTTAGAAGATTGGCAAAAACTATGGGATCGAAATATGAAACTTACTAAAGCGGCGCATATAAGGAGAATTTATATAAAATGTTTTATAGATGGCATATGACACCAGTTAGACTAGAGAAAATGTTTAAAAATGTATCAAATATGTGTTGGAAATGTAAACAAAAACCAGGAACTTATTATCACATCTGGTGGATATGTCCTAATGCAAAGATATATTGGCTTAAAATTCATAAATGGCTAGAAAAGATGACTAAGATACAGATAGAATTTAAACCGGAATTGTTTTTATTAGGAATATTAAGATCTAATTACGGAAAAGAGAATGAATATTTAATCTTACATATATTAACAGCCGCGAGAATAGCATTTGCCCAATTTTGGAAAAATGAAAAGATACCACCTGACCAGACTATTATTATGAAAATATTGGAATGTGCAGAAATGGATAGACTAACTTTAGAAATTAAAGAGAAAGAAGACACAATTTTTTTTAAAACATGGGAAAAATTTTATCAATGGTTAGCAATAAGACAGAATGAAAAAGGATGATGAAATTAAATAAGATAAATGATGTATTTTCTTTTGAATATTATTTTTTAACTTTTTGGTTAGATGTTTACATTTAACTATAATTAATTATAATTAAAAGCGTTATATTGATATTTATATTTAACTATATTTACTTAGTAATACATCACTAATAGTATATTGATCATTGTTACTTATAGAATGAATGATATGTATTGGCTTAAGTTTTTATCATTAATAGTGATAAATTTACTAATACAGCTTTTTAGTACTATGTTAATCATGTATACTTAATATGTATACCCGGACGATAGTCTGCTTGCTAAAGCGTTGATTTAGTGTTGGGGTTAACCCCATTATTGTATCTACCCCTACCCTTGGTTTAATCCTTGTTTTTTTACCCCATGTTATACCTCTACCTACCCTTCCCTTTCTATCCCGATAAAAATAATAAAACATATTTTAAAAAAATAAATAAATACATGGGCAGTCCCAGTGATACGCTACTCAGCTGGAATTATCAACTGGACTTTGGCTGAACTGGAAAACCTAGACCGGAAAACACGTAAACTTTTGAATATGCACCACGCTCTACATCCACGAAGTGACATCGACAGGTTGTACCTGCCAAGAAAAATAGGGGGCAGAGGACTATTGCAAATCCACCAAACTGTAGAAGAAGAAAAACGAAGTTTGAATGACTATGTGAATCAAAGTACAGAAAAACTGCTGCAGGCTGTGAAAACAGAGAGCACTATAAAAATAACAGAAACAAAGGCAGAATATAAGGAAAAACGGCTGGATGACAGATTAAATAGATGGAAAACCAAAGCTTTGCATGGACAGCATTTGAAAAACATTGAAGGAAAATGTGATAACAACTTGACATGGGCATGGCTTAAGATGGGAACCATCAAGAAAGAAACGGAAGGCTTAATACTGGCTGCTCAAGAACAAGCATTACCAACTAATGCCATGAAAGCGAAGATACAAAAATCCACTGACAATCCAAATTGCCGACTTTGCAATGACAAAGTTGAAACTGTTTCACACCTAATCTGTGAGTGCAGCAAAATCGCACAAACTGATTACAAATCTAGACATGATCGAGTTGCTAAATTAATCCACTGGGCATTGTGTAAAAAATACGACTTGCCTGTATCCGAAAAGTCGTGGGAACACAGGGTGGAAAAAGTTGTTGAGAATGAGAGGGTGAAGATCTTGTGGGACTTTCGAATACAGACAGATCGCCATTTGGAACACAATACGCCGGATATCACAGTTGTAGAGAACCGAAGCGTACAGCTGATTGATATCGCTGTACCAGGAGATGCCAGAGTCGAAGAAAAAGAACTGGAAAAAATTACGAAATATCGCGACATGGCCATCGAAACTGCGCGATTATGGATGAAACGTGTAACAGTGGTACCTATTGTCATCGGGGCACTGGGAACTATGTCCAAAAACTTTGCAAAATACATCAAGAAATTGCAGCTTCCTGCAATAACTCCAGCAATGTTACAAAAAACTGCGCTACTCGGAACATCTTATATTTTAAGAAGGTACCTGGTTGACACCTAGGATGCTGGTAGCAACCCGTGTCAACCATCAGCGCCAGCCAATTTGAATGTTCAGTTGACTGAGGTTCATGTTTAATGAATAAAAGATAATAATAATAATAATAATAATAATAATAATAATAATAATAATAATAATAATAATAATAATAATAATAATAATAATAATAATAATAATAATAATAATAATAATAATAATAATAATAATAATAATAATAGTTGGAAGGGACCTTGGAGGTCATCGAGTCCAACCCCCTGCTCAGGCAGGAAACCCTACACCATTTCGGACAAATGGCTGTCCAGTCTCTTCTTAAAAACTTCCAGTGTTGGAGCATTCCATTTTAATATTTTGTATAATTTTTCACTGATAAGCCTGACTAACTCATTATGATTTTCATGGGTTTTTCATATTCAACGAGGGTCTTTCTTTAATTTCTGTGAAGTTAATGATACCGCACAGCCACAGATTTTGTAATATTGCTAAGAAACTCATCATATTTAAAAGATAACATTCTTCTAAAAGTACAAGTTCAAGAATAGAAATTTGATAACAAGCATCTTTATTATGAGTGCCAACTGGATATGATAATCTTTTATTTGTGGAGCCATAGAACATAGCGTTAGAAGGAAACTTGGCCATGTTTTCAGCAGGAATGCTCATACTATCCCCGACAGGTAATCTTACTAGCTTTTCTTGAAGATCTCCAGTGATAGAACCTCCATAACTCCATAAGGCAGAGTATGTCATTGCTTAACAGTTCTCTAGGAAATATTTCAAATTGAAAGAAAAATATCTAAATGCTAAGAGGTTTCTTCTAATTTCCTTTTTTTAAAAAATACAGACAATATTTTTTTCTCTGAAACTCTTGCAACCTTTTCAGTAAATTAGGACTGAATACATGTAAGTGTTGTCCAGGCAGATTTTAGTTATCTTCTAATTGCCACTACTTACAACCTTCCTCCCCCAAAATGTCATTAAAGAGGTCAAATATCAATAGGAGTTATATTTTTTTCTTGATCAGATCTTACCTGTGGAATCTTATAAATGCTCAGGATGTCAGCCATAACCTGAGAGATATGAGAGTTGGGTCCAGCAATAACACAAACTGAATTTTGGTGGATGCTGCATTTATAGTTGGGAACAAATTTGTCATGTGAAGAAAGAAGCTCCATAGAAGCAAGGTACGTCCATGTTGCCACGAAATAGCTGTTAGATGTCCAAAAGCCCATAGTGATGTTTGGCAAGATCTAAGGATTTTTGTTGATCTCTGTTACAGCAAAGATCAAGGACAAGATATGCTGATATGTCTGTAGAAACATACTTCAAGGGAGATTAATGCCTCTGTCACAATATTTGCATTTCAACACAGAAAAGATTTAAAAATAAAGTATAAGTTTCAACCTCAAAGAAAAATAGTGTATAGAAAATCCTTAACAGAATAATATAGTTGGAAGGGACCTTGGAGTTCTAGATTGGATCTCTCCTCACTGTTTCATAATTTCAGTGCAGAATTAGATATTTGGAAGATAACCTCTTTATAGTATTTTATAATTCTATATTTCTACCTCATTTTGAAAGGTTTAATGTTATAAATTGAACCATGTTAGAAATGGCAATATCTAAAACATAGGGGGAAAAATGAATTTCCAGCTCCTAAGATATCCTCTCATTGTTGTCAAGGGGATATGACTAGGGAAAAAGCTGACGGTTTGTGGATATGCATTGCAGGAACTGGTATATCATGCTGGTTTAGGACAAATTTCTACCTCTGTATTTTTATCTCATTTTGAAAGATGAAGTACTCTATATTGAACCATGTTGAAAGTGTCAGTGTCCAAAATCTAGAAATGAAACATTTTCAGCTCCTAAGGAAGGAAGGAAGGAAGGAAGGAAGGAAGGAAGGAAGGAAGGAAGGAAGGAAGGAAGGGGGGAGGGAGGGAGGGAGGAGGGAGGGAGGGAGGGAGGGAGGGAGGGAGGAGGGAGGGAGGGAGAGTGGGAAGAAGGAAGGAAAAGGAAGGAGGGAGGGTGGGGGGAGGTGGAGGGAGGGAGAAGGGGGGATGGAGGGAGGATGGAAGGAAGGAAGGAAAGAAGGAGGGAGGGGGAGGGGAGGGGGAGAGGGAGGGAGGGTGATGTCATGGGTGTTTGATAAGAGAAAAATAATTACATAGATGAGTTCGACTGCAAAATTACCAAGGGAAAATTCAGTGGAAAATGCAACATTATTTCTACATTTTAAGTAAAAGGCAAATTGTTGTGCTTCTGTGTTAATGCTTTCCATGAGGTCACGTTGAAAAGGATCCTGCCTCTCTCAAAGATGGTTTTTCAAAAGGCAATTGGACTTTATTTCTTTGTTTTTCCTTGAAGACATTTCGCTTCTCATCCAAGAAGCTTCATTGGTTCTGACAGGATGGTGAGGGAGATGAAAGGAGAGATGGAAGGCCTTCTGTCTCCCCACCAACTTGCCAGAACCTATGAAGTTTATTGGGCATTCAACAATTTTGCTATTTATCTTAGATGATATGAATGCAGAAATGCATTGGAAAAACAGGCACAAACAGCCTTGCTCATCAAACCTCATATTTGAATACAATCAAAAACAAGGCATATAAAAAACATCAGGCATTCTTAGTTGAGTTATTGTTTTGCTCTGCTTCTTGGAACTCCCAGGAGTCTACTCTCAAGGAGTAGAATTAAACGTGGTCAATGATGGGGGCACAACATCTCATACACTTTTAAACTTACAGAGGAAAATAATTGATCTCACCTCAGTGTAAATTGTGTGTAGCTTGCTGTGTAGCAGCAAGAGAAAAACAGGTTCCAATCAAAGCAGATAATATCCAGAAAAGTAAATAGATAATATTAAGAATGAAAATGATATTTGTTTTTACATATTTTTAGTGGTATACTGGCATGACAAAAAAAATAATCAGGTTTGCACTTGTAATAAGCTCCCATAATGAGAAAACAAATATGTTAAGTCAAAAGCTCCATCAGAAAGCATGTCAGAAAACATCCATGGCTTTACATCACCAAGAGTTCATTATTCTTCTCTGTCCAACAATCCTCTAAATATAATAAAATGGGTTCATTTTACAAAATGTTATGGTCAGTATTATTGTTATGGTTGATTAATCAGTCTTGACTTGTGGTGCTTATAAGAGCAATCCCATGAATTTTTCTTGATGTTTTCAGAAATGGTTTGCCATTCTGTTCTTCTTAGGGCCAGGAAGAAATGACTGGCTCAAACCTATGCAGGTGGTGTTTATGTCAAACACATATATATATTTGTCATTTGGTTGTGACCCAGGGCTTAAGGCTATGAGAAACTGGATAATATGAAATGTAATGAGGCTAAACAACAGAAGGATTGGCTGGCTGGTTACTCTCTTTGCTGCAATTTTAACCCTGGGGTAATCTGACCCCCCTTTCAGGATATGTGAGTTGAGATTTCTTTTGGACTCCTGGTTATTGATAGATTTGCATGTGAAGGGAGAACATTTAGCTTTTGCTGCTGCAGTTTTGTCCCTATATAGATTAGGGAGCACTGGCAAAGTCAATCATCCCTTGATCATTGCAGAATGAGACTACAGATATATATGTTATATTGAAGAAATAGTAATTTATGCAGCCTGCAGCAGCCCACCTTCTGGCAAAGGATTGAGATATTAGAACCAATATTTAAACCTCACCTATCAACTGTCAAAAATGAATTTATAAATTTCCTGGAAGGGCTGCAGTTGGCAGGTTTTGCTTCTGGAGTATGGTCAGGGTGATTAAACCCTTTAAGGCACTTTGGGAGATTTTGAAAGCCATCATTTCACTTTCTCGTTGGATGGGTAAGTGATTGTCACCCTACCAACATTCATAGTTCCATTTCTTTTAACTAGGTGACTCTCTTTAGGATCAGAAGGTTCATTCTGTTACGTGGTCAGACCAGTTATGAAAAGTTTTAGTGTATATTACAACTTCTTTCACTTTTGAGACGAACTTTTTCCCTTTTTGTCTATGGAGATTCTCAGTCATCTGGGTCATGGTTGCCCAAAAGGCAAAAGGCAACTGGACTTTTTTTCCCCTTGAAAACATTTTGCTTCTCATCCAAGAAGATTCTTCTGTTCTGACTGAATTGTGGAAGATAGAAGGATTTATATTCCTTGCAGTCAACTGGTCATTAGCACTCTTTCTGAGAGTCTTTGAGGCCACTTAGAGGTTTGTCTGTGCTTCTTTCCTTCTTTCTTGTACTAATGGACCAAGGATGTGATTTTTATTTTGTTCTTTTTTTGTTTAATCTGGACAGGGAAGAAGCCACTTTCACATCCTCTGCTGGTTGCAGTTGGGAAACTACATCTCAATTATTATGTATTTGAAAACAAAAGGAGCAATACAGACTAACCAGCAGACGTTCTAAAAGATTCAATTTTATGTTATTGCATGTATATTGTTCCTATAAAAATCTCTGGTGGAATTCTATTTTTTTAAAATTTTATAATATTGCCCCTTCATCATTCTCTGCTCCCAATATTCTTAGTCATGCTCTAGATGTTTTATCTGCATTGGTGCATAGATACTGTTCACGTCTCTTCTATTTGTTGTGGTATTAAGACAGTCTAATTATTTCAATTGTTTTTTTTAAAAAAAACACAAAACAAAACAAAACATTCCACCACAATGTCTATGGAGATTCTCAGTCATCCAGGTCATGGTGGTCTCAAAAGTGCCCTTTCAAAAGGCAACTGGACTTCAAGTGAAAAAAAGGAAGTCCAGTTGCCTTTTGAAAAAGCACCTTTCAGAATTACACCAACATATTCACATGTATATTATTATATTTATATGGTTATAAGAATTGCAATGTGGTTTTTTTTTTGCCTAGTGTTAAGACAAGCAAATATATATGTATGTATATATTTATATAAACTGGCCAAAACATTTGAGGAATTTACAGGAAATCTAGAAAAAGAAGCAGGAAATTTTCTAACTTTCTTCACTCTGGAATTCAAATATAAAAACTCAATTTCAGCTAGAAATGAGATTTTTCTGAGGATTGATCTTTTCTACATGATGTAACAGTTTTTGACACTGAATATTTGACATCAAGTTACAAATAACTCAAGGAAAATATATATGGCTCTTCCTGCTTTTTTAAAAAAGAAAATGTTCTGTCTCTATGGAGTATGTTAGAGTTTTACAGCTTTCCAGCCCAAAAATAACCCCAAAAAATAAGCACACATTCAAGATGAGCAGGAGGCATAGTTTAGAAAAACTTTATATAATATATATATATATAAACATGATACTTACAGTTTCATTCAGCTCTGGGGAACATCAACAACTCTTAACTTGGAGATCAGAAAAAGACACAGAGAAGACTAAGACATGCCCAGACCTAGGCTAGATCACATGTCTCACACAGCCAATACTGTGTCTTAATCAAAAACAGTTCTCATCGGCTGGTTTGTTGCTATGGCTATTCCAGTTCATAAAATTTTCTTACACAGTGACAGAGTGTATAGGTTGATGATGATCATTTGGGGAAGAAGGATCAATTCAGAACGAACTTTACCAAATAGAAAGCAGAATGAAGTTTGAACTAGAGACAGAAGGTTACTAAATAAATAAAACAGGAATTCAGTTTTCTTTCTTATCAGCTTTCCCTTTCTGTTCACATTTGGCCTCAGAACAATAATATAGCATTTGGGGAAAAAGATGAAGCTGAGTAATCCAGCTACAGAAGCCAAAATGGAGAAGATCTCCACAGCCACAATGTACTTTCCCCTTGGAGCTCAGATAGGTAGGAACAAACAACACCCAGACACTACAAAAGAGAAACATACTGAAGGTGATAAATTTGGTAACTTTGGTAACTAGGAAGGTCACTATGAAGCTGATGGCTGTCAAGAACCCATAAAGCCAAGGACAATATAAACATGATGTCTGAGCCTTCATTACATTCCAGTACAATTTCTTCAATCGTGGAATGCATGTCTGAATCTGGGAATGGGGGATAAATTACCAGCCACACACTACAAATGGTCACTTGTACCAGGGAGCAAGACAGGACAACAGTGCTGGCCAGCCTTTTCCCACCCATTTCATGATTTTGGAGTCTGACTTGGTCGCTATGAAAGCAAGGACCACTATGGTTGTTTTGGTCACCACGATGCAAAAATGAGGTTGAGACTCTAGAAAGAGTACAGAGAAGAGCAACAAAGATGATTAAGGGACTGGAGGCTAAAACATATAAGGAACGGTTGCTGGAATTGGGTATGTCTAGTTTGATGAAGAGAAGGACGAGGGATGACATGATAGCAGTATTCTAATATCACAGTGGCTGCCACAGAGAAGAGGGAGTCAAGATATTCTCCAAAGCACCTGAAGGAAGGGCAAGAAGCAATGGATGGAAATTAATCAAGGAGAGAAGCAATCTAGAACTAATGAGAAATTTCCTGACAGTTAGAACAATTATTCAGTGGAACAACCTGCTTCCAGAAGCTGTGAATGCTCCAACGCCGGACGTTTTTATGAAGAGACTGGACAGCCATTTCTCTGAAATGGTATAGGATTTCCTGCCTGAGCAGGGGGTTGGACTCGATGACCTCCAAGGTCCCTTCCAACTATTTATTATTATTATTATTATTATTATTATTATTATTATTATTATTATTATTATTATTATTATTATTATTATTATTATTATTATTATTATTATTATTATTATTATTATTATTATTATTATTATTATTATTATTATTATTATTATTATTATTATTATTGTTGTTGTTGTTGTTGTTGTTGTTATTATTGTTGTTGTTGTTATTATTATTATTATTATTATTGTTGTTGTTGTTGTTGTTGTTATTATTATTATTATTATTATTATTATTGTTGTTGTTGTTGTTGTTATTATTATTATTATACAGTATAGGTTCTCCTGTTTGAGCAGGGGGCTGGATTAGAAGACCTCCAAGGTCCCTTTCTATTCTATTCTATTCTATTCTATTCTATTCTATTCTATTCTATTCTATTCTATTCTATTCTATTCTATTCTATTCTATTCTATTCTATTCTATTCTATTCTATTCTTATTTTACCGACCTTGGAAGGATGGAAGGTTCAGTCACTCTTTTTTTATAAAGGTTTTTAATGAGTTTTTTGAGGTTGGGGAAGGGATAGGACCAGGATAGGGATTAAGGTTCAGGGTGGGGTTAGGATCGGGATTGGGGTTGGGACAGGATTGGGAACAACATTGGGGTTGCCCCCCAGAAGGTTCAGTCACTCTTGAGCTGGTCAGGCTCGAAATTCTGGCAGTGAGCAGTGAGTTAGCCTGCAATACTGTGCCACTACAACTCTTACTTATATCCTTCCAAATTCTCTACTTTATGTGTTATGAGAAAAGGTGTATACATCATTCCCCTTAATTTTTCCAAGGAGGGAGAGCTTCTCACACTATTCCTAAAACTCAGGAGTCCTTTTTTACTTCAATACATTTTAATCAATAAACTTAATTACATTAAGTTACAATTAAATTGATTAATTACAATGTAATTAAACAATGCCAGTGAGGTGGCATACCCATTTTGATCACCAGATATTACAGTAGTTGTAAATTTACAAACCAGAACTAGTACCGCTTATTTATAATATTGTAGAAAGACCATATAAATCATGAATATAAAACTAATAAAATATCTGTGTGACACATAAAGAAACAATCTGGGAGAAATCAACTATTGTCTCAGAAATGAAATGATCAACTTTAGGTTTAGCTCACAGAAATGTCTGTTCTGTGCAGGATGTGATCTGATCAGTTACAGGCATACAGTTGTATTCTGGAATTGGTGTGCTATGAATGTTTGGGACAGAAACATGCCATTCTCTTGTTCTTATGATTTCCAGAGCTTGGGGCAGGAACTTAGTGGAATAGGCTGTAGGATTACTTTTTCAGAGGTTTTACCAGTGTACAAGGAGCAAAATGGAAAAGGCCAGCGTATAGCACAATTCAATATGTGGCTAAAGGAGTGGTGTAAAGGGGAAGGCTTTGGATATATTAGTCACGATGTCAGTAGCTGGTCCAATGAAAAAATGTACAAAAGAGATGGTTTGCATCCATCAAAGAAAAGAACTGAGTTACTCGGCTATAAATTCACAGATTATCTGGAGGAATATTTAAACTAAACAGTGGGGACAGTGAGTTAATTGATACAGAACATCTCTGTCCCCGGCAATCTAAAAACTATAGGGCTATTAGTGTATGTAACATAGATGTGTGTGTGGACAAGAATATCAACCTTGCTGTCAAGCAAAATCAAGCTTTCAATAGCGAGTGCCACACAAAGTACACTAACCAAATAGGAGGTAGGACAATAGGGGAACTCAGGCACCACACAGGTTATGTAGAAAGTAAACACAGGGTCAGTCATAAAGGACTCAAATGTCTATACACCAATGCACAGAGTATGAACAGCAAACAGGGTGAACTAGAAATTCAGGTTAATGAGGACAGATATGATATTGTTGCCATTACGGAAACATGGTGGGATGAAACCCACAAATGGAACACACAGCTAGAGGGATTTAAATTATTTAAAAGAAACAGACCAAATAAAAGAGGAGGTGGAGTTGCTCTCTCTATAAGAAATAACTACATCTCTACAGAAATAGAGCACAACAATGATGAAAACTGTCTTGAATGCATTTGGGTCAATATAAAAGGGAGAAAAAATGACATTGCCATAGGTGTATACTATAGGCCACCCAACCAAACAGAGGAAATAGACAAACTTTTTGCTAGTCAGCTAACTAAGGTATGTAGGAAGCACATCACAATAGTAATGGGGGACTTTAACTACCCTGACATCAACTGGGAGACAAACTCTGCACCAAGTGGAAGATCAAACAGATTCCTGACAAACCTAGCAGACAACTTTGTCTCCCAAAAAGTAGAGAAGGGAACTAGGGGACTAGCCATTCTGGATCTAATTCTCACTAACAGAGATGAAATGATAGAAGGTGTTGAAGCCACAGGAACCTTGGGAGGTAGTGATCATGTAATATTGGAATTCAACATTATGGAAGCACAAGCAATAGAACACAGTCAAACTAGAGTCTTGGACTTCAAGAGAGCTAATTTCAATAAACTTAGAGAGGGCTTGGGGAGGATTCCATGGATGAGAATCCTCAAGGGGAAAACAACTCAAGAAGCTTGGGAAATTTTGAAAAGCGAGATAATAAAAGCCCAGTCTAGCACAATACCAACAAAGAGGAAAAATAACAGCTCTCAAAAGAGACCAGCATGGCTGCATAAAGAACTCTCTGATAAATTGAAAGATAAAAAGGACAAGTATAGAAAGTGGAAAGAGGGGCACATAACAAAGTCAGAATATCAGCAAATAGCCCAAGCCTGCAAAGATGAAGTGAGGAAAGCTAAGGCTCATAATGAACTAAGGCTTGCGACCAAAGTCAAAAATAACAAAAAAGCTTCTTTCAACATGTAAAAAATAAGAAAAAATTGAAGGAAATGATTGGTCCATTAGTGGGTGAAAGTGGCAAGAAGGTGACAAGCAATAGTGAGAAAGCAGAACTATTTAATTTGTTTTTTGCATCTGTCTTTACACAAAGGGAAAAAACAGACCAACCTATCAAAAATAGTGCCATAAAAAACAGAATAGAAACACAAGTTAAGATAGGCAAGAAAATAGTAAGTGAGCACCTGTCCAGCCTAGATGAGTTCAAATCACCAGGACCAGATGGATTACACCCCAAGGTTCTCAAGGAACTGGCAGATGTGATCTCAGAACCACTGAACTACATTTTTCAAATATCCTGGAGCACTGGGGAACTACCAGAGGACTGGAAAAGAGCTGATGTAGTTCCCATCTTCAAAAAAGGAAAAAAAATGGGCTTCCGGTTCCGGATCGCGACACCAGCAGTCGCACGGAGAGATCTCTCTCTCCCACCGGCTGGTTTCCCTGCGTCGGTAGACCCTTAATCGGGTCGAAAGTCGCCCCGTAGAGGCGACCACCGCTAGAGGAAAACAGATCATGCCAGACAAACTTTATTGCATTCTTTGACCAAGTGACAAAATTAGTGGATCAGAGGAATGCTGTGGATATAATTTACTTGGACTTCAGTAAGGCATTTGATAAAGTAGATCACAACCTACTACTTGATAAGATAGAAAAATGTGGGTTAGACAGCATCACCACCAGATGGATTCGTAGCTGGCTGACCGGCCGTACTCAGCGTGTGGTCCTCAATGGAACCGCATCTACATGGAGGGAAGTGTGCAGTGGGGTGCCCCAGGGCTCTGTTCTGGGCCAGTGCTCTTCAACATCTTCATAACGATTTGGACGAGGGGATAGATGGGGAACTCATCAATTTGCGGGATGACACAAGCTGGCAGGAATACCCAACACTCCAGAAGACAGGCTTAAGATACAGGAGGACCTGGACAGACTTGAACACTGGGCGCTATCTAACAAAATGAAATTCAATGGTGAAAAAAGTAAGGTTCTACATTTAGGCAAGAAAAACCAAATGTACAGGTATAGTATAGGGGGTACCTTGCTCAATAGTAGTAACTGTGAGAGGGATCTCGGAGTCCTAGTGTGTTGTAGAAATGAAGGACTTGAGTCAGCTCTTTGATGAAGGAAAGGTTTATTATCGTACGGGTTCAGCAAACAAAGGGTCTGAACCCCGAATATAGTGCAAAGATCACATATATAGTACATACAGCGTAAGCATTTCCTGACCTATGTGGATCCCATATATGGTAATATTCTGAATACACGTGTTCTCAGCAAGATGGAAAAATACCAGACGGTTACTTAGCTAGTAGAATAAGGAAGCAGCTATTTGGCATGGCAATAACAGGATGTGGCTCAACTGGTCAAGGACAGGGTGTATCAGAGACACAGCATTTTTCCAAATTGTCACACTTCTTCACTTTGCCCCAGTATTCCTTAGGCTCCTTTATTGTCCACTTCACTCCCCCCTTTCGAGACTAATCTAAATCTTGGGCAATTATTCTCGACCTGTCACACTAGGATCATCTGTTTTTATATTCTCATAGTCCCACATAGCCATAACTTGAGCGGCCGCCTTTCGTTCCGCCACAACAGACATTCTTTTGGGTAAAGAGAAATTATTTATGATTGAAAATAAACACTGAATAAAACAACATCCACTTATCAGTACCGCCATACAAATGATCGCATATTGAACGATGGTGCCAATGAGACCCATTGGAAGCCAGGACCATAGATTCTCCCACCAGCTTCCTGTATTATCAATTTTTATATCTGAGGCCAAATTATGAAGGACTTTTATCTGATGGTCTACCACCTCGGATTGGTCCGATAAATTGAAACAACACATTCCCTGAAAGGACTCACAACCCTTATGCTGGCGTAATATAAGATAATCTATAGCAGCCCTGTTCTGCAACACTGCTTTCCGTAGTTCTAACAATTCCTGATTAATAGCCGACAAAGCAATTGAGGTAGCATTAATAGCTTTTGCCAAGCTACAAGCAACGGAATTTATATTTATATGTGCCCGCACAGCTAAAGCTGGAACACCTACTATAGAGGCGGCCAAGGCAACATATTCCGCCTCACTAAAAAGAGAGCGACTAGAGTCACAATCTGCAGTTAGGGACTCCGCTCTTCGGTATCGGGCAGTATCTGTATTGGTAAAGAGAGATCTTTCAGGTAGGAAGGTAGTCAATCTGCTCAAACAACAGGAGGTAGAAGTAATATTCGCAGGGATGTAATTGAATGTCTCCTTACCACATGTGAAGAACCATCCCTTTGGCATCCAAACATGGGCATTATAGAAAGACATTGTCTGATAGGACGAGCACTTCAGCCTATCATTGCCCGATTTTACACAATGTGACCTACCAGTGGTTTCACAGCCGGTTATGTTAGCACATGTTGTACCTTCGGGAACTGCTACAATCGAGGTATGTAAGGCCATGGCATCTGGAGGTAACTGATAGGAAACATGACCCCAGTGAGAGCTAGTAGTGTAGTCCAACTCCTCTTCTTGAAGGAAATGCATTATCGGATGGCCACCCCCTCTGGCTATCTTCTCTGGCGAGAAGCACACAGGTATCAGACAGGTAGAAATCAAGTTTTCCATGTCATACGCTTCGGCCAGACAGAAATCAGTGACATTGGCAATCTGAGCCAACCGCACCCATAAATTATACTGCATTCGTGTAGCCAGTAAATGAGACGTACTCTTCTCCAGACCAGATCGTTTTGCCCTACGTCTAGAGGGACGCCTTCGTGATGGCTTATGAATGGTCATTCCAAAGTTCACTGGATTCACATGGATGATACAAGTCCCCTTCCATCCTGATTTCAACTGTGAGACTAGGGTGACCTGTTCCCAACCCCAAAATAAGGGAGGTCCACAATCCAGAGTTATAGAAGGAACAGCCCCCTTATATGGTGCTTTGGTACACATTCCCTTTCTCAATACATATCCCACATACTGGCAAGCTTCCGGGTTCGTAGGCTGTCTAGTCAAACAAGCCTCTCGTGCAATCCTATCAAACACATACGGGTATTGACAGGGATGTGGTAATATGCCATTCCAACATTCAGGAGTGAAACGTAAAGGCGGGTAACCATCACATACAGCCGCTATAAGTGTAACATAGTTAGTAACACAAAATATATTAGGCACGTTTAAAAGTAAGCGTTGTGGGAGCGTTGGGGTGGGAAGACACTTTCCACAAGGGAGCAGTTGCCGCTTTGACCCTTGTCCAGTGGATCCATGATTTGGATTCCGCAATTTAAATAGCAAGAGGGGAGGCCAATATTACCTCATATGGCCCTTTCCACCGGCCCTCTAATTGTTCCTTCTTCCAATGCTTAACCCACACCTTGTCTCCGGGTTTAAAGGGATGACATCTTGTCACCAGCTTAGGCGGGGATCGCTCAACGACATAATCCCTTATTTCTTCTACTTGCTTGTTCAATTCCTGCACCATTTCCAAGGCCCACACTCCCCCCTTATGGCCCAAGTCTGGCCAACCGGCCGGTTGCCTACGTACCAGGGTAGGAGGGCGGCCAAACATCAACTCAAATGGTGACAACTTATACTGACGACGAGGGGCACAACGAACAGCATACAAGGCCAGGGGCAAGGCGTCCGGCCACTTCAAATGGGCTTCAGTACAAATCTTGGTGATCTTTTCCTTCAAGGTGCGATTCATGCGTTCGCATGGAGCACCGGATTGGGGATGAAAAGCGCTATGGAACCGCCACTTAGACCCCACGGCCTTAGCCACCGCCTGATTAATTTGGTGTATAAATTCGGGTCCATTATCTGATGAAATAAGGGAGGGACTACCAAACCTAGGGATGAGTTCCTTTAACAACACCCGCGCCACCTCCCTTGCTTGCTTGGTTTTAGTAGGAAAGGCCTCTGGCCATCCTGTGTATCTATCTACAAAAACAAGCAACGCCTTGTATAATCCACATCTAGGCATATCAGTGAAGTCCACCATAACAGAATCCATAAGAAAATATGAAGTTGGTATAGTTCCAGGTGGTAAAAGAGGTCCCTGGCGGGGATTTACACTTGCACACGTTCCACACTGGGTCACCACTCTAGCCGCTATACCAGCTAACCCATTGATGTAATAATCCCTCCCCAAGGCTTCTTCTAACCCTGTCTTCCCCATGTGTGTGGCATCATGGGAGGCTTGAACCAAAGCCCACGCTGATGATTGTGGAACAAATATACGCCTATCAGGCAGCAGATACCACCCATCCGCTAAAACTGCCTGCAAATCAGTTTCTGCTTTTTCACACTCAGAGTGGGAATAAGTAGGGTGGACGACAGGGGGTATTACTCCCAAATCCATTGCAATACAGATTGAAAGGTCCGGAACAGGTCCCTTCCTCTGCGCAGCATAACGTGCTTCCAAATCAGCTCTTCTATTGCCTTGAGCCACTTTATCAGCACCTCTCTGATGCCCCTTACAATGCATCACTGAAACCTTCGCAGGTTTTTGAACCGCATCAAGAAGGCGCTGAACAAGATGGCCATGCTGGATAAACTTGCCAGCTGAATCCCTAAAACCTCTTTCCTTATATATAGCACCATGGGCATGTAAAGTTAAGAAAGCATATTTACTATCTGTCCAAACATTTAAAGAGTAACCCTCTGCTAGTTCCAAGGCTCTAAGCAGTGCCCACAATTCAGCCACCTGAGCACTGCGTCCCATCCCCAATGGGCCACTCATGATTACTTTGTCATCATCTACAATAGCATACCCTGCCACTCGTCGCCCTTCAAACAAATAACTTGAGCCGTCTGTGTACCAATTGAATTTAGCATCCTGAAGGGGAATGTCAGACAAGTCTGGACGGCCAGAATATACACTCTCCAGAACATGCAAACAATCATGTTGCACCTCGGTGTCGGTTGGCAGTAAAGTAGCTGGGTTCAACCGATTAGACACCACCAACCTAACTTGGGGGTTTTCAATCATCATAGCCTGATATTTAAACAGCCGCTGGCTACTAATCCACAAATGCCCTTTATTATCCAGGATGGCCTGCACCGCATGGGGGGTATGTACATTTACAGGACAAGAGAAGGTCAATTTATCACAGTCCTGCAACAGGACTGCTATAGCAGCAAGGACCTTCAAGCAATGCGGCCATCCTTGTGCCACTCCGTCTAACTGTTTGGACAAGTATGCAACCGGCCGTTGCCACTGGCCCAATTGCTGGGTCAAAACCCCTAAGGCCATGTTCTTCCTAGTGTCCACATACAAATTAAACGGTTTCTTCAAATTGGGTAAAGCTAAAGCAGGAGCTGATGTAAGTGCTAACTTAACATCCCTAAAAGCCTTTTTCTGTTCTTCCTCCCAACAAAACACATCACGCTCACCCCCCTTTGTAGCTAAATAGAGAGGGGCCGCCAGTAAAGCATAATTCGGGATCCATATTCGACAAAAACCCGCCAACCCCAAGAACCCTTTCAGCTGCCTACGGTTAACAGGTTCTGCTATCGCTAGCACAGCTTGTTTTCTTTCCCAGCCCAGGGCTCTTTGTCCACACTCTATATCATATCCTAAGTACCGCACCTTTTGTTGTACTAATTGAGCCTTTTTCCGAGACACTCTATAGCCACATTTTAACAGTAACCCTAACAATGAGGCGGTGTTATCCCAACAGGTATCTTCTGTCTGTCCTGTGACCAACACATCATCCACATACTGTAACAATGTGTCCTCACTTTGGCAAGGCACAAAATGCTGTAAATCTCTTCCCAAAGCTGTACCAAACAGGGTAGGAGAATTTTTAAATCCCTGTGGTAACCGTGTCCAAGTGTACTGAGATTTAGACCCCGTCCTCGGGTTTTCCCATTCAAACGCAAACAAAGGTTGGCTCTTTTTATGCACGGGGATGGTAAAAAAAGCATCCTTTAAATCTATCACTGAAAACCATGCTGCTCTAGGTGGAATCAAGCTGAGCAAAGTATAAGGGTTGGGCACGACAGGATGGATGGTCACCGTCATGGAATTCACAAGGCGTAAATCTTGAACTGGCCTAAAGGACCCATCGGGTTTCCTAATAGGTAATATAGGTGTATTCCAAGGTGACTGGATAGGAACCAGAATGCCCGCCTTCAGGTATTTCTGGATACTATCATATATAGCAACAATTGCATCATTTGAACAGGATCGCTGGCAAATATGTACAGGCGTGGCCAAGGGCTTAATTTCCACAATCACAGGTGGGTGGTGGGAGTCATATCCCGGAGGATTATCCTCCGCCCATAACCCAGGGACTCCAAATTCCTTCCACTTTTCTTCCTGGGCTTCCGCCAATGATCTAACAACCATCAATCTCCACAAGTTATCAGGCTGATGTTTCACTTGAATCTTTTGGGTGCCCTCATTAAAAGAAATAGTTGCCCCTAATTTACTGAGCAGATCCCTACCCAGCAGGGGTATTGGGCATTCAGGCATATAAAGGAACTCATGCTGAATTTTTGAACCGTCAAACACACACGTTACTGGTTGGAGTATTTGACGTCCCAACACCTGTCCTGTCACACCTTGAACTTGTATACAGTGAGGACCAGGTGTAGCAACCTGACTATTTACAACTGACCTTCCTGCTCCTGTATCCACCAAAAAAGTTGTCTTATGGCCCCCTACTTCCATAGTAACCAAAGGCTCATGGGGGGTCTCCTCTAAGTCTGAGCCTGGTCCCCGTCAATCAGTCCAGCCTGTCCCTGCCAATCCAATCCCTTCCGTCTCTCGTATTCCATCAAAACCTCCTCTGCCACCTCTATTTCCCCTAAATCCTCTACCTTGATAGGGGGATCTCAAAGGTGCTCCACGCCCGGAGCCACCACGTCCCCCACCAATTCTTCCCCAAGGTGCTCCACGCCCGAAGCCACCTTGTCCTCTCATGACTCTCCTTGGGCACTCTCTCTGCCAGTGTCCCTCCTCTTTACAATTGGCACATTGATTTGGCCCAAGCAACATGCCACCCTGCAATGCTACTGCCAATAATTCTGTCTTTTTCTGCATTCTGGCATCTTTTTCCTTCTTCTCTACCTTGTCCCTATTAACATACACTTTCCTCGCAACTTCCAACAACTCAGAGGTGTTCTTTCCCAAGGCACCTTCAAGCCTCTGCAACTTCCGTCGGATGTCCTCATGGCTTTGCGCTATAAAACGCTCATTCAATATCCTAACATGATTCTCATGCCTGGGATCTATCTGGGTATATAATTCATACGCCTCAATCAATCTTTGTAAGAAACTTTCTGGACTTTCATCTGTTCCCTGAATCACTAGAGAGGGTTTAGACATGTTGAGAGGAGGCTTTCCAGCTTTACGCAACGCCTCCACTACCAAATTCTGATAATCCTTCAACGATACCATGTGATTCTCGTCACGGGTACTCCACCCAGGATCTATCTCGGGGGCCTTAGCCAAAACCACCGCTTGTAAATCCTGCACCGCCGGATTCCTATCCCTGACACATGTTCTAACCGATGATCTCCATTTCTCCCTTTCCTCTGAAGTTAACAGCGTGTTCAATAATTGCTGGATATCCTGCCATGTCGGGTTGTGCGTTTGCATGATGGTCTGAAACAAATCTGCCATTTCAGTTGGTTTCATACTTAAAGGACCATAATGCTGCTTCCAGTTTAACAAATCAGTCATTGTAAATGGTACGTACTGAAAGATGGACTTAACTTGGGCAGCACCCTGTTGATCCATTACATGGTGATCCACTTGCCTCAAAGGAGCAATCAAATTCCCTTGCCTAGCTTTAGACCTAGTCACTACTCCAACCGCTGTGTCCATTCTTTCATCCTCACTTCCTTCCACACTCTGCTCCTCATATCCAACATCGGGGAGACCCTCCTCCCCTCTACCTTCTTCCTTAAGTTCCGACGGCTCCCCCTTCCCTTTCTTTCTCCGCGCTCCCTCTCGTCTGTCCCCAGGCACGGCTGCAGCTCCCACCACCGGCTGAGGCACAGGAGGTGCTGCCAGAGGCTGCAGCGCAGGAGACGGCCTGGGCACATAGGGGGGGGGGGTCAGAGCTCAACTTCCTCGTCCTCTACATAAACTTTACTTTGTGCAGCAAGCACATTACCCTCTGAATTCTCCCTGCCCTTAGACTTCTTAGCCACTGCATGTGATCTCTTTCCTTTTGATCTCATCACACACAAACGTGCAACCTCTGCCCTGCACTGCAATAAATCATCGGCTTGTTCAGCCACAGCATCCCCCCACTGATCTATATATTGGAACTGGTTGGGATAGGAGTCCTCATTTGCTGCCAGCAAGGAGGTTAAATCATCAATTATTTGGTTATTAAATGTTCCCTCTGGGGGCCATCCCACATCCAAATGGGGCCACCACTCTTCACACAGAAAACGTAATCTGTCCTTAGTCACTGGGGGGTAGGGAACCCTATACTGGGTGTGATTAAAATATTTACCAAATCCTTTCAACATACATTGAAGTGGTGTGCTTGGCACACTACTTTTCCCCCCCATTCTACCAACACTGCCAAAGTCCTACGGCGCTGGAAGTTCCAACAGTCACCAGTAGTGAACTCAATGGCTTAACCACCCACACAACCTAAACAGACTCTTAGGAACGACGTCCCGAGCCTAGGAGGGAGATCAGGCCTCCTCTTCTATCTTCAAAGGAGATAGGTACACATCATAGTTAACACATACTCGCCTGAGGCGGCTACACACACCTCCTTGGCCAGGTTTCAGTTCAGACCTCCTTTCCTTCCCCCAAGGGTTCTTGGACTGGCTGTCAGCTCCGTCAGCTCTGCAAGGAAGTCACCACTGTCTCCCGGAGGGAATTCCCCCGTGGCGCCTGGAGAATGTTGCAGGAGTGGCTTCCCGTCAGGGCCGAAGGGTCAAGCCGTCCTCAGCGAAACATCGCCTCACTCAAATGTCCCATCTGGAGGTGCCAGAAACTGTTGTAGAAATGAAGGACTTGAGTCAGCTCTTTGATGAAGGAAAGGTTTATTATCGTACGGGTTCAGCAAACAAAGGGTCTGAACCCCGAATATAGTGCAAAGATCACATATATAGTACATACAGCGTAAGCATTTCCTGACCTATGTGGATCCCATATATGGTAATATTCTGAATACACGTGTTCTCAGCAAGATGGAAAAATACCAGACGGTTACTTAGCTAGTAGAATAAGGAAGCAGCTATTTGGCATGGCAATAACAGGATGTGGCTCAACTGGTCAAGGACAGGGTGTATCAGAGACACAGCATTTTTCCAAATTGTCACATTTCTTCACTTTGCCCCAGTATTCCTTAGGCTCCTTTATTGTCCACTTCAAGTGGACAATCACGTAAATATGAGCCAGCAGTGTGCTGCAGCTGCCAAAAAAACCAACACAGTGCTGGGCTGCATTAACAGAGGGATAGAATCAAGATCACGTGAAGTATTAATACCACTTTACAATGCCTTGGTAAGGCCACACTTGGAATACTGCATCCAGTTTTGGTCACCACGATGTAAAAAAGATGTTGAGACTCTGGAAAGAGTGCAGAGAAGGGCAACAAGATGATTAGGGGACTGGAGGCTAAAGCATATCAGGAACGTTGCTGGAATTGGGTATGTCTAGTTTAATGAAAAGAAGGACTAGGGTTGACATGATAGCAGTATTCCAATATCTCAGGGGTTGCCACAAAGAAGAGGGAGTCAAGCTATTCTCCAAGGCGCCTGAGGGCAGGACAAGAAGTAATGGATGGAAACTAGTCAAGGAGAGAAGCAACCTGGAACTGAGGAGAAACTTCCTGACAGTTAGAACAATTAACCAGTGGAAAACCTGCCTCCAGAAGCGGTGAATGCTCCAACACTGGAAGTTTTTAAGAAGAGACTGGACAGCCATTTTTTCCAAAATAGTATAGGGTTTCCTGCCTGAGCAGGGGGTTGGACTCGATGACCTCCAAGGTCTCTTTCCAACTTTATTATTATTATTTATTATTATTATTATTATTATTATTATTATTATTATTATTATTATTATTATTATTATTATTATTATTATTATTATTATTATTATTATTATTATTATTATTATTATTATTATTATTATTATTATTATTATTATTAGAGAATGACTGGCTCAAAGGTATTCATGTGACTTTTTTCTCAAACACATGTATAGCTTGTGACCCAGGGCCTAAAGCTATGAGAGAATGCATGATATGATATCATTTATCTCCAGTCTACAACCCATTCCTTTCAACAGTTTCAGAAAGGCTCCACATCCATTTGCACCACTCAGGTGACCCTGATGACACAGATAAACTCCAGGTGGCCTCAATGACTCTCTAAAAGAAGAGTCCTTCCATTCCCCACCATCCAGTCAGATCTGAAGAAGCTTCTTGGATGAGAAGCAAAAGATCTTCAAAGAAAAGCTAGAAAGTCCAGTTTCCCTGTGAAAAAGCATCTTTGGGACAACTATGATCTGGATGACAGAGAATCTTCATACACCTGAGTGAGATTATATTGAAGTTATGATTGTCTAAATTGAGATTTCTCTTTGACTCCTGACTCCTGAAGTCTTGTGTGCTTGTCTCAGATGGAGAAACACAAGATTTCCCACATTTGGAAGATTAAATAGTGTATTCAGCTCATCAATATATTTTTCAGAAACAATGTATAGAAAATCAAGTGATCAATCTGAAGTCATGGGCAAGAGAATAATCAAATTATTAATTAATAATTAATTAATAATAATTAAAGCCAAACAATCAAATTTGGAAAGGGGTGACAAGCTATCTTACTCCTTTTTTCTAAATTGTAGGAAATGGTGGATAAATTGTGAATTGGTCCAAATTGAGAAAGTGAGAAAATTTCAGTATTCAAAGAGGAATATTTCTTCTCAGGCAGTGCCCAAATTGTTCCCAGTGCTTTACTTGCAAATAAGGAAGACTGCTTTTTTTCTCTTCAGACATTTAGCTAAAAACCCATATATGCCCATTATTTAAAGTTGCAACTTGATCTCCAAAATAATGTATCTACTACTACTACTACTACTACTACTACTACTACTACTACTACTACTACTACTACTACTACTACTACTACTACTACTACTACTACTAATAATAATAATAATAATAATAATAATAATAATAATAATAATAATAATAATAATAATAATAATAATAATAATAATAATAATAATAATATAGTTGGAAGGGACCTTGGAGGTCTTCTAGTTCAACCCCCTGCTCAGGCAGGAAACCCTATACCATTTCAGACAAATGGTTGTCCAGTCCCTTCTTAAAAAGTTCCAATGTTGAAGCATTCACAACTTTTGGAGACATGGTGTTCCACTGATTAATTATTCTAATGGTTACGAAATTTCTCTTTAGTTCTAGATTGCTTCTCTCTTTAAATAGTTTCCATCTATTCTTCTTGTCCTGCCTTCAGGTACTTTGGAAAATAGCTTGACTTCTTTGTGGCCACCCCTGAGATATTGGAAAACTGTTATCATGTCACCCCTAATCTTTCTCTTCATTAAACCAGACATACCCAATTCCAGCAACCATTCTTTCTATGTTTTAGCCTCCAGTCCCCTAATCATCTTTGTTCCTCTTTGTACTCTTTCTAGAGTCTCAACATCTTTTTTACATCGTCGTGTAGTGTGTAGTGTTTTATTAACCTAATCTTATCAATTTACTTACTTTACTTTCTCCCCCTTCTAAGCATGAAGAGATATAACTCAAGGGCAAAGTACATATACATATACATATACATACCTACACTCAATATATATATATATATATGTCATAAAGCAAATAAATAAAAACGATCACCGGGATAAAAATCTTAAAACAAAGATTGTTTAATTTACAAAGCTGAGCTTTCGTCGGCCACACTGCCGACATCATCAGAGCATATAACGTAAGATTTGGGAGTCTGTTCTTATATGACTGGCTGTTTCTGTGCCTGGGCTCTCGACCTAGTCATTGGTCTGCCCCTTGGTGTTGGGCGCACCATTCTTAAAGGGGCCGTTTCCACAGGTATCCTCTCTCCTCCAGTTGCCGTTGTTCTTAGGGCATGTGTGCTGGCGTTAGGGGGTCGAGTGTCCGATCGCTCCTGCTCCTCCCGTTTCGTGCCGGGGGATCGGGTGTCAAATCGTTCTTGTTTCTCTCCTCCCCCTCCCATCCCCATGGTCCCGTTCGTTTTAGTCTGTCTCCATGTCCCTGAGCTACACGTTGAGCGTGTAGTTTCTTCAGCGCGTGTGTGGGGGTGCAGGAAATAGTCATCTCGTGGTCTGCACAGGTTGTTCGTTGTTTCCTTCGTCGCTGAGCACGGTCATGTGCCTATCGTCTGATTTTTAGCAGGGCGTATCTTTGCTGTTCCCCTTCTCTTCCCAGCCTCTGCTGCCCCTCTTTTGTCTGTGTGTGTGGCACGAGATTGGCTGTCTGGTCCTTCCTGTTCGTTGTCTTGCTCCCCCTGTTTTAGCATAATTAAGAATATATATATATATATATATATATATGTGTGTGTGTGTGTGTGTGTGTGTGTGTGTGTGTGTGTGTGTGTGTTTTCTGAGGTTTTCACGGGTGTTTGTATGTAGGTCTTTGGTAATTCGGTTTTTCTCCCGCGTAAAATTGGAAGTGTCTTGGCGACGTTTCGACAAAGTCTCATTCATCATCTTCAGGCTGGTGTCTCTTCGGCCTCGTGCTTCTAGGAGCAATGTGTGATCGCAGCTGTTTCTTTCTTTTAACTACCAGTGGGGGTATGAACTGATTGGGTGGGAGCTTGGCTGTGTTCAGATTGGGTGGAGATGTGTTCTGATTGGTTAGGGGCTTGGCTGTGCTCTGATTGGATGGGGGGTTGGCTGTGCTCTGATTGGCTGGGGGTGTGTTCTGTTTGGGTGGGGGCTTTGTTTCAAACCCCTCCAATCCATACATGAAGCAAACTGACACCCACCTTGATATGGCACGACCACGAACGCGAAGTGAAACAACAGCAATGCAGCTCTCCATCTCAAATCCCGCTGCAACTCAGACTAATCCGAGCACAACAAAGCCCCCACCCAAACAGAACACACCCCCATCCAATCAGAGCACAGCCAACCCCCCATCTAATCAGAGCACAGCCAAGCCCCTAACTCAACCAGAAATATACTATATGGTTGTTCCCGTGTTTTTAAAAGAAAAAAAACGTTCATTGCTCATATAACTAATGTGGTTGCCTTTCTTATGAAGTGCATATATTGTTCTTCATTACTCTGAAAAAAAAGAACAATTTCTGAACTGTGGGCAGTCAGTCCCTCAGAGAAGGAAATATTAAAACGGCAGAAAAATATATTTCCTCAAAAGGATTTTTAAAAGCAGAAGCCAACCCTGCCCTCAGGAGTCAGCCCTATACAAATGCAGATGTAACCATCAGAAAGCTGGAGCCAGCTAGGAAATCAAGAAGACAAAAGACCTAAAATCTGCATACCCCACCTGAGATGGGACATAATAGGACTAACCTATTACCATCAAGAATACCAGAGAGGCACACCTAAACTCAGGTCAGAATACATGACACAGGAAATAGCCTCCAAGTTCATGCCACAGGAACAGGAAACTTCCAAACAAAAGGCTTTCAGAGGGTATAAAAACCTATTCCACATGTGCTCAGTCCTTCTGCCTTGATTTCTCTCCTCCCTGCAAGAACCATCTTTCTGGCTCTTCAATAAACTATAACCTTCTTCCCAAAGCAGTTGCCATGTTGTTTTATTTATTCCCGGCTTGGATGAACCAGGATGAAGACTTTAATCCAACAATTAGGCACCCCAGATGGGACTCCAAGCTAAACTCTCCAATGGACTGAGACTGGTAAGCTCCATCTTGCCGGCAGCAGACCCCTTGTGTCTGTAGATGGGTTTCCCAGGCCTTGCCCATGTGGAGCCAGGGTAGTAAAGGGAATTTTGGGTTTGAGCTCAAGGGTTGCTTTGGAAAGAAGGTGAAGGTGAGTACCTCTAAATTTTAACTTTAAAGCCCAGGGGAGTGAGAGAAATGTGTGTATTTCTGTGTGTGTGAGTGAGAAGACCCTTTTTCCAATCACAGTTGGATTTTGCTCGCTCTGGTCTTTCCTAACTGCAGAAAAGATCTGTTCAAGTGGCAGATCCTGGAAAGCATGGGGGTTTGGCCAGAGCACAGGACCTTTTGTTAGGGAAAAGGGAGAGGCTGTGTGAAAATGAAATGGAATGAGTGAATGAAAGAATTGGATTTGGGCAACTAGCTGGTAAGGCCCTGTAAGCAAAGCAAAGTTAGGAAATTAAGCCCCGGGCTAGGACCGTCCCTTACCTCTGGAAAGCAAGCAGAGGTCGTCCCAGACATTTGAAGTCTGCAAACAGTGGTGGTGAAAAGTGAAGGTAAAGCCGGTAAGAGCGTCCTGTACCTTCTGCAGGGGAGTAGAAGCGTCCTCGACAGACTCATTTTTGGTCTGAAACCGTGGTGGTAGATCCCTAAAGGAGCATCCCAGTACTCTGTGAGGGATCCAGAGTGCTCCATGGGTCCCTTTTTGACCCAAAACTGTAGTGGTAGGCGGAAGTCTCACTAGGAGGCTTTAGTGCGCCAGACCCGATAGAACCAAAGTGAACCCCTGCATATAAGGGAATCATGGGGTGTTCTAATTCGAGGGTCGAGATAGGCTCCCCAGTGTAAAGCTTGCTTGAGGCCTGGGACGGGAATCAGCTACCCATTCAGGCAGGTATGAAAAGGAGATAGGTAGAGAAACTATATAGCAAAAATGGACTTTGCCAATTTGGCTAAATAAAGGTACTCAAAGGGAAATTAAAGAATAAGAAATAGTGATTCTCTCTCTCTCTCTCTCTCTCTCTCTTCTCTCTATGCAACCACGTGGTATGTTTAAAATATGTGCCTTCCCTAACTTAATTGAAATTTATGGTGGGAATGACTAGGATGTGTAAAACTAAGACTTATGTTTCTTTTTCTGTTCTCTTGTCTTTGTGTATATATGTTTGTCAAAGTCGGTATGTGAGAGGTAAATGTGACTGTTAACTGTTTCAAATCCAAAGAGAAAAGAATTTTAAATTCTGCTAGAAATTTTGCTTAAAATAAGCCACAAAAAGAAAATACCCTCACTCTGAATGTCTGGCCAACAAACAGAGTGAAGAAAAATGTGTTTGTTTATTTGTTTGTTTTTTCTTTTCCCCTTTCTCTCTGTGTACTCTTAAGAACAGCCCAAAGTTAGCAGGAGGGAATGTTCTAAGTTCATCTGCTAGAAAGGTTTCACTCTTGCATTTAATAATATATAATAAAGTTGGAAGGGACCTTGGAGGTCATCTAGTCCAACCCCCTGCTCAGGCAGGAAACCCTATACGAACTTTACCAAATGCCTTACTGAAGTCCAAGAAAATTATATCCACAGCATTCCTCTGGTCCACTAATTTTGTCACTTGATCAAAGAATGCAGTAAGATGTGTCTAGCGTGATCTGTTTTGACAAACCCATGTTGGCTTTTAGTAATGACTTTGTTTGCCTCTAGGTGTTTGCTGATTCTTGTTTGATTATCTTTTCCAGAATCTTCCCAGATATTGAGGTCAGGCTGATGGGTTTGTAGTTTCCTGGGTCTATTTTTTCTTTCTTTCTTTCTTTTTGAAGAGGGGAACTACATCAGCTCTTTTCCAGTCCTCTGGTAGTTCCCCTGTGCTCCAGGATCTTTGAAAAATATAGTTCAGTAGTTCTGAGATCACATCTGCCAGTTCCTTGAGAACCTTGGGGTGTAATCCATCTGGCCCTAGTGATTTGAACTCGTCTAGGCTGGATAGGTGCTCACTTACCATTTTCTTGCCTATCTTTTTTTTTTTTTTTTTTAAATATATTTTATTAGATTTTATAGGGGTACAGGGATAACATTAAGGTGCTTAGGAACCACCATGGAGGTGGGTATATTAAACATCCAAAAAAAGGAAGACAATCACAGATATATAGCTCAACTCAAGCTTCCCTCTCTAATTCCCTCATTTAATTTTACATATTCACATTAATGAGTTCTATATAAGTTTCAAACGGTCCTATCAAATATCAATTACATTTCAATTCTAAAAAATCCCAATCCTGTTTTTAAGCTTTACTAACTTACAATTACTATATTTCAATTAGCCTTAAATAGACATGTTATTAACACTTCGGGTGCCCTTTTTTTTTTTTTTACGTAATTATATCTGGTATATTGTTCTTACAACAACATTCCCATATCTTCTTCATTGATACCATTTTTTTTCTCTTATCACCCATCCCTCTTATTCTCCTTTTATTTCTAAATAATTCTCTTAAAATAAAAATATCAGGCCAACAAATAAATTTCTATCTAATTTAAATATATATTCTATCAATGCCTCTATATCTATAAAAATCTTTTTAAACCAGTAGATAAAGTTTACTTCTCCAATATATATCATATCTAAGACAAAGTAATATTACAAAGGGTATCCTCTTAAAAATTTCACGTATTCCATTAGTTGTTAAGTCAGTCAAGAAATCAAAGCCTTTTTAATCCCATTAGATAAGACTTTAAAATACATTTTTAAATCTAACTCTAGGCTTCTTTCTGTGCCATAATGGTTTCCATAGTGAGGTTCCTACATAATCAAACCACACTATTAAGGGGTCCATATTCTTTAACGCTTCAAATTTGTCAAAGTTCTCTTTCCTTTCTTCTAATAGCCTTTGGATGGTAAAAGCTGTTTTATTCCATGTTATATTTGCCAATTGTTTATCCACCTTTTCTCGATTTTCAATAGGTTGTATCTGAGTGTCAGTCTCTGTTGATGTTGGTATTGGTGTTTCAGACATCTCTGTTGAAGTTGTTGTATAGTCATCAGACTTCTCGATAGGTTGTGTTGGAAGTTGAATAAAATTAGTTTGTTTTGTGGTTTCCACAGTTTCTCTCAGTGTAGGGAAAAGAGATTGAAAAAAGGAGCTCACATCCTTTGCAGCTTCTAGAATTGTTTCCAATATAAGATCATAGTCCAGTTGTGTATTAAGTTCCATATCGATAGTAATAAGGCTTTTTAATCTTTAATCTTTAAGGAAGGCTCTGCTTCATAAGAATCAAGCAAGCATTCACCTTCAGTTTTCAATAGGCCAGCTGCATCGTTATCTTATCACTCTTTCAGGGTCATAGCCATTCCCAGCCATAAAGAAATATAATTGCAGTACCACTTTTCGACACAAGATGTCCTCAGCAAACCAGAAAATCCTTTTTTTTTTTTCTTTCCAAATAATAGATTTTTTATTTTTCGTGTTGAAAGAGATGAAGAAAGGGTTCAAAATAATGAATACGTAGTTGTAACAATAATAGTCAAGAATAGAATGTTTTCAGGTCCCCTCAGTATTCCAAAATTTAAATAGTATCGAAATTAACTGGTTTTTATTTATATATTTTTTTTTCCAACGCTGTTTTTCCCCATTGCTCAAACGCTGCTTCCTCACGACAGGGAAATAGTTCAAAGAAAGCTTTTAACAGGAAAGTAGTTAGGGAAAAAAAAAAGGGGGTAGGAAAGGTCTCACCCGGATTCTCCACGGGGGTTCTTTCGCTTAGATGTTCTTCTGGCTTTCAGCTGGTGCGACGAAGTGATCGTCCATTTTGAAGGGCGATCTTTTCCTCCGACGGCCCTAAGGAGAAAGTTCGAACTGGGGAGAGCCGCCGCTCTTCCCCAGTCGAGCAGGGGCCTCCTCTAGCGGTGGTCGCCTCTACGGGGCGACTTTCGACCCGATTAAGGGTCTACCGACGCAGGGAAACCAGCCGGTGGGAGAGAGAGATCTCTCCGTGCGACTGCTGGTGTCGCGATCCGGAACCGGAAGCCATTTTCTTGCCTATCTTAACTTGTGTTTCTAATCTATTTTTATGGTACTGTTTTTGATAAGTTGGACTGTTTTTTCCCCCTTTGCGTAAAGACGGATGCAAAAAATGAATTAAATAGTTCTGCTTTCTCCCTGTTGCTTGTCACACTAACGGACCAATCATTTCCGTCACTTTTTTCTTGTCTTTTTCATGTTGAAAGACGTTTTTTTTGTTATTTTTGACTTTGGTCACAAGCCTTAGTTCATTTTGAGCCTTAGCTTTCCTCACCTCATCTTTGCAGGCTCAGACTATTTGCTGATATTCTGCTTTAGTTACGTGCCCCTCTTTCCACTTTTTATACTTGTCCCTTTTATCTTTCAATTTCTCAGTGAGTTCTTTATGCAGCCATGCTGGTTTCTTTTGAGAGCTGTTATTTTTCTTCTTTGTTGGTATTGTGCTAGACTGGGTTTTTTATTATCTCACTTTTCAAAATTTCCCAAGCTTCTTGAGTTGTTTTCCCCTTGAGAATTCTCATCCATGGAATCCTTCCCATGCCCTCTCTAAGTTTATTGAAATTAGCTCTCTTAAAGTCCAAGACTCTAGTTTGACTGTGTTCTATTGCTTGTTGAATTCCAATATTGCATGATCACCCCCCCCCCAAGGTTCCTGTGGCTTCCACACCTTCTATCATTTTGCCTTTGTTAGTGAGAATTAGATCCAATATGGCTAATCCCCTAGTTCCCTTCTCTACTTTTGGGAGACAAAGTTGTCTGCTAGATTTGTCAGGAATCTGTTTGATCTTCCATTTGGTGCAGTTTGTCTCCCAGTTGATGTCAGGGTAATTAAAGTCCCTCATTACTATTGTCATGTGCTTCCTATGTACCCTAGTTAGCTGACTAGCAAAAAGTTCATCTATTTCCCCTATGGCAATGTTATTTCCCCCCCTTTTATATTGACCCAAATGCATTCAAGACAGTTTTCATCATTGTTGTGCCCTATATCCGTAGATATGTAGTTATTTCTTATATAGAGAGAAACTCCGCCTCTTTTATTTGGTCTGTTTCTTTTAAACAATTGAATTCCCTCTAGCTGAGTGTTCCATTTGTGGGTTTTATCCCACCATGTTTCCATAATGGCAACTATATCATATCTGCCCTCATTTACCTGAATTTCTAGTTCATCTTGTTTACTGTTCATACTCTGTGCATTGATGTATAGACATTTGAGTCCTTTATGACTGACACCTATGTGGTGCCCAGAGTTCCCCTATTTTAATAACAAATAATAACAATAATAATAAAGTTGGAAGGGACCTTGGAGGTCATTGAGTCCAACCCCCTGCTCAGGCAGGAAACCCTATACAATTTCGGACAAATGACTGTCCAGTCTCTTCTTAAAAACTTCCAGTTTTGGAGCATTCACCGCTTCTGGAGGCAGGCTGTTCCACTGGTTAATTGTTCTAACTGTCAGGAAGTTTCTCCTCAGTTCCAGGTTGCTTCTCTCCTTGACTAGTTTCCATCCATTACTTCTTGTCCTGCCCTCAGGCGCCTTGGAGAATAGCTTGACTCCCTCTTCTTTGTGGCAACCCCTGAGATATTGGAATACTGCTATCATGTCACCCCTAGTCCTTCTTTTCATTAAACTAGACATACCCAATTCCAGCAAACGTTCCTGATATGCTTTAGCCTCCAGTCCCCTAATCATTTTGTTGCCCTTCTCTGCACTCTTTCCAGAGTCTCAACATCTTTTTTACATCGTGGTGACCAAAACTGGATGCAGTATTCCAAGCGTGGCCTTACCAAGGCATTGTAAAGTGGTATTAATACTTCACGTGATCTTGATTCTATCCCTCTGTTAATGCAGCCCAGCACTGTGTTGGCTTTTTTGGCAGCTGCAGCACACTGCTGGCTCATATTTAAGTGATTGTCCACTAGGACTCCGAGATCCCTCTCACAGTTACTACTATTGAGCAAGGTACCCCCTATACATACCTGTACATTTGGTTTTTCTTGCCTCAGTGTAGAACTTACTTTTTTCACCATTGAATTTCATTTTGTTAGATAGCGCCCAGTGTTCAAGTCTGTCAAGATTCTTCTGTATCTTAAGCCTGTCTCTGGGTGTTGGCTATTCCTGCCAGCTTGATGTCATCTGCAAATTTGATGAGTTCCCCATCTATCCCCTCATCCAAATCGTTGATGAAGATGTTGAAGAGCACTGGCCCCAGAACAGAGCCCTGGGGCACCCCACTGCACACTTCCCTCCATGTAGATGCAGTTCCATTGAGGACCACACGCTGAGTACGGCCGGTCAGCCAGCTACGAAATCCATCTGGTGGTGATGCTGTCTAACCCACATTTTCTATCTTATCAAGTAGTAGGTTGTGATCTACTTTATCAATGCCTTACTGAAGTCCAAGTAAATTATATCCACAGCATTCCTCTGATCCACTAATTTTGTCACTTGGTCAAAGAATGCAATAAGGTTTGTCTGGCATGATCTGTTTTTGACAAACCCATGTTGGCTTTTAGTAGTGATTTTGTTTGCCTCTAGGTGTTCGCTGATTCGTTGTTTGATTATCTTTTCCAGAATCTTCCCGGGTATTGAGATCAGGCTGATAGGTCTGTAATTTCCTGGATTTTCTTACCACCTGTTTGGTTAGTGCACTTTGTGTGACACTCGCTATTAAAAGCTTCATTTTGCTTGATAACAAGGTTGATATTCTTGTCCACACACACATGTATGCTACATGCACTGCAAACCCTGTAATTTTTTGATTGCCGGGGACAGGGATGTTCTGTATCAATTAACTCACTGTCCCTTGTTTAGTTTAAATATTCCTCCAGAAAATCTGTGAGTTTATTGCAAAGTAACTCAGTCCCTTTCTTTGATGGATGCAAACCATTTCTTTTGTACATTGTTTCATTGGACCAGCTACAGACATTATGACCATTCAGCATGAGTTCACGGTTTCCAAAATTGTCATTTCTGATTTTTTGGTCAGTGTCTGTTGTTGGGTTAATTTCCTTCTCAATTCTGTCTAAAAGATGTTAATTTTTATTCCAGGGGGGATCCAGTGTTAAATTATTTTATTGTTGTGTACCTTTTGGTGTTTCTATTCTAATTCTGTCAATTCTAATTGCTGTTAGCCAGTTCTGCATTCCTTATAGCCAGTGTGTGTTAAGTGTTTGTTTATTTAGCCTCAGGCTGCTGTTGGGTCAGACTAGTTTGTATTGGGTTCTTCCTGTATTTGCCAAGGTATTTTCTCTTTGGGGTCAGGAGGGGGTGTCCTGCCTGCTGGGTTCCTGCCCCAAGCTCTGGAAATCATTCTGCAATGTGTTCTAAATGGGTTTTATCTATCTATCCTTTTCCTGAAAGAAAAATGTGTGTCTAGCTACAACAGCCTTTTGAAGCTCAAGTCTGCTTGTGTGGGGAAATAAATTTCTTAAGTTACTTTTCTTATCCTATCACTAATTGGTGAAACTACTATGAAGCTAATCCTGAAACATATAAGCATTTTTCAATCTCTAAAACAATGTGGTCTATTTTAGAATAAATGTTAAAGGTAGATTCTCCTGCCCCTGGAAAATTGCACAACTTAAAATATTCTTTCAGCATTCTCAAGCTGCCTAGCATTTTTTTTCCAAGTTGATGTTCTTGTCTTTAACATGTTGCAAATGTTCAAGTTCAGAAGTGAAAGATTTCATGTATGTTCTCTTACCAGAATCCAGGTTTTTCTTGTCCTCATCTGTGATTGTCCTTATTTGTCTGCCTATCAGTTTCTTTGACCACTGCAATATTAATGCCTCTTCAAACTGCCTGCAAGCTACCCCCCTCCCAATTCTTTTCTTGTCCTTTGTTCTCCATACCCTTTGTCTGCCTCTCCAGGGAGAGTTCACCCAGAAAGGGGGGGGAGAATCTTATTCTCATGTCTTTCAGCCCCGTATAGATGACCCCCCAACCTTTGGAAGCAGAGCACACTGACCCAGATGTTGCCTTCATCCATTTGAGCCATGGAATTGGGTTTTGAATCCAGCCATCCACTAAAAGGCCACCATGCAACCTGAGTGGAACATCTTCCCAAGTCCTACCATTCCCCCAGATGCCTGTAAGAGCTGCAGAAAGAAGGAATCCTGGAACCATTGGTCCCCATGTGAAGCCTCAGAAGAAGACTATGGGGGGAGGGTGGAAACTCATTGTAAAAATTTTCTTGCCCATTTGTATTATAACAAGCCAGTTGAATGTATTCATGGAGAGATGGCATTTGGGAATAGGTGGCACAGCAAGTACTGAACACCTTGGACTTCTATCTGATGGGAAGGAAAATCTATCCAGAATATTTGTATTGCTTGTTTTGTATTAGTAGCTGCACATACACACGCACACACACCATTCATAACCACACTGAGTCTCTTCCACCTACCTTCAGTAAAGTTCCCCAGGCTGATTTTTGCTCTATTGCACCAAAGTGCAAGAAAATTCCAAGGGGGAGGGAACCAGGCCCCCTCAGGTAATTTGCAATTCCTGATTGAGGAGGTAGCAGGAAAGAGATCCCCAAACTTCAGCCCTGAATATCTTGCACTGGTGGACTCAGAATCTAGGGATTCCTAGAGCTCACTATGTGCAATTTAAGAAAAAAATAATAGCCTGGCTTGCATAGCTAGCCTCAATTGGGCATTACAAACCTGGATGCACTGAACTAAGAGCTAAGGCAGGAACCAAACCCTGAAAATGGACAGCCAGTGGTTATGTACTAAGGAAAACCATGGCTGTGAAGAATTTTTGGAGGAATGTGCAAACCTGACTGGAAGCTAAAGGTGACATCCAACATTTTAAAATGATTGGCACAGAATATTGGACACTAAATTTCTTTTCCACCTAACAAAATTTTTGCCCTGACTTTTAGAACGTTATGGGTTGGAAGCTCCCCTTTTGGGACCAGGGATCTTTTTCTGCTGCCTCCATTAGTGTCTTATTTTTTTGGCTTAACAGTTTAAAAGCTTGTTTACCAAGTCTCCCTGACCAGATCAATTTTAATCTTGTGCCAATAAGTGTGTCACACTTAAGGCACAAAGCGGGGATTGTGGGAAGTCAGCCCCTCAGAGAAGGAAATATTAAAAGGGCAGAAAAATATATTTCCTCAAAAGGATTTTTAAAAGCAGAAGCCAACCCTGCCCCCAGGAGTCAGCCCTATACAAATGCAGATGTAACCATCAGAAAGCTGGAGCCAGCTAGGAAATCAAGAAGACAAAAGACCTAAAATCTGCATACCCCACCTGAGATGGGACATAATAGGACTAACCTATTACCATCAAGAATACCAGAGAGGCACACCTAAACTCAGGTCAGAATACGTGACACAGGAAATAGCCTCCAAGTTCATGCCACAGGAACAGGAAACTTCCAAACAAAAGGCTTTCAGAGGGTATAAAAACCTATTCCACATGTGCTCAGTCCTTCTGCCTTGATTTCTCTCCTCCCTGCAAGAACCATCTTTCTGGCTCTTCAATAAACTGTAACCTTCTTCCCAAAGCAGTTGCCATGTTGTTTTATTTATTCCCGGCTTGGATGAACCAGGATGAAGACTTTAATCCAACAGAACAAATTTAGCAAAATGAAAGAAGTTCCAGTTGGAACTGGAGTAATAAGCCTGCTAAATAAATATAAACAAAAAGATTTCACATATGTTTCTTTATTAGCTGCTCCTTTCTGTTCAAATTAGGCCTGAGAATAATAATATAGCATTTGGGGAAAAAGATGCAGCACAATAATCCAGCTGCAGACATCAAAATGGAGAAGACCTCCACAGCCACCATGTATTTTCCTTTGCTGCTCAGATAGGTGGGAACAAAGGATATCAAGACACTACAAAAGACCAACATACTGAAGGTGATAAATTTGGCTTCATTAAAGCTATCAGGTAATTTCCTGGCTAGAAAGGCCACCATAAAGCTGATAGAAGCCAAGAAACCCATATAACCAAGGACCATGTAAAACATAATGGCTGAGCCTTCATTACATTCCAGGACAATTTCATCAACCATGGAATGCATGTCTGAATCTGGGAATGGGGGAGAAATTGCTAGCCACACACTACAAATAGTGACTTGTATCAGGGAGCAAGACAGGACAATAGTGCTGGCCAGCCTTTTCCCCACCCATTTCCTCATTTTGGAGCCTGGTTTGGTGGCCATGAAAGCAAGGACCACTATGGTTGTTTTACCCAATATACAAGAAAGGGCTATAGAGAATATGATGCCAAAAGAAGTTTGTCTCATGAGACATTTTACTTGTTCAGGTTGTCCAAAGAAAAGCAAAGTGCAAAGGAAAGAGAGGAAGAGAGCAACAAGAAGAGTGTAGGTGAGGTTCCGGTTGTTGGCTTTGACAATGGGAGTCTCCTGATTTTTAATGAAGACCCCTAGTACCACAGCTGAGATGAAAGAAAAAAAGAAAGCAACATTGGTCAAAATGATTCCTAAGGGTTCTTTGTAAGACAAGAAGGTTGGATGTTTTTGAATGCACAGATCCTGGTTCTTGTTAGGATAGCTTTCTTCAGGACATGGGATACAATCATCTAAATCTTGAAGAGAAATAGAGTTGTCAAGCACATAAGAATTGAAAGTTAGCTTAACCATCCCCAACTTTCAGAAATAAAATATTTAAGTGCCTGGAATTTCCAGGTATTCATCACAATGTCTGGGAATTAGGGAATTTAAATTCAATTTATCTGGAAAGTTATAGGCAAGAAAAAATTAAATCTAATTTGTCTGATAACATATCATTTGAAATTGCATTACTCATTCAGATATCATTGTACATTTCAAATTGGATTATACCTCCCACTTACACTATTGCTTTAGGGGAAATAAATTGTTGCATTAGAAAAAATGAACAACATTTATAGTAACACTGATCAGCAAAAGACAGATTAGGGCTTATTTGGGGGAAAATACGGTACTAAATGAATGTGTCTGGCTTATTTTTGTGGTGAGGGTTATATTACAAGAATCCTGAAAGATCTTGCTAAGGCTTATTTTCCAGTTGGGTTTTATTTTGGGGAAAACATGGTATAACATATTTAATTGCTAGTCAGTTGTTTGTATTATCTGTCTGCAGTGTCCAAAAATAGTCAAACAGTTTTCATGGATTTCAGTTTCCTTGATACTGTTTTTCCATTGTGGCAATGTCATGGTGAAAGCTTTCAACCTGTTCATCTCTTACTATACTTAGATTTTTGGGAAAGAAATTATGTACGAATACAGTAAATGAATCTTCAGTGATATGTTGCATTTTATCGTGTTGTATGCTGTAAGATGTTTGTTAACCAACTGAATGCAATTTGGTGCTCTGTAAAGAAGGGGTTGAAACAGGCCATTTAGCTCAAATCTGAAACCAATGTATATGCTCTCTCTAAATAAGATTATAAACCCTCCTTTAGAGGGAAAAAAGGAAAAGCAAAAAGAATACCCTTTGAATTTGATAGCTAGATGATAGATTGATGATTACATAGACAGACAGACAGACAGACAGACAGACAGACAGATAGACAGTTTATGTTCCATTGCCTTTTTTTGTGAGTTGGGGCCATGTTGACTAGAAACAATCCCCGTGGACATAGTACCTATCCATCTCCTAAGGATGTGTAGCCTGTATAGTGCTTTAAACTTATTAACCTTCAGAGTTAATAGATATCAAATGTTGTCAATCCTCCCCAATAAATCAGACAGGAAAAATAAAGAAGTGAGCAAATTCTACATTGTTATAAGGCTACATTAAAAGAATTTTGCAAGTCAGAAAGCACAAAACCTTTCTCTGCCACATTTAGCTCTATTGACCCATTAAGGCAGGCCCTTTTTAAATTACTTTCTCCGACTCTTCATTGTAGATAGCATATCTTGCCCTTTTCCACCAAGGGCATTGTCACATTCCATTACACAATTTCTTGCATGGCATCTCTTACCTGTCTGGTTGGCAATTTTCCCTTCTGGGCAACAAAGGCATTTGTAACAGCAAAATGGCTTCCCTTCTATTTTGACCTTGCTGTACCCCAAGGAGCAATGAGCATTGCACAAAGAAAGAGGTTGGGTCTGTTAATAAATGAAAGTACAGTACAATTAGAATGTAAAAATTAACATTCTAGAAATCATCATTTTGGAGAAATCTTTTCTTTCCTCTTTTGGTCAGAAAGATTCAATGAAAGATTCAGTGCTAGTATGCAAGGCTTATCTTATCTCATAAAATATCCTTCAGGCATAACGTGTCATGTAAATGAAAAATCTATTATTTATCTGATAGGCTTCAATATAATATTAATTCGCTCATAGATTGGAGGACATTTTGTTTCTTTTTCTTCTGCAAAATCCTCTTCAAAGTCCTGTGTATCAAGAATATTGTTTTTCTTGTACTTGATTCATTAATTTGTGTGGGTGTTCAGAGATGAGCTGCAGCATGAACTACCCGTTGAAAAATGAATAATAGATACCTGGTTAAAAAGCTTGGGCCAGACAATGTTATCTACCGATAGAGAAAGAAGGCTTTCTAGCTGAGTTGATGGATTTACTTTCCCAACTTTGATCCTAAGAAAGGATTGATTTGGAAAGGTGACCCAATTGATAATATCAAAGCCAGTTGCAACCTTCCCATTCTTGTCAAATAGTATGTTTTCTCCAGCACTGTTGTTAAATGAGACTTTTCTCAGGTAGTGATGAAGCTCAAGAGAAGAACATGACAGTAATTAATAAAGGTATACAACAATGGGAAAAACATACAGCAATATTATTTCAAAAGATATTGTTGTGCTCCCTATTTATAATAATAATACTATTAATTCATCACTTGGATCAACAGCATCCAGAATGCTCACGAAAAAAGACAGAGAAATGGTATGGACCCCAACAGCCCCTTTATCTGTCTGTCTGTCTGTCTGTCTGTCTGTCTGTCTGTCTGTCTATCATCCATCCATCCATCCATCTATCCATCCATCCATCCATCCATCCATCCATCCATCCATCCATCCATCCATCCATCCATCCATCCATCCATCTATCTATCTATCTATCTATCTATCTATCTATCTATCTATCTATCTATCTATCTATCTATCTATCTATCTATCTATATATCTATCTATCTATCTATCTATCTATCTATCTATCTATCTATCTATCTATCTATCTATCTATCTATCTATCTATCTATCATCTATAAAATGTATTGGCCACCCATCTTACCATAGCATAACATAGGTGGCGTATAGTTACATGTAAGTTAAAATGCAAATGTTAAAATCAAATCTTAACACCAAAGATTTATAGCGAGGGTGGGGGACAGAGTGTGAGGGGGGAGGGGGATCTATTATTACTCAGTCAACATTGTTCCCCCAGTGGGGCCCCAAGCCAACTGGCAAAACCTTGTCTTTAGGCCCTTAGGAAAAGATAGGAGGGTTGGGGCCAACCTCAAATTCAGGTGGGGCAAGATTTTCTATAGGGTAGGAGCAACAGCAGAGAAGGCTGTTGTCCTGGACCCCACCAGCTGAAATATTTGGGCTGACGGCACCCGCAGCATACCTCCTCTGCCAGCGGGAGTGATATGAGCCAATCCCAGTGGTGTAAAACAGTTCCATCACCTGGAAGTACTTGCCACAACCACCAACAGCATGTCGTCCTCTTCCGTAGTGTTATTTGACAATCATGCCATCTTTTTCTATCTCCTTCTTCACCATTGTGTCCTCTCTGTATTGTAATTTTTATTTTTAGTGCTTGAAGTCACTGTTCTCCCCTGACATAATTATGTGTCCATCTTTTCCAAAGCACTAAATGGTTTTTCAAAATTCTGTGTTACACGTTGAGAGAGAGAGAGTGGATGCACCATATCCCTGTATTTCACCAGGAGAAAAAGACCATCTCCCACCATTCGTAAACAACAGAATTTGCTCTGAAAAGTGATAGGAATACCACTAATGGGAAAGGTTCATGGGAAATGTTTCTTTTAGGGTCCTTGTTTACAATTTAATTAAAAATACCATGGAGAAATGACACAATAATTGCACCTTTAGTTGGATCATCAGATAACTAATGTATTATTGCAAACTGGAACTGGCAGCATTCCTTTTTTGCAGCAATACTTTAGTCAACTGATTATCAAAGTTATTTGAAATCCTAATACCTTGGAATACTTGGAACTTTGCATCATAAAGAAACATTCTGGTGGAAATTAACCTTTTGATACAAGATCGGGAAATGTGGACATTATGATTCATCTAAGTCATTCCTCCAGCATTATATTTAAATTAGTTTCTATATACTATGTGAACAGTGGTAGATATGGAAGCAAAATCACCTGCTATATTAGCAAATATAGGAGCTTACCTGCCACACTTGATGATCGAGAAGCTTCTGCTTCCCTCTAGCAGCCATTGCTCTGTACTTGAAGTGGGATGTATGCATGGCTTGGAGAGCATGTGCCACACCATACACTGCATTGTAGATACTATAGCTTTGCCCAGTCATGCCCAGCTGAAAAACAGAGTCTGGAAGACTCTCTAACTTCTCTTCCCCAGTGCACCTTTCCTCTGACTGTGTATATAAAGTGGAATTTGAGAAGAAACATCCAAAGGCTTGTTCCCAAAAGACCCTTGAAAAACTATCTTCCTCTTCTGGAACACTGTTTCTCATCTGAAGAAATGTCTTGAATCCTAATAATTCTTTTGATGAAACTGAGAAAGAAAGAGCTCCATGGATGAAGTCCATACTGCTGTCTCTTTGAAATGGAAGTGAAGTGTATTCCATCTGGGCTGAAAAAATCCAAACTTTGTCTTTTCTCTCTAATGTTGTGTCCAAATATTCTGAAACAGAGATCATTCTGAAAAGAGCCATAACCTGGTTTTCACAATATACAATCACAACACTAGATTTGCTTGTCATAACAACTTTGTATATTTGAAGAAAATTATCCATTTTTTCTCCCAAATCATTTGAAAAAGTTACTGCTGAAAACTCTTCAATGTAATCGAAACATATTCCATTCTGGGAAAATATGACAAGCACTTCTCTGATAAATCTTTCAGCAATCTCATTTTGTTGAAAAAGCATCCCAATCCAGGACCACTTAAAATGAAGCAGCAACTGGAGAATCCCCATAATTTGAAGATGTTCATTTGGAAACATCTGATAAAAGAAGGCTGTATGAATCCTGTTATCCATCACTGGAGCAGAGCCATATGTAACCTTAGGAAATAAAGAAATGCAAAGTATAGGCATATGTTTTTCATATAAACGATAAATGAATTAAATTTGGCTGACCCATATTGTTGGTTTGATTTTCAGGGATGATTCATACCTTATTAAGAATTGTCTTTTAATTTCTATGAAAATAATTAAAATAAATCCATTGTTTTTAAAATATCAACCACATTCAATGTGGGTGGAATGAATTAGATTTGGGAGAAGAATAAAAATATAAAAAGCCAGTTTGTATGGTGCTAGTTTAATCTAAACTAAACTTGATTTCAGAATTGATGTAGTATAGTTACTTCTTTTTTACCTCTAATAAGGTATTTCAGATTGTCAAAAAACTGGTTTTCATCCAGTTTGGGTAGGGTTAATTGAACATTTTGAACAATTTAGTATTACGTTCTCTGTGAAGTTTCACCTCACATAGCTGGTTGTGATGGGCACAACCCTGCTGCGTATTTATCCAGAAAAAATGGGCATATACAGTAAATGGGTAGCAAAAGTTTTCATTGGCAGAATTTGATGATCAGAGTAACTTCTCATTAAGGTTTTGTAACCCCAAAGATCCATTAGGTAGTAATTTAACAATAATGTCTTAATGCACTATTTTGTTATAACTTTTTCTAAAAGTGCAGGTTGAAGGACAAAAAATTGTCAAAAAAGCATCATCATTATGAATGAGTTGTTCCAATTTGATTAGATTAATTTTTTATTTTAGAACCATAAGCCTGCCTCCCTCTTTCCCTTTCTTTCTTTTCTTAGTAAGAATATGAATGCAGCTATATTGTAAATAGAAATGCTGGGGCATACAGTAAGTCATGGAATGAATACATTACTTAAAGCAATCATATTTTGTCATGGAAGAAAGTATTGTGACTGAGATTATTGGTAATAAAACTACCTGTATTAGATTATTACTACTTATCAAGCAGAGAAATTTGTCGTGTAAGTAATACTTCTGGATGATTGTAATTGCCTTCTAAGTTCCAATCATCTTCTCATTTAAGGTCCTACTCCATAGTCCAGTGAAGGAAAGAGAAAAATGAAGCAAGAAAAAACACCTAGCCTCAATAGAACAGTTTCCATAATTGTCTGCAGACAAACCAAAATACTATTTTAAATCATTGGTAGGAACAAATCACTATTCAGTCATATGTTCTTTTTTATTATAAGTACACCACTTTCATCTTCAAAATATATAAAATATTACAATTTCTTGTTATTTTAGTTTTGTTATTACCTTAATTGGTTTGGAAATTTCATGGAAATCAAGAGAAAATTATTTCAAATTAAAAGAAAAATCTCTCTTAAGACCAAGAGGATTCATTTTTTTTTCTTTTCTTTTCTTTTTTTCCAATTTGAGACAAGATCCTCATAATCAGCATAATTTTCATTAAATCAGGACAGGAAAAATGTTAAAGCGTTGTGTAGCCTGAAGTTATATGTCTACTGATTGACATTAGTTTACAACCAATCCAATAAATTCCTTTTAAAAAGAATAGGAGTTTTGCTTTTTTCTTGAGCAGGTCCTACCTGTGGAATCTTGTAAATACTCAGGATATCTGCCATAACCTGAAAGAGTTCAGAGTTTGGCCCGGCAATAACACATGCTAAGTTTTGGTGGATGCTGGCTTTGTAGTTGGGAACAAATTTGTCATGTGAAGAAAGAAGCTCCATAGAAGCAAAGTAAGTCCATGTTGCCGTGAAATAGTTGTTATATATACCAAAGCCCAGAGTGATGTTTGGCAAGATTTGAGGATTTTCATTGATTTCCTTTACAGCAAATACCAAGGACAAGATATGCAAATAGTTCTGTAGAAACAAACTTCAAGGGAGGGTACTGCCTCTGTCACAATATTTATATTTCCAAACAAAGAATTTGTTACATTTTAATTTAATAATCTTTGTTAATAGCAAGATTCAAATTAGACTCCAAAATCCCAAGGATAGTCTATGGAAAATACCTGTCCTCACTGTTCCATAAATTTGAATATAGAATAAGCTACCTGTGTGATATCCATTTCTTTGAATACCGTAAACTATCCCTTTTATGATGTTTTTCTAGTATTGGGATATTTCTATCTCATTTTGAAAGATCAAACTTTGTATATTGAACCACTTTAGGAATGGTAATATGTAAAAGCTGGAAAGGAAACATTTTTAGCACCTAAGAAATCCTTTCTTTGATTTCAAGGTTGTTTGACTAGGAAAAAAATAATAATATAGATGAGTTAGACTGCAAAACTACCCAGGCTAAATTCAGTGGAAGATGCAAAATTGTTCCTACATATGAAGTAAAGGCCAATGTGCTTAGATTTTTTTAAATATTACCATAAACCATAGAACTGTTCTCAATTGAAAACAAGTTGGTTAGGCCACTGTTATATCTACTTTGAATTCCAGCCATACTCAATAGATTTTTAAAAAAGTGACTTGGAACTTCTGCATGTACTTAGTCTCAGAAATAAAATAATTAACTTTAGGTTTAGCTCAGAGAAATGTCTGTTCCTTGCAGGATGTGATCTGATCACTTACAGGCATACAGATGTATGCTGGAATTGGTGTGCCATGGAAGTTTGTGCAGAAACATTAGGAAACCAGAAAGAGTGCTACAGATTTTTCTTTCTTTCTTTCTTTCTTTCTTTCTTTCTTTCTTTCTTTCTTTCTTTCTTTCTTTCTTTCTTTCTTTCTTTCTTTCTTTCTTTCTTTCTTTCTTTCTTTCTTTCTTTCTTTCTTTCTTTCTTTCTTTCTTTCTTTCTTTCTTTCTTTCTTTCTCTCTCTCTCTCTCTCTCTCTCTCTCTCTCTCTCTTTCTTTCTTTCTTTCTTTCTTTCTCATATATATGTATACATTCGAACTAGATTGTAATGTTTCTCTGTGTCATATATGTGTGTTTATGTGGGTATATGCATAATGGTATTTTTTTCAGAGCTGAATGCAACAAAATTTTATTTTAATTTATGCTGATTAGTGTACATTTAAAGTGACAATATTCTATTCTATTCTATTCTATTCTATTCTATTCTATTCTATTCTATTCTATTCTATTCTATTCTATTCTATTCTATTCTATTCTATTCTATTCTATTCTAATGTAAGAAATAAAATAGAATCTGTGAGCAGAGGAACTACAAGTGAAAGGAGATAAAAGTTATATTTCAATCATGTATGGCCTCCCTAAAATACATTAACTAATTATCCAGTCAGATTTGGTAACTGATATAATAAAAAATGACAGCTACATACAAGGGATCATCAATAAGTTCTTCAGATGGAATTCTTTTGAAGGTGATCAGGTTAGACATCACATAGATCAGAGAAATAACACCACCAATGATGAGATCACCTGAATGGTAAGACTTGTATTTAGCAGTTGGATTGTCGATGGTGCATTTAGCATCATGGAACATGACCTGAAGAAGCTATTTTTTCACCCACAGTTTGAAGAGGAAGATTCCAAATCACAGATGCATGTTGTACAAATGATCGTTGATATGGCTTCTGAATATAGGGAAACCTAACACTTTGCTTTTTTCTCTTGGATAATCTAAATGAAGAACTACATTATATAAGAAAAACAAACTCACACAATGTTACTCTTTATGTGTTGTATTTCAGTATGTTTAGAAATGAGGAATATTAATAACATCAGTCAGTCTGGGTTGGCTTCCTATTTTGTTCGGCTCTTTGAAACTCCCTAGAGCTCAGAGGAGTAGAATTAAACATAGTCAATTATGGGATACAACATCTTTTGCTTTTCTGATATAGCAAGAGAAAATAATAAGGTTGGAGTAAATGGTTGGTGGCCTTTTGCATAGCAGCAACAGAAAAGCAGATTGCAATAGAAGGAAAAGAAGACAAAGAAAACCAAATAAATAATATAATATGTGAAAAAGTACAGGTTCATCAGGTTTGTACTGGTGTGATGGTATGACACAGAAGCCACGTTTGCCCTTGGAGGAGGTTTTACCAATGAGGAAACAATGTTAAACCAAAAAGCTTCATTATTTGTCAGAAAACATCCATGGCTTTAGATCACCAAGAGTTTGTTACTCTTCTCTGGCCATCAGTCCTTGAAATATTAAATGGCTTCAATTCAATAAATGTAATGTAGTTTAGTTGTTATGGTTTATTGAATCAACCTTGACTTGTGGTACTTGCAAGAAGAAGTCCATGGATTTCAAAAGTGCTTTGCCATTCTCTTGTTCTTATGGCCAAGAGAGAATGACTGGCTCAAAGGTATTCAGGTGACTTTTTTCTCAAATACATGTGTAGCTTGTGACCCAGGGTCCAAGGCTATGAGAGACTGGATGACAGGGAAAAAATGGAAGTCAAGCTAAGAAGATATGACTCGGTGTTTATTCTCTCTGCTACAAACTGAATCTTGAATGAGATAGTCCCAAAGATGCTTTTTTAGAGGCAATCGGACTTTCTTGTTTTTTTTTTGAAGATGTTTCACTTCTCATCCAAGAAGCTTCTTCAGCTCTGACTGGATAGTGGGGAATGGAAGGATTCCCTCTCTCAACAGAGGGGGAGGGATATGATATCATTTATCTCCAGTCTACAACCCAGTCCTTTCAACAGTTCCAAGAAGGCTCCACATCCATTTGCACCACTCAGGTGACCCTGATGACACAAATAAACCTCAACAACTCTCTAAAGAATGCAAATGACTAGCTGTCTGCAAGGAGTATAAATCCTTCCATTCCCCACCATCCAGTCAGATCTGAAGAAGCTTCTTGGATGAGAAGCAAAACTTCTTTAAAGAAAAGCAAGAAAGTCCAGTTTCCCTGTGAAAAAGCATCTTTGGGACAACTATGATCTGGATGACAGAGAATCTCCATAGACCTGAGTGAGATTATATTGAGGTTATGATTGTCTAAATTGAGATTTCTCTTGGACTCCTGACTACTGAAGTCTTGTGTGCTTCTCTCAGATGGAGAACCTCAAGACTTCCCAGATTTGGAACGTTAAATATATTTAACCTTCAGGTTATCAATATATTTTTCAGGTCATCAATATATTTTTCAGAAACAATGTACAGGTAGTCCTCGAGTTAGGAGTGTAATGCAACCTGCCCATTCCCCTCATAACTCAAAAACTCATAGAGTGTATCTCATTCCTTTAACGAGATCACTGTCTTGCTTGTTAAAATGCACGCGGCTCGTTAGGTAAACATGAGGTATCTGAGGTGGGGAAGGCCATGGAGTGCCTAGTGATGGAACATGCCCCCAAGGCCTCCCCGACCCACTAAGATACCTCATTCTTCCCCCTCCCTTCCTGCAATGCGGGACTCACCTGGAAAAGGTCTGTCTCCTCTCTGCTGCGGTTCCTGCTGCCGCTCCAATCTGAGGCCAGGGGACGCATCCGGGCTTCGGAGGCCTTTTCCAAGCCTCCGGAGACTGGATCAATGGCCACGGAGTGATTTTGTGCCCCACCCCCATTGGCTGATCCTGGCTCTGGAGGCCTGGAAAAGACCTCCAGAGTTGAGATCTATGCCCGCGGAGTGATTTTGAACCCCCCTGCGGCCCGACCCGGCCTCCGGAGTCCAGATCAGGCCACTGAGGGGCCGTAAAATCACTCCATGGCCATGAGTCCGGACACCAGAGGCTTGGAAAAGGCCCCCGGAGCCCATATTGGGCTGCTGAGGGGGCCGCAAAATCGCTCCGTGGCCATGGATCTGGGCTCCAGAGCTTGGAAAAGGCCTCCAGAGCCCAGATAGGGCCACAGGGGTATGTGAAATTGCTCTGCAACCATAGATCTGGGCTCTGGAGGTCTTTTCCCGACCTCCGGAGCCCGGATTGGGCCGCTGAGGGGCCGCAAATTCGCTCCGTGGCCATGGATCCAGGCTCTGTAGGTTTGGAATCCGGGCTCCGGAGGCTTGGAAAAGGCCTCCCCAGCCCAGATCGGCCATGAGGGGGAGCACAAAATCACTCTGTGGCCATGGATCTGAGCTCCGGAGGCCTGAAAAAGACCTCCAGAGCTGAGATCTAAAATACATTTTGGACTTCCCGCAATCAAGCGGGGGTCCTCTCCTTGCTTGTTGCCCCTATAGGTCAACTCTCGACCCTTTCCAGGGTCCCCCAGCGGAGCGAAACCGAACACGGAAGACGGAGCTCACCTTCCAGCATCTGCGACGGCTGTGATGGCAAACCGGAAGTCTTGGACTTTAAAAACTTTAAACGGCATCAGTGACATCTTTTAATGGAGTTTGGTATTACAACTTGTTATTTCATAAAAGAGACTTGGCTTGAAGCCCAGACTTTAGATAAGACTCTTTTGACCTTGGTACCACCTGTGAGAAACTCAGCCATAAAGAGAACATCTGGGCGGTATAACTGGCCTACTTGAACTATGAATGTAAATCTTTACTGACTTTCAGAGTTACATGTGGGGAATTGCCTTCCTATCTCATTATTTGAGGAACATTGGTTACTATATGAGATGATGAAATATCTTGGACTATAAAATCTTGCTTGACAAACAACTTCTACTATAAAGACTATCTAAACACGTGAAAGAGAGGTCCCATACCTAGTTATAAAATTATTTTTAACATCTGATTTTAAAGTCCTCAACTTAACACATTATTAAAAGAATATGGATGAAGACCAGGGAAAGATCCTTTCCATGTTGAAAGCAATACATGAAACCATTCTTTCAGCTTGTGATAAAATAAGACTTAACATAAAAGAACAAGATGCCAAACTTTGACTACAACCAAAGAACTAACAATGCAAAAGATAACAGAAGAAGTGGAACAATCAAATATTAAGACAGAGGACTCAATTGACCAACAAATACAGTTAATGGAAAATCCAGAAAAGGGAGTAACACTGAAAATGGAAAAGACTTTCTATATAAATCAGAAGAAACATGAGGAGCAAGAAGAACAGACTGAAGGGAAGACAAACATATTAAGACAACTATGGAGATCTGGAATAATAGAGAAACAATTCGCTAGCCCTTCCCAAAAAAAAGAAAAAGAAATTTGAGAAAGAAGAACAGATTGAATGGAAGATAAACATATCAGGGCAATAATGGGGAATTGGAACAATAGGGAGACAATTTAATGAATACAAATGGGCTAATCCTTCCAAAAAAATGGCAACTAAATAGTCTCCCTTATTTCAAATAACATACTGTATATAATAATAGGGGGAGATCTATATGACGATCTGAAAGCACTGATATGGAAGGCTAGTTGGCATAGGAAGAAAACCAGAATAAGGCTGAAGAAAATTGGGGTTTTGATTTATTAGAGAGGATTTCATATTATTAATTAGAGGATTAAAGGGAGAAGTTGAAATAAGGGGAATATTTTAGATTTAAAATATTTGGAAATTAGTTGAAAATAAGGATTTTATCTGTTTAATATTTAAAAATTAGACCTAAAAGGAAAAAAAAAATATTATGAATATGTTTGATTTATTGATTAACCCAGACAATATATATAATGGTTTTGATTCATTAAAGGGGATATTGTAATATTAAGTAGATGATTTAATGTGGTGAGAAATAGATAACTTTTAGGAAATAGAACAAGACTATATCCAAATAGATAAAATGTGTATTTTGAATATTAGATTCTGTTATGAATTGAGATAAGGGAAAATTTGGTTACCTAAAGCCTGAAAATTATAAATATCAAATGTTAAATTGGAATATTGATGGGAAATTAAAAATTGGAAAAAATTAATAACAGGATATGGATTGTTTATGAAGTTTGAATGTAAAAAGTAATTAAGATATGTATAAGCTAAAAAATTATTCATAAATGTAATAATGACGTTTTTACTGAGTTGATATAATAAGAACTGTATTAGCTTAAATACGAGACAGTAGATGTTAAGGGAAAAAGAGAGGAAATATTTGATGTTGTAACTTGAGATTTGTAGTAAAGATTTTTATATGTTATAGAACTATTGATTAACCCAGCCACCACATTGCTTTTTAAATACTTAAATGTAAAATTGGAAAATTAATAAAATATTATTTTTAAAAAAGACCTCCAGAGCCAAGACCTATGGCTGCGGAACGATTTTCGGCCCCCCAGTGGCCCGATCTGGGTTCTGCAGGCCTACAAAAGGCTTCTGGAGCCCAGATCGGGCTGCTGGGTGGCTGCAAAATCGCTCCGCAGCCATGGATCTGGGCTCCAGAGGCTTGGGAAAGACCGAAGCCGAGAACTATGGCCGCAGAGAGATTTTTGGGGCCCCAGTGGACCGATCTGGGCTCCAGAGGCTTGGAAAAGGCTTACAGAACCCAGATCGGGCTGCTGGCAGGGCCACAAAATCATTCCATGGCCATGGATTCGGAATCTGGATGCTTGGAAAAGGCCTCCGGAGCCCAGATCGGTCTGCTGGGGGGCTGCAAAATCGCTCCGCGGCCATGGATCTGGGTTCTGGAGCCTTGAAAAAGGCCTCCAGAGCCTTGGAAAAGGTCTCCGGAGGCTTGGAAAAGGCCTCCAGAACCCAGATCGGGCCGCTGGGGTGCAGAATCTCTCCGAGGCCATGGATCTGATCTCTGGAGGCTTGGGAAAGGCCTCCGGAGCCCAGATTGGGCTGCTGGCCGCCCCCGCAAAATCGCTCTGTAGCTATGGATCCGGTCTCCAGAGGCTTGGAAAAGGCCTCTGGAGCCCGGATCGGCCTGCAGGGGATCGTGGAATCTCTCTGCAGCCATAGGAGAAAGTGAGAAAATTTCAGTATTCAAAGAGCAATATTTCTTCTCAGGCAGTGCCCAAATTGTTCCCAGTGCTTTACTTGCAAATAAGGAAGACTGCTTTTTTTCTCTTCAGACATTTAGCTAAAAACCCAGATATGCCCATTATTTAAACTTGCGTGTGCACACACACACACACACACACACACACACAACACACACACACTTCATTAGGTATCTGATGTTGGGAGTCATAAAAAACCTAGAACCAATAAATCTCATCCTCCAGTAGTCAAAATGAAAAATCATAAATTCTCTGGAAGAGCAGACTTTGCCTCTAGAATATGGTCAGTGTGGTGAAACACTTTAAGGCACATTACAGGGTTTTGAAAGTCATCATCTACACTTTCTTCCTGTGTGAGTTGGTGATAGTCACCACCACCAACATAGTTTACATATTTACAATTATTTTAACCAGGTTGCTTTCATTTGGATCACCACATTCATACTTTTAAATATCTGACCAGTTTTACATACAGTACAACTTCTTTTAAGATTACTTTTATAAACCTTGCTAGCCTAATTGCTTACTCATCGACCGTGTGATAGGGCCATCCGTCCTGGCTGACCGTAATTGCCTTAATTGTCCCGCCTCCTCTTTTTTGCACTCCAGTTCTCTAACCTTCCTCCCTCCCATCCTTGTCAATCCCCTCCTTCCTGGCGCTGCTGCCGTTGGCATGCTTTCCAGCCGCTCCCCCGTACTCGTTCTGGGACTTACATCCAGATCCGGTGTCTTAGATGCCTTTCAATTGCTGCTCCCCTCCTTTCCATCCTGTTTGTCTGCACGTTGTTCCTGTCTTCCACTGTCTATCCCTATTAGTCCTATTTCCTCCGATTTCCTTCCACGCTTGGATGTGCGTGCGCACAGCCGTATCCCGTCCCTCTGCCTCGTCTGCCTATGATCAGCTGGGCTGTCTGCCGGCTTACTCCTGAATTCACCCCCTCCCATCCTTGCAGATCCTATCCTTTCTAATGTTGTTACCGTTGGTGCGTTTGCCAACTGCCTCCCCTTCCCCCCTCCTTCTTATCCCTTTGAACCATCCGCTGTATTTACCTAAACTGGATCACATGTCTCACACAGCCAATACTGTGTCTTAATCAAAAACAGTTCTCATTGGCTGGATTATTGCTATGGCTATTCCAGTTCATAAAATTTCTTACACAGTGACAGAGTGTATATGTTGATGATCATTTGGGGAAGAAGGATTGATTCAGAACTAACTTTACCAAATAGAAAGCAGAATGAACTTTGAACTAGAGACAGAAGGTTACTAAATAAATAAAACAGGAATTCAGTTTTCTTTCTTTATCAGCTTTCCCTTTCTCTTCAGATTTGGCCTCAGAACAATAATATAGCATTTGGGGGAAAAGATGAAGCTGAGTAATCAGAAGCCAAAATGGAGAAGATCTCCACAGCCACAATGTACTTTCCCTTGGTGCTCAGATAGGTAGGAACAAACAACACCAAGACACTACAAAAGAGAAACATACGGAAGGTGATAAATTTGGCTTCATTAAAGCTATCAAGTAACTTCCTGGCTAGGAAGGTCACCATGAAGCTGATGGCTGCCAAGAACCCCATAAAACCAAGGACAATATAAACATGATGTCTGAGCCTTCATTACATTCCAGTAGAATTTCTTCAATCATGGAATGCATGTCTGAATCTGGGAATGGGGGATAAATTACCAGCCACACACTACAAATAGTGACTTGTACCAGGGAGCAAGACAGGACAATAGTGCTGGCCAGCCTTTTCCCCACCCATTTCCTGATTTTGGAGCCTGGCTTGGTCACTATGAAAGCAAGGACCACTATGGTTGTTTTAGTCACCATGATGTAAAAATGATGTTGACACTCTACAAAGAGTACAGAGAAGAGCAACAAAGATGATTAAGGGACTGGAGGCTAAAACATATAAGGAACGGTTGCTGGAATTGGGCATGTCTAGTTTAATGAAGAGAAGGATGAGGGGTGACATGATAGCAATGTTCCAATATCTCAGTGGCTGCCACAAAGAAGAGTCAAGATACTCTCCAAAGCACCTGAAGGAAGGACAAGAAGCAATGGATGGAAATTAATCAAGGAGAGAACTAATGAGAAATTTCCTGACAGTTAGAACAATTAATCAGTGGAACAACCTGTTTCCAGAAGCTGTGAATGCTCCAACGCTGGAAGTTTTTAAGAAGAGACTGGACAGCCATTTCTCTGAAATGGTATAGGATTTTCTGCCTGAGCAGAGGGTTAGACTAGATGACCTCCAAGGTATCTTCCAAGTTTTTATTATTATTATTATTGATCATCGCACAGTCAGCCAGATGTTGAGACTGGATTTGGCATTTTTGTCTACTTATCGAGTCGTTACCTGGGATAGGCAGATGTGGATGTTTGATGGTATTACAGATATCATCGCCGGATGGAAGTAGTTCCTAGTAAGGCCACCTTTTGCAATTGAGTAATGGCGAATTTGTCAATGGTGTTCAAGTGGTGCTCCAGTTGTTTTGGGATTGCACCCAAGGTGCCTAATACTATTGGTACTACCCTTGCTTGCTTTTGCCACAGTCTTTCTATTTCTATTTGTAGGTCTTTGTATTTTGCTATCTTCTCCAGTTCTTTGTCGTCTATTCTGCTGTCTCCAGGTACTGCCACATCCACTATCCAGACTTTTTTGTCTTTCTTATCAACAATTGTTAAGTCTGGGGTGTTATGTTGCAGGTGCTTGTCTGTTTGAATTCTGAACTCCCAGAGCAGTTTAACTTTATCATTTTCTATGACTTTCTCTATTTTATGATCCCACCAGTTCTTGCTTACAGGCAAATGATATTTCATGCAGATCTTCCAATGCACCATTGTTGCTACTTTGTCATGCTGCTGCTTGTAGTCAGTCTGTGCGATCTTCTTGCAGCAGCTTACCAGGTGGTCCACTGTTTCTTCAGCTTCTTTGTATAGGCAGCACTTACTGTCTGTTGCTGTCTTCTCAATTTTGACTTTGTATGCATTTGTCCTTAAGGCTTGGTCTTGTGCAGCCAGAATTAGTCCCTCAGTCTCTTTCTTCAATTTTCCTGCTCTTAGCCATTGCCAGGTCTTGTTATTATCTGCTTTCCCAGCTATTTTTTTTAATGTAGTGGCCATGTAGTGCTTTGTCTTCCCATGCCTCTATTCTGTTCTTCATTTGGTCTTTCTTGTAGGCCAGTTTGGTCTCTCCAGTAGTCAGTAAGCCTTCCTGATATACTAATTTCAGTGCATCTTCATCACTGTCCTTCAGATATTCTTCCAAAGCCATTTTTTCTTCTTTAACCATCTGATGTACTTGCAGCATTCCACGCCCATCTATTTGCCTTGGTAGATAAAGTCTGTCAATGTCACTGCGTGGATGAAGGGCATGATTCATTGTTATTATTTTTCTGGTCTTCCTATCCATTGCTTTTAGTTCTGCTTGAGTCCAGTCCACTATTCCAGCTGTGTATCTAATGACTGGAATTGCCCAGGTGTTGATTGCCTTCACGGTATATCCTCCATTGAGTTTGGACTTTAAGATCTTCTTCACTCTCTTGATGTATTCACCTCTAATCTTTTTCTTGACTTCAGTGTGCTTGATGTTGTCAGCTTGAAGGATACTCAAGTATTTGTAGTAATCTTCCTCATCCAGACTCTTAATATTATTTTTGTGGGGCATCTTGATTCCTTCAGTTTTCACTATTTTTCCTTGTTTGATAGCAAGTGTGGCACATTTGTCCAAGCCAAACTCCATTGCAATATCTTGGCTATATATGTGTGTTGAGCAGCGATTCTATTTCAGATGATATTTTTCCATACAGCTTCAGATCATCCATGTAAAGGAGGTGGGATAGTCTGGCAGATGTTTTTGATGTTTGATAGCCACGTCCTGAGTTATTCAGTATTGTTGAGAGAGGAAACAGTGCAATAACAAATAGTAGTGGTGATAATGAATCTCCTTGAAATATTCCTCTCTTGATGTTAACCTCTCCCAGTCTCTCACTATTGATCTGCAACTGTGTCTTCCATTGTGCCATCAATCTTTGCACAAATTTTCTGATGTTTGTACTGACTCCTGTTATTTCTAGGCACTTGATTATCCAGTCATGTGGCAGAGAGTCAAATGCCTTTTTGTAGTCAATCCATGCCACATTCAGGTTGGTCTTCCTTTTCTTGCAGTTTTCCAAGATCATTTTGTCTATTAGGGGCGGTTTCCTTTCTGCTCCAGTGGAAAGAGATTGTTTTCAACTAGATGCTGTTGTACTGCATCAGCTACCAAACCAGTTAGCAATTTGAAAGTTGTTGGTAAGCAGGTGATTGGCCTGTAGTTGCCTGGTGTTGCCCCTTTTGCTGGATTTTTCATTATTAGGTAGGTTTTCCCAGTTGTTAGCCACTTTTCAATTTCTCCTCCTTGTAGTATATTGTTGAACTGCTTGGCAATGAATGGGTATAGAACAGTTAGATGTTTCAACCAAAACCCATGCAGTTCATCTTCACCTGGTGCTAACCAATTTTTGATCTTCCTTGCTCTTTTTTCTACCATTTTTGTTGTTATTACTAGTTCTTTCATTTCAACTTCTGTTTTATTTGCATCCACCTCTTTTAACCAAGCCGCATCCTTGTTGTGTTTCTTTGGGTTATCCCATATCTGCTTCCAGAACTGCACTGTTTCTTCCTTGTCAGGTACTGACTGATTCATTGCAGTTTTTCCATTGATGGATTGGTAGAAACGTTTCTGATTGGATTGAAATTGGAGGTTCTGCCTATAATTTGCAATTCGAGCTTCGTATCTACTGATTTTCCTGGCTATAAATGTTATTTGCTGCTTTATTATTTCCAGTGCTTCCTTGATCTTCCTTGTTTCTAAGTGGTATTTCTTGATTAGGTATTCTTTGGTCTTCTTGTTCTTCAGCTTCTTTTCTTTCATCTGTTCTAGCTTGCTTGCATGTGATCTTAACTTGCTGATCTTATTTTCTAGTCTAACCTTCCATTTTTGTGGTGCACTGTTTGTTTGTTTTTCTTCTTTGTTGATTTTGCATCCCAGGTATTCAGTTATAACTGCAGCTGTGCTGTACATTAGTTGGTTTGTTTCTTGCAGTAAATTGGTGCTTATACTTGATATTGCAGTATTTGCATCATTTAATGCTTGTGCTAGCTGTTTCTTTGGAACAAGCTTCAATGCAGGCAGCCTTATTCTGTTGTTTTTGTGCTGTTCTAGATGCTCAGTTATTCTTTGTTTCAATTCTTTTATTTCTTTAGTTAGAGGGCTTTGTTCTTCCTGAGGAAGAGGTGCCTGGTTTCCAAATGAGAACAATTGTATATCTTTGCTGGATTCCTTCACTACCAACTCCCCCTGGTTTGCCTCTACATTCTGAATTACTTCTGGCAAGGCTTTGGTTTCTTTGCCCTGTGTAAACCTTTGCAGTTCGTCCAATTCTGTTTCTGTGAATACTTTATTTTGTATTATAAATCGGCGTTTATTATTTATTATTATTATTATTATTATTATTATTATTATTATTATTATTATTATTATTATTATTATTATTATTATTATTATTATTATTATTATTATTATTATTATTATTATTATTATTATTATTGATCATCGCACAGTCAGCCAGATGTTTAGACTGGATTTGGCATTTTGTCTACCTATCGAATCCTTACCAAGGACCTGGGATAGGCAGATGTGGATGTTTGATGTTATTACAGATATCGTCACAGGATGGAAGCAGTTCCTAGTAAGGCCTCCTTTTGTAATTGACTAATGGTGAATTTGTCAATGCCAATGGTGTTCAAGTGGTGCTCCAGTTGTTTTGGGATTGCATCCAAGGTGCCACAGTCTTTCTATTTCTATTTGTAGGTCTTTGTATTTTGTTATCTTCTCCAGTTCTTTATTATTATTATTATTATTATTATTATTATTATTATTATTATTATTATTATTATTATTATTATTATTATTATTATTATTATTATTATTATCATATTATATTATTATTATTAATATTATATATTATTATTATATTATTATTATTTATAGGTTCTCCTGTTGAGCAGGGGCTGGACTAGAAGACCTCCAAGGTCCCTTCCTTAGATTCTATTCTATTCTATTCGATTCTATTTATCTATTCTATTCTATTCTATTCCATTCAATTCATTCCATTCCATTCATTCCATTCCATTCCATAATTTTACCGACCTTGGAATGATGGAAGATCAGTCACTCTGAGATGGTCAGTATCAAAATTCTGGCAGTGAGCAGTGAGTTATCCTGCAATACTGTACCACTACAACTCTTACTTATATCCTTCAAAATCTCTACTTATGTCTTATGAGAAAAGGTGTATACATCATTCCCCTTAATTTTTCCAAGGAGGGAGAGCTTCTCACACTATTCCTAAAACTCAGGAGTCCTTTTTTACTTCAATACATTTTAATCAATAAACTTAATTACATTAAGTTACAATTAAATTGATTAATTACAATGTAATTAAACAATGCCAGTGAGGTGGCATACCCATTTTGATCACCAGATATTACAGTAGTTGTAAATTTACAAACCAGAACTAGTACCGCTTATTTATAATATTGTAGAAAGACCATATAAATCATGAAGATAAAACTAATAAAATATCTATGTGACACATAAAGAAACAATCTGGGAGAAATCAATTATTGCATCAGAAATGAAATGATCAACTTTAGGTTTAGCTCACAGAAATGTCTGTTCTGTGCAGGATGTGATCTGATCAGTTACAGGCATACAGTTGTATTCTGGAATTGGTGTGCTATGAATATTTGGAACAGAAACATTGGGAAACCAGAAAGGACCAAGTAGAGTGCTACAGATTTCTTTCTTTCTTTCTTTCTTTCTTTCTTTCTTTCTTTCTTTCTTTCTTTCTTTCTTTCTTTCTTTCTTTCTTTCTTTCTTTCTTTCTTTCTTTCTTTCTTTCTTTCTTTCTTTCTTTCTTTCTTTCTTTCTTTCTTTCTTTCTTTCTTTCTTTCTTTCTTTCTTTCTTTCTCTTTCTTTTGTATATGCATACATTCAAGATAAAAGTTATATTTCCATCATTTATGGCCTCCCTAAAATACATTAACTAATTATCCAGTCAGATTTGGGAACTGTTATAAGTAAAAACGAGAGCTACATGCAAGGGATCATCAATAAGTTCTTCAGATGGAATTCTTTTGAAGGTAATCAGGTTAGACATCACGTAGATCAGAGAAATAACACCACCAATGATGAGATCACCTGAATGGTAAGACTTGTATTTAACAGTTGGATTGTCGATGGTGCATTTAGCATCATGGAACATGACCTGAAGAAGCTATTTTTTCACCCACAGTTTGAAGAGGAAGATTCCAAATCATAGATGCATGTTGTACAAATGATCATTGATATGGCTTCTGAATATAGGGAAACCTAACACTTTGCTTTTTTCTCTTGGATAATCTAAATGAAGAACTACATTATATAAGAAAAACAAACTCACACAATGTTGCTCTTTATGTGTTTATTTCAGTATGTTTAGAAATGAGGAATATTAATAATATCAGTCAGTCTGGGTTGGTTTCCTATTTTGCTCGGCTCTTTGAAACTCCCTAGAGCTCAGAGGAGTAGAATTAAACATAGTCAATTATGGGATACTACATATTTTGCTTTTCTGATATAGCAGGAGAAAATAATAAAGTTGGAGTAAATGGTTTGTGGCATTCTGCATAGCAGCAACAAAAAAGCAGATTGCAATAGAAGGGAAAGAAGATAAAGGAAACCAAATAAATAATATAATATGTGAAAAAGTACAGGTTCATCAGGTTTGTACTGGTGTGATGGTATGACACAGAAGTCAGGTTTGCCCTTGGAGGAGGTTTTACCAATGAGGAAACAATGTTAAACAAAAAAGCTTCATTATTTGTCAGAAAACATCCATTGTTTTAGATCACCAAGAGTTTGGTACTCTTCTCTGGCCATCAGTCCTTGAAATATCAGTAAATGGCTTCAGTTTAGAAAATTTATAGTCAGTTTTGATGTTATGGTTGATTGAATCAACCTTGACTTGTGGTACTTGCAAGAACAAGTCCATGGATTTTCCTTGACACTTCCAAAAGTGCTTTGCCATTCTCTTGTTCTTATGGCCAAGACAGAATGACTGGCTGAAAGGTATTCAGGTGACTTTTTTCTCAAACAAATGTGTAGCGTGTGACCCAGGACCTAAAACTATGAGAGAATGCATGACATAAAAAACCTGAAATCAAGCCTAAGAAGATATGACTCGGTGTTTATTCTCACTGCTACAAACTGAATCTTGAGTGAGATTGTCCCAACGATGCTTTTTCATGAGGCAACTGGACTTTCTTGTTTTTCTTTGAAATTGTTTTGCTTCTCATCCATGAAGCTTCCAATTATTTAAAGTTGCAACTTGATCTCCAAAATAATGTATCTGCTCTTAGTATTTTATTAATCTTAACCCCTAACCTTACTAAATTGCTTACTTTACTTTCTCCCCTTCTAAGTAGGAAGAGTGACTCAAGTGAAAAGTATATATACATATACATATACGTATACATACGTATACTTATACATGTACATATACATATACACATACACTCAGTATATATTTATATATTTCATTAGGTATCTGATGTTGGGGGTCATAAAAAACCTAGAACCAACAAACCTCATCCATTAGTTGTCAAAACGAAAAATCATAAATTCTCTGGAAGGGCCACAGTTGGCAGACTTTGCCTCTAGAATATGGTCAGTGTGGTGAAACACTTTAAGGTACATTAGAAGGTTTTGAAATTCATCATTTACATTTTCTTCCTGTGTGAGTTGGTGATAGTCACCACCACCAGCATAGTTCACATATTTACAATTATTTTAACCCACTTGCTTTCATTAGCATCACCAGATTCATACTTTTAAATATTTGAGCAGTTTGGGGAAAGTTTTATATACAGTACAACTTCTTTTAATCATTCTCCTTTCAATTACTTCTCTTGTTTGTGGATTAATGGTATTTTTACGTGCTATATTCCAATCAGAAGAGTCATCTCATCAAATCTCCCTAAAATTGATGTTTCCTATAGTAGTAAATTGTACTCATTGTCCAGTGCATCTCACTGCAGTGTCCAAAAATCATCAACCAATATTGTTGGATTTCAGTAGCCCTAATACTGTTTTTCCATTGTGCCAATGTCCATTTTTGGTAAAGAACTTGGAGTGTGAATGTAGAATATGAATCTTCAGTGACGTGTTGCACTTGTGGTGTTTTGTGCTATAAGGAGTTTGTCAACCAGCTGAATGTAGTTTTTATGCTCTATAGTTACCAAGAAAATTCTCAATGAGATCCTTGAAAGCTTTCCTGGGGCTTCTATGGTCCCACTAACATATCTTCAAACTGCTTGTGATTGATGATGTATCTTATCTGTGGTCCCAAAAAATGCCTTCCTTAATCTTGGCATCAATTATTCTTGTAAACGTCTGTCTCAAATAATGAAAAGCTTTATCTCCCTTGTTTATTATTTTCATAAAAAAACTCATCAGTCTTGAGTGAAGTGGAGGCAAAAATATCTTTGTTGGGTCAACAAAGGGTTCACGTGCGACAATTTTCTTTCCTGGAACCAAATCCTTTCAGAGTGGCCATTTTTTTCATTGTAATGTGATTCTCTCCCAGGGTTTTCCCATTTGCGTACATAATACCAGTACTTGGAATATTTGAGAAGCATTTTATTGATGTTTCTTCCTCCACTTTTAAGACCTTGCTCATTCCCTTCAATACCAGCTGCCCATTTATGTATTTATTATAAAACTAATTTGAAAACTAAAATCATGGAATTTGCCAAATTATACATAGCCATTTGAGAGATAGATAGATAGATAGATAGATAGATAGATAGATAGATAGATAGATAGAAAGATATAGACAGACAGACAGACAGACAGACAGACAGACAAACAGAAAGACAGAGACAGACAGACAGACAGACAGACAGACAGACAGACAGATAGATAGATATCAAATGTTATCGACCCTACCTGATAAACCAAACAGAAAAACAACAACCAGGTGAACTAATTCTACATTGTAACAAGGCTATATTAAAAGAATGATACAAGTCCAAAAGTACAAAAAATTGTCTGCCATTTTCAACTGATTCGTCCATTAAGGCAGATCCTTTTTAGGTTTTCTGACTCTAAAATCACTGGGGGCAGCATCTCTTCTGCTCTTTCCCCAAGGGGATTGCCACATTCCACTACAAAACCTTTTGCATGGTTTCTCTTACCTGTCTGGTTGGCAATTTTCCTTTTGGGGCAATGAAGGCATTTGTAACAGCAAAATGGCTTTCCTTCTATTTTGATTTTGCTGTAACCCAAGGAGCAATGATGACTGCAGAGAGAAAGAGGTTGTGCCTATTAATAAATGAAAGTGGAACTTTAAACAATTTCACTCTAGAAATCATCAACTTTGATGTATATTTTCTTTCTTTATTTTGTTCATAGTTTTGAAACATTCTATGCTAGCATGAAAGGCTTATTTTTTTCCTTAAAATATCCTCCTGGCATAGTGAGTCGTATAAATGGAAAATCTCTTATTCATGTGATAGATCTCAAATATTAGGCCTAATATTTGAGATACAGGGATATGCTGAATTAGTTTTTCTTCTGCAAAATCCTATTCAAAGTTATGTACCTGAAGAATATAGTTTTGCTTGTGCTTGATTTATTAATTTGTGCAGCTGTTCAAAGATACATGAGTATCGAACCACCCGTTGAAAAATGAATAATAGATACCTGGTTAAAAAGATTGGGCCAAACAATGTTATCTGCTGACAGGGAGAGAAAATTTTCTAGTTGAGCTGATGGATTTACTTTTCCAACTTTCATCCTAAGAAAGGATTGATTTGAGAAGATGACCCAGTTGACAATATCAAAGCCAGTTGCAACCTTCCCATTCTGGTCAAAGAAAATGTTTTCTCCAGCACTGTTGTTAAATGAGACTTTTCTCAAGTAGTGATGAAGCTCAAGAGAAGAACATAACAGTAATAAATAAAAGTATGGAAGAATGGCAAAAAACATACAGCAATATGATTTTAAAAGGAATTGTGCTCCTTACTTATAATAGGATTAATTCTTCACCTCCATCAACAGCATCCAAAATAGTCATAGGGATAGAGCAGGGCTTTTCAACCTGTGGTACGTGTACCACTTGTGGTACATTAATGAGTGGCAGGTGGTACGCAGCCCTGCCTAGTGGGGGAGGGAAAGAGCCAGCGCTGGCAAGGACTTACTGTGAGAGAGTTCTCTGGAACTGCAAAGTGCCTGGGAAGAGACAAAGGGCCCAGGCTCAGTTCTGGCTCACCCTCCCCCATGAGAAAGGAGGAGGAGAGGGCGGAGACAAGAGAGGCTATAAAAGGAAGCAGTTTGGGTGGGAGAGGGAGAGAGAAAAAAGCAGCAGCCTTGGGAGGAGGCGGAGTCAGCTCTAGCTGCACCAAAGGGAAAGAAGAAGAAGGAGGAGGGTGGGGGAGGGGTTGCCCTCCAAGAGGAATGAAAAAAGGCAGCAATGGCTGGAGGTGAGGAGGGAGGGAGGGAGGGAGGGAGATGGAGAGTGGAAGGATTCCTTTGTGCTTTTGTGACTTTGAAGTTCTGGGATTTGTGCAATGTGGGCTTTGTGTTCTTAAGGAGTGTTTGGCAATTTCTATTTGGCTGATGGCTGATGTCTCGTGTTAGCTTCTATTGCTCTGCTATTGTTAGCTGTAAGTTTTGCTGCAAGGGATTTTGAAGTATTTTTCTCCTGAATGGATTTTGCCTGTAGATTCCTTTACTTATGAATGGAGCCATTTGGGGAGGCTGCCTTAGCCGGCAGCCAATACTTACTACATTTTTTTTCTTCCTTACTTTCCTTTCTAGCCAGTAGCTAATTCTTAAAGGGGAATGTGCCTTTTTAAGCTAGTTCACTCAGCAGTTTGTCTTTTCTGTTTCTGGAGGCTTTTCCTTGTTTGATGAATATATGGAAGAGAAAAAATGTGGTGTTTTTTTTTCAAATTCTTCCTTCATAAGGAGGTGGGCATGAGAAAGAGAGAGGCAGGGAAGGAGGGAGGGAGGGAAGTCCCGCCTTAGCACTTGGCCACCAGCAGCCCTGCCATTGACTTTGCTTGTCAAAAGGTTGCAAAAGGGGATCACATGACCCTGGGACACTGTGACCATCATAAATATGAATCAGTTGCCAAGCATCCAAATATAAATCACATGACCCTGGGCATGCTGCAATGGTCATAAGTGTGAAAAATGGTCATAAGTCATTTCAGTGCAATTGCAACTTTGAACAGGTTTTTTTTTTGGGTCATCAAGTTTTTGACACCTTGCTAGGTGGTACTCGAATATTGCCATATCCTAAAAGTGGTACAATCAGTGAAAAGGTTGAAAAGCCTGGGGATAGAGCAATTATATGGGCGCCTAACATGTCTACACATGCCACTATTACCAACAGCATGTCTTCCTCCTCCTCCTTAATGTCATTTGGCATTTACACACCAACTTTTTCTGTCTCCTTCCTTCCGTCTTCTCCCTGTGTTGTCATTTTTATTCTCGGTGCCTAAGGCCATCACATCTGATCTGTTCTTCACTGTCATAGTTATGTAACCATCTTTAAAGCACAAAGCTTTCAAGATTCTGTCCTATATGTTGAGAGAGAAAGTGGATGCTGTTTTCCCCCCCTATAAATGCTTCTTTTGAGGCATATAAAGGCATTTTCAGGCACAGTCTGGAATATTGTTCCACATTTTCAGTATGACACTTTTAATATAGTGATTTTTAAAATCTGTATTAACCTTAATTGGATTGTATCAGAGAAAATCATGCTATTCAAATCTCACAGATTGCGCACTTCCAATTCTAAGATTCCTTTATTTCAGAAGATATTATTGTACTCTCTACTTATAATAGTAGTAGTAGTGGTAGTAGTAGTACTAATAATAATTCATCAGTCCCATTAATAGCATCCAGAATAGTCATCAAAATAGTCTAACAGCCCTCTCCTGAAAGTAGATGCCACCACCAACAAACATGTTTTTTGTTAGTATCATTTGGCAACCACATCAACTTCTTCTAGCTCCTTCCTCATCATCATGTCCTCATTGTTGTAATGTTCGTTCTCAGTGCCTAAAGCTACCACATTTCATTCTGTTTTTCACTGTCCTAATTATGCAACCATTTTTAAAGCACCAAATTCTCTACTATATGTGTTCAGAGAGAAAGTGAATATATATTTCTCTAGGGGAAAAATAGTTTCACCCACCATCCCATCACCAAGAAGTGATAGCAATACCACTAACGGGAAAGCTCTATGAGAGATATTTTCTTTTAGGGTTTTTACTTTACAGTTTAATTAACAAATGACATGGAGAAGGTGACACACTAGTTGCACCTCCAGTTTGATCATCAGATGATGAACATTGTTGCAAATCAGAACTGGTACCATTTCTTGTTTGGTACCAGTAATTTGTTATTCTATATTAAGATGATGATAACAACAACAACAACAACAACAACAACAACAACAATAATAATAACAATAACAACAATAACAATAATGATAATAATAATAATAATAATAATTGGAAGGGACCTTGAAGGTCTTCTAGTTCAACCCCCTGCTCAGGCAGGAAACCCTATGTTCTTAATATTTTTATATTAAGAATATAAAATATTAACAATATTAACAATATTAACAAAGTCCACATGAAATATGATAAAAATTAATCCAAATATCTGGAACATAAAGAAACAATGTATGGAAATTCTGATCCATCTCTTATATTTAAATAAGTTTCAGCATTCTTCATGAGGATTTGTAGATATGGAAGCAAAATCATCTGCTAGAGCTAGACCAATAAATGTAGGAGCTTACTTGCCACACCTGATGATGAAAAAGCTTTTGTTTCTCTCTAGTACAGGGGTGTCAAACTCAATTTCATTGAGGGCCACATCAGCATTGTGGTTGCCCTCGGGGGCCAGGTGGATGTGGCCAGGGTGGGCGCGACCTACTGGGTGGGCATGGCTGGAGTGGGTGTGGCTTACTGGGTGGGCATGGCCAGCTCTACATCGTTCGCGTCAAGGGTGCCTGTGGGGCCTGGACAGGAGTGGGACAGATCTGAGGGTCTCTAGCAGAAGGGGATGGGACCGGGGCAAGTGCCAAGGCATGGTCCACTGGAGGAGCCTCACTGTTCCTTTCAGGCCATGCGGCGGGGGCTGGATGGTGGTGCGGGCTGCCCGGAGCCCTGGGCAGCAGAGGTCAAATGCCCAGCCTGGCCCTCAAGTATCTGCGGCACCAAGCCCAGCCCCACTACCCCAAGGGGGTACCCAGCTACACTTACCTCCTTCTCAAGGCTGCTGCTGCTGTGCTTGCTTTCCTTAGCCAGGTTGCTCATGATGGGTATGAGGGCAAAGTCAGAGGGAGGCCCACTCCCTCTCCATGGGAGGAGACCCGGCTTTGTATCCAAAGCTTCCTTAGCAATAGGATGGGAGACCCCCAGGATAGGCTAGGAGGAGGGGGCAAGGGGATGGTGAAAGGGCAGCAGGGCAGGACTAAGGCAGGACTTCCCTCAGACCCTCCCTCTCCTTCCTTCCTTCCTTCCTTCCTTCCTTCCTTCCTTCCTTCCTTCCTTCCTTCCTTCCTTCCTTCCTTCCTTCCTTCCTTCCTTCCTTCCTAGAACAGAGTAGTGGGAAAATATTTGAGATGAGGGAGGGAGAAAAACAGGCAAGAAACGCAGCTGGGGAGGTGTCACCCTTCGTGAGGAATGAAGAAATGTACCATTGCCTGGAAGTGGCCAGCACATGGCTCTCGCCTACTTCACATATCTTGCTTGGTGGGCTTTGGGGGAGGGGATGCCATGAGCAACATGACAGTCGACGTTACCTGCGCAATGCCGTCCAGCCCCCAGCCTGCCTGGTTCTCTTCCCCAGTACATCTTTTCTCTGAGTTTGGCTTTAAAGTGGAATTTGAGAAGGAACATCCAAATATTTGCTCCCAAAAGACCCTTGAAAAACTGTCTTCCTTTTCTGGAACACCATTTGCCATCTGAGAACATGACTTGAATCCTAATATTTTTGTTGAAGAAACTGAGAAAGAAAGAGCACCATGGATGAAGTCTATACTGCTGTCTCTTTGAAATGGAAGTGAAGTGTATTCTATCTGGGCTGAAAAAATCCAAACTTTGTTTTTTGTCTCCACTGTTGTGTCCAAATATTCTGAAACAGAGGAGATCATTCTGAAAAGAGCCATAACCTGGTTTTCACAATATACAATCACAACACTAGAAATACTTGTCATAATGACATTGTACATTTGAAGAAAATTATCCATTTTTTCTCCCAGATCACTTGAAAAAGCTTCTAGCACAAGCTTTTCAATATAATCAAAGCAGATTCCTTTTTCAGAAAACATGATAAGCACTTCTCACAGAAATCTTTCACCAATCTCATTTTTTTGACAAATCAGCCCAATCCAGGACCACTTAAAATACAGCAGCAGCTGCAGGATCCCCCTAATTTTAAGTTGTTCATTTGGAAACATCTGATGATAAAAAGCTGTTTGAATCATATTGTTGATCAGTGGAGCAGAGCCATTTGTGAGCTAAGGATAAAAAGGAAATAGAAAAGATAATGTATTCATACAAATTGGTAATGATATGAGAACAACCTTGGGAGACAGAAATAAGTGATATAGACTAGACATCTCTCGTGCAAAAGTTATGTCAATTTACAGGAGAACAGGAGCCACAGGAAGACTTTTAGAAGGAATCCTTCTAAATACTTTCAGTCTTGTAAGATTCTGTTAATATAATCTTACAATAAAGACAGAGAAAATATTCATTGTTCTGCCTCTTCTCTGGAGTACATTGAAGGGCGAATATCAATCTTACAGGTCTGTAAGCAATGTTTCTCTCCTCACCACTCCTTTTACTTTCTGAGAAAGTAGGGAAAGTCTTTTGTGAAATGTTTTCCACACCCCTTTTCTTTCTATGGGCTGAGATACCTTTTACATAATGGTTGTCTTGTTTGTGGTTCTTCCTTTTGACTCCTAAGATCATTTGCACATACCATTTTAATATTTTGTATAATTTTTCAATGATACGTCTGACTAACTCATATTGATTTTCATGGGTTTTTCATATTCAACAAGGGTCTTTCTTTAATTTCTGTGAAGTTAATGATTCCGCACAGCCACAGATTTTGTAATATTGCTAAGAAACTCATCATATTTAAAAGATAACATTTTTCTAAAAGTACAAGTTCAAGAATAGAAATTTGATAACAAGCATCGTTATTATGAGTGCCAACTGGATATGATAATCTTTTATTTGTGGAGCCATAGAACATAGCGTTAGAAGGAAACTTGGCCATGTTTTCAGCAGGAATGCTCATACTATCCCTGACAGGTAATCTTACTAGCTTTTTTTGAAGATCTCCATTGAAAGAACCCCCATAACTCCATAAGCAGAGTATATCATTGCTTAACAGCTCTCTGGAAATATTTCAAATTGAAAGAAAAATCTCTGAATGCTAAGAGGTTTCTTCTCATTTCCTTTCTTTTAAAAATACAGACAATATTTTTTTTCTGAAACTTGCAACATTTTCAGTAAATTAGGAATGAGTACATGTAAGGCAGATTTTAGTTATCTTCTAATTGCCACTACTTACAACCTTCGTCCTGCAAAATGTTATTAAAGAGGAGGTCAAATATCAATAGGAGTTATATTTTTTCTTGAGCAGGTCCTATCTGTGGAATCTTATAAATGCTCAGGATGTCAGCCATAATCTGAGAAATATGAGAGCTGGGTCCAGCAATAACAAAAACTGAATTTTGGTGGATGCTGCATTTATAGTTGGGAACAAATTTATCACGTGAAGACCGAAGCTCCATAGAAGCAAGGTAGGTCCATGCTGCCATGAAATAACTGTTAGATATCCCAAAGCCCAGAGTGATGTTTGGCAAGATCTGAGGATTTTTGTTGATCTCCGTTACAGCAAAGATCAAGGACAAGATATGCTGATATGTCTGTAGAAACATACTTCAAGAGAGGGTAATGGCTCTGTCACATTACATTGTTGCAACCATTTCCTGAGTAAAGATTAAGGCATGCCTTTCAAGTCCTGAGATAAGATAAGTCATGAGTTATGTCTTCCTGAGTTATGTCTTTCAAGTTATCTCTTCCTGAGTTATGTCTTTCAAGTTATCACTTCCTAAGCTACGCCTTTAAAGTCTACATTTCCTGAGTTAAGATAAGGTACCCTTTCAAGTTTTATTTCTTGGCTAAACCCGCCCTTTATGAACCTTTTGCTATGCTGTAAAAATGCCAATAAAAGAGAAGCACGCAGATCCTTCTGGGCTCTCGCATGCTAACTCAACCTGAAGAAACATGTTGTCCGTGTGTTTCCTATCTACCAAACGCGAGGTCCGTTGGCCTAGGCTAACGTATGTCACTGGTCCGTCCAGCAGGCGCTGGACCCCGGGATCGAATTCCCACATTACATCAACACAGAGAAGGTTTAAAAATAAAGTATAAGTTCCAACCCCAAATAAAAATAGTGTATAGAAAATCCTTAACAGAATAACAGAGTTGGAAGGGACCTTGGAAGTCTTCTAGCCCAACCCCCTGCTCAAGCAGGAGACCCTATACCATTCCAGACAAGTGGCTGCCAAGTCTCTTACACTGACGGACCACCCACCATTTCTGAAGACAAGTGGTTCCACTGATTAATTGTTCTCAGAAAATTTCTCCTTAGTTCTAGATTGGATCTATCTTAACTATTTCATATTTTCAATGCAGAATTAGATATTTGGAAGATAACCTCTTTACAGTATTTTATAATTCCATGTTTCTACCTCATTTTGAAAGGTTTAATGTTATAGATCGAACCATGTTAGAAATGTCAATATTTAAAACAGGGGAAAAATGAATTTCCAGCTCCTAAGATATCCTCTCTTTGTTGTCAAGGGGATTTGACTAGGGAAAAAGCTGATGGTTTGTAAATACGCTATTCGGGAACTGGTGTATCATGCTGGTTTAGGACAGATTTCTACTGCTCTATTTTTATCTCATTTTGAAAGATGAAGTACTCTATGTTGAATCATGTTGAAAGTGTCAGTGTCTAAAATCTAGAAATGAAACATTTTCAGCTCCTAAGTAAGTGAGTGATTGAGTGAGTGAGGGAGGGTGGGTGGGAGGAAGGAAGGAGGAGGAGGGAGGGATAAGAGGAAGGACAGAGGAAGGAAGGAAGGAAGGAAGGAAGGAAGGAAGGAAGGAAGGAAGGAAGGAAGGAGGAAGGTGGGAAGGAGGGTGATGTCATGGGTGTTTAATAAGAGAAAAATAATTACACAGATGAGTTAGACTGCAAAATTACCAAGGGGAAATTCAGTGGAAGATGCAACATCCTTTCTACATTTTAAGTAAAAGGCAAACTATTGCGCTTCCATATTAATGCTTTCTATGAGGTGATATTGAAAAGGATCCTGTCTCTCTCAAAGATGCTTTTTCAAAAGGCAACTGGACTTTCTTTCTTTGTTTTTCCTTGAAGACATTTCGCTTCTCATCCAAGAAGCTTCATTAGTTCTGACAGGATGGTGGGGGAGATAAAAGGAGAGAAGGAAGGCCTTCTGCCTCCCCACCATCCTGCCAGAACCTATGAAGCTTCTTGGATTAGAAGTGAAACATTATCAAGGAAAAACAAAGAAAGAATTCCAGCTTCCTTTTTAAAAGCACCTTTGAGACAACCATGACCTGGATGATTGAGAATCTCCATAGACAGATCCTGCCTCTCCCCTTAGTTTCCATAATTCTCCTTCTCTCTCTCCCCTCTAAAATCAAATTCCTTTCTAGAACAAATAATCTCATGCAATAATGAATCTATCTTTGACATATCTAAAGCTGGAGTTTTGGCTGCAAAATGTTGATCATTTTCACTATTAATTTTTTTTTACAGTTATATAAAATTAACTTGCTTGTCTGTCACTGCTAGAACAATTCCCTTTCTTTTCCTGATCTTTCCTTAAAGATTTCTTCTGTACCTTCTAGTCCAACCCCGTGCTCAGGCAGGAAATCCTATACAATTTCAGACAAATGGCTGTCCAGTCTCTTCTTAAAAACTTCCAGGAACACCAGATTCTATTTGTTACTACTGTGCAGTATCAGCCTCTGGATAACTTGGGGTAGGGCTATCGCCATCATAGTGGCCATGAATTCCTGAGCTGCCTATTAGAGAAGGCAAATTGAAGTCCTCCAAGATCATAAATTTGGGGAACTCCACAGCCAGGGACTTTGCTACACTGCTGGGAGGATGGCAGAATAACAACAATTCCAACTGATCCCTAGAGTCTGATGGATAAACAGGGCCCCACATCTCATGACCTCTGGTGCAGAGCATCTGAAACCCATTAGAGATTTAAGATGTCAGCCCCAGTCTCAGTCATACATACTAGATTGGTCATCTTATCAACAATTAAATCACATATGAGGGAGGCCTTATACATGTAACATGTAATATGATGTAGTATGATTAAATGAGATAATTCTATTTTATTGTAAAGCTAAATTAAAAGAATCCTGCAAGTCTGAAGATACAAAATTTCTGCCACTAATTTTAGATATTGGATAAATTAAGACCAGTCCTTCCTAAGATTTTTCTTCTGATTGTTAAGCCCTCGGGAGCTCCCCTATCTCTGTTTTTATTGTTTCCTAGGCAGTACCTCTTTCCCTCATGCCCCAATGTCACCCATATATTCCATTACCCCCAGATAACAATAATCATACCTCCATCCCTGTTATTATTGATCATCGCACAGTCAGCCAGATGTTGAGACTGGATTTGGCATTTTTGTCTACCTATCGAGTCCTTCCCAAGGACCTGGGATAGGCAGATGTGGATGTTTGATGGTATTACAGATATCGTCGCAGGATGGAAGCAGTTCCTAGTAAGGCCGCCTTTTGCAATTGACTAATGGTGAATTTGTCAATGCCAATGGTGTTCAAGTGGTGCTCCAGTTGTTTTGGGATTGCACCCAAGGTGCCTATTACTATTGGTAGTACCCTTGCTTGCCTTTGCCACAGTCTTTCTATTTCTATTTGTAGGTCTTTGTATTTTGTTATCTTCTCCAGTTCTTTCTCGTCTATTCTGCTGTCTCCAGGCACTGCCACGTCCACTATCCAGACTTTTTTGTCTTTCTTATCAACAATTGTTAAGTCCGGGGTGTTATGTTGCAGGTGCTTGTCTGTTTGAATTCTGAACTCCCAGAGCAGTTTAACTTTATCATTTTCTATTACTTTCTCTATTTTATGATCCCACCAGTTCTTGCTTACAGGCAAATGATATTTCTTGCAGATCTTCCAATGCACCATAGTAGTAGCTACTTTGTCATGCCGCTGCTTGTAGTCAGTCTGTGTGATCTTCTTGCAGCAGCTTACCAGGTGGTCCACTGTTTCTTCAGCTTCTTTGCATAGGTGGCACTTACTGTCTGTTGCTGTCTTCTCAATTTTGACTTTGTATGCATTTGTCCTTAAGGCTTGGTCTTGTGCAGCCAGAATTAGTCCCTCAGTCTCTTTCTTCAATTTTCCTGCTCTTAGCCATTGCCAGGTCTTGTTATTATCTGCTTTCCCAGCTATTTTTTTAATGTACCGGCCATGTAGTGCTTTGTCTTCCCATGCCTCTATTCTGTTCTTCATTTGATCTTTCTTGTAGGCCAGTTTGGTCTCTCCAGTAGTCAGTAAGCCTTCCTGATATACTAATGTCAGTGCATCTTCATCATTGTCCTTCAGATATTCTTCCAAAGCCATTTTTTCTTCTTCAACCATCTGATGTACTTGCAGCATTCCACGTCCACCTATTTGCCTTGGTAGATAGAGTCTGTCAATGTCACTGCGTGGATGAAGGGCATGATTCATTGTCATTATTTTTCTGGTCTTCCTATCCATTGCTTTTAGTTCTGCTTGAGTCCAGTCCACTATTCCAGCTGTGTATCTAATGACTGGAATTGCCCAGGTGTTGATTGCCTTTATGGTATTTCCTCCATTGAGTTTGGACTTTAAGATCTTCTTCACTCTCTTGATGTATTCACCTCTAATCTTTTTGTTAACTTCAGTGTGCTTGATGTTGAAGGATACCCAAGTATTTGTAGTAATCTTCCTCATCCAGACTCTTAATGTTATTTTCATGGGGCATCTTGATTCCTTCAGTTTTCACTATTTTTCCTTGTTTGACAGTAAGTGTGGCACATTTGTCCAAGCCAAACTCCATTGCAATATCTTGGCTATATATATGGACAGTGTTGAGCAGCGATTCTATTTCAGATGATGTTTTTCCATACCTCTTTCCCTCATGCCCCAATGTCACCCATATATTCCATTACCCCCAAATAACAATAATCATACCTCTATCCCTGTTGTTGTTGTTGTTGTTATTACTATTATTATTATTATTGTTGTTGTTGTTACATTCTACAGAAATTGATATATTATTAAGCATATAGATTGCTTTAAAAAGGTAATACATCTTTGAGAAATTGTGGTGTGCAGTTAAGATATTTAGTAATTCTAACAATTAGGAAAAATCTATAATATTAACAAAATAAAAATTGAAAACTATTTATGTTACATGTTTTTGGATATATTTAGGAATTTTTGGAAAATAAAGTCCTGCCACATTAAATTAAGTATCACTGTAATTTTAAAGCTGATAAGGATCCTGCCTCTTGTAGGTACAACCATTCAGTACAAGTTAGGTACTTCCTTTTTAAGTATATAGCTTTTATACAGTAATAAATTGACTACATAGTTTTAGTATAATATTACATATTAATAAGTAATAAAAAGTAATATTATTTTTAAACATTTCTTGAAAAAGTGTAGCTAAATCAGGAAGAGGAGGAGAAAGGCTGCATTCTATTGTCATGGAATAAGAATTGTTTTATTGACCTTGAGAAATTTAGTTCAGGTCAATTTTTATATGGATTTTTTAACTTTATGGCAACTGTGTTCATGAGTCATTTTGAAAAAAAAAAGTCAATTTGTGCCTCTAATTCCTGAAGGAACTGCCTGAACTTTGGAGCTATAAGTAAAAATAAAATAAATTATTCCCCATGGTTTGATATTGGTGTCAAAACTACCTGATTAAACATGGTGGGCCAGATTATTTTCTCCGCAGAAATAGTGAAAAGTTTGTTTCCAGGAGCCATCAGAGCTATGTTTCCAACTTTGATTTGTTGAAATGATTGGTTGAGGAAGGTGACCCAGTTGATAATATCAAACCCAGTTGCTAGCTCCCCTCTTTCATCGCACAAAATCATTTCTCCAGCACTGTTTTAAATGAAACAGCTTTCAGATACTAATGGAAATAAATGGAAATAAATGATAGGAATTTTTAGAGAATGAAAATAATGAGTAAGTGTGTAAATATGAATGAAAAAAAACATGAGCCATATGTTAACCTTTTGAGATAGACCACTCAGAAAACATAGTACAAAGAGTCTCTTTTTATTGCTATACGGTATTAAAACAGAAATTTGAAATCCTGCTAGAGTTTACTTCTATGATAGGATTATTTGGAGTCTCTTTCACAACCTCTCTTCTTTCCAGGACAAAGTTATCATTAACTTTCTCTGAAAAGTCCTTCTGAAGGCATCTCTGCACTCTTCTACATTATTTTAAGAATTCTTTTAGCATTCCCATGCATACAGGAAACACTATTAATATCTCTGTCACCTGAAGCAACAGTATTATTCTAATCTTTCATGAGATCCTGGTTAAATTCTATTGCTCCGGACCTGTGGTATACTAAAAATGTCATGTGTATCTTGCTTAACAGGAACAAGCAACATTCTTTCTCTTTGTTGTGATCTGCCTGTTGATCCTGCTCAATACCACCCTTTTTCTTTGTTTCCTTACACATCTCAATACTCTTCGGCTCATCAACCTTGTCTTCCTCCTATAAGTCATTTTCCTCTTGAATTAACATTTATATTGCCTCCTTCTCATTATTGTTTCCTACCATGTTTAGGTATAGTATATTACTCTGAACTGTTAAGGTGAATCCACCCTTTTAAAATTCTGACATATCACTTTGATCATAAGCTATACAATTCCAAAATACTAGCTGAACACTTACATCAGAGGTCTCCAACCTTTCTGGGCTCGAGGACCGGAGGGAAGGAGAGCAGCTTCAAAATTGGTGTGCATGCACGCATGCACGCGCATGGGGCCACACACACTGGTGCGGCATTAGCAGCTCTATTTGCACATAGGGCATGCGCTGGCACTGTGTGCATCCGTGAATGGCCGCACATCCGCCATGGTGGTTAGTGGCCCATTCACACATGCACAAATGGGGCATGCAAACTGCCTGGACTAGCGGTGCATGCGCAAACGGGCTGCAGACACCCGCCCCGTGCTAGCATTCCCATTTGTGCCCACGCACATGCACGAACAGGGCTGCGGGCACTAGCGCAAGTGGGGGGGAAATGCATGCCCATGCGTGCATGCACTGGCCAGCCGTTTCCACGGCCTGCTGGCCAAGAGCCCACAGCCTGATCCCAGGCCATGGACCATAGGTTGGGGACCTCTGACTTACATGATTGGCATTTGTATAAAGGGATATTTACGTTCATTTCATTTTTACCTGCCATGATTCTTGATTTAGAGTCCTGAGTTCCCAAGCATTTCCTCTTTTTCTGTTTATGGGTTTGGATGAAAGCATAACATGCAAAGCATGGGCCACTGCATAGACAGCATTGTAAATGCTATAACTTTGCCCAGTCATACTAGTTCCAAAAACAGATCCAGGAAGGGACTCCAGTGCCTCCTCACCAGTGCATTCATTGCCTCTGTCCTCATCCAACATAATATTTGGGGGAAAACATTCAAATGCATTTTCCCAAAACAGTCTTGTCAAACTGTCTTCTTCAGAAAAAAGATTTTTTCATCTGAATAAATTTCTTAAATCCTAATATCTCCTTTGAGGAAACCACCAATGATAGTGCACCATGGATGAAGTCCAGGCCCATTTTTCTTTGAAAGGGGATTGATGTGAATTCCATTTGTGCTGGCATTACCCAAACTTTATCTTTCTCTTGATTGGCATGCCCTCATATGCTGAAATATATGGAAACATTCTAAAAACGGGTATGTCCTCATTTTCACAATATATGATCATAACATTGGCAGAACTTCTCATAATAACCTTGTATAGCATAACATAGCCATTAAATTGAACCTCAAGGTCATTGGCAACAGATTCCTTTGGCATTTCTTCCATGAAGTCAAAACAGATGCCTTTCTTAGAAAATATATCAAGCCTATTCTGTATAAACCTCTTTCCCTTTTCAGGGTTTGGGACAATGAGCCCAATCCATTTCCACTGGAAGTGAAGCAACAATTGGACGATCCCCATAATTTGAAAGTCTTCATTTGGATATAACTGATAGAAGAAAGCAGCTTGTATGTTGTCATCCATCTCTGCAGCAGAACCATATAAGAGCTAAGAAAAATGTAGAAAATGGAGCATACAGTATTTCTAAATCAAAATATTTCTAGCTATTTTTAAGGATGTGTACTGATACAAATATTAATATTGTTCTCCAAAGAACAGGAGAATTTGCATATTCCAATATAATTTCTATGGAAATTGGTAATTTATCTTTTAACAGGGTGCCCTTCTGAAGCTTCAGAAATACGTATATAAAATGCAAGGTCGAATATGAATTACTGGTTTATACTATATTCAGACATTTGGTTAAATGAAATAGTTTTTCATAAGATTATGAGAATTCTGATTTATAGCATTTTTAATCATTTCTGTCTGCCCCTCTCTAAATGAAATGAGGTTAGAATATTGTCCATTCAAACATGTGATTGCATTGTTGGACTTGGTTCTTTCTTTCCAGGATGGCTCTTACCTGTGGGATCTTGTAAATGCTCAGAATATTGGACATGAACTGACCAATGTAAGCATTATGTCCTGCAATCACAGATATTACATTGCCCTTGACATCACACTTGTAATTTGGGATGAACCTTCCCTTTGTAGAGAGAAGTTCCAAGGTGGCCAGATAGATCCATCTGGCGAGGACATAGCTATTGGAGATATGGATACCCAGGGTGATATTAGGCAAAATCCAGGAATTTTCATTGATTTCTTTGACTGCAAATTCCAAAGCCAAGATGTGCTGGTAGTTTTGCATATGAAATCTGAAATAAGGTTTATCACATATATTTCAAAATTTGGAATTGGCTGCATCTTGATTTATGTTTTCTTTCTGAAGAAGCTTCTTGGATGAGAAGTGAAATGTCTTCAAGCACAAACAAAAAAAGGCCAGTTGCCTTTTGAAAAAAAAAGCACCTTTGGAACAATAGATATAAAACCCACCCTGGAACTGGAGTGTAACACTCTACTTCTACTACCCATTGGAGATGGCCCTAAATAGTGGTGATGATGAGGGCTAATTGCAAAATGAAACGATCATCAATAATTACAGAATTTTACGTTAATGTAGAGATCCTGATTTTAGTTTATCTTTTATCTTAACTTTAACTTTAATAACTTTAACTTTAATAACTTTATTGTCACTTTGAATGTACACTAATTGGCATACATTAAAATGAAATTTTGTTGCATACAGCTCTCAAAGGATCACCACCTCCGATGTACACTAGATAAATATGACATACATACATACATACATAAATAAATAAATAAATAAATAAATAAATAAATAAATAAATAAATAAATAATACATACATACATACATACATACATACATACATACATACATACATACATACATACATACTGAATTATGCACACACCCACATATATTATATGATAGAGAGAAACAACACAGTCTAGTTTGGGTTATGTATACATGTGCATGGCGAGAAAAACGAATCTTGCGAGTTTACCAGACAGATGGCATAGGGAACAAAGCTATTACAGAATCAGGTAGTCCTGCTAGAAATACTTCTAAACCTCCTCCCAGAGAGGAGCAACAGAAACAATCCATAAAGTGGGTGTGTGGGGTCTCTAACAATGCTTTGACCTCTAAGCACATAGCGTTTATAAGCAGTGTCCTGAATACCAGGAAGCTAGCTTCCCATGATCTTCTCAGCTGTCCTTACCACGCTCTGTATGGACTTTCTATCTGAGGCACTACTGCCACCAAACCAGACAGTGATGCAGTTTGTTAAAAACACTCTCAATCGTGCCTCTGTAAAAAGTGGCCAGGACAGAAGGAGAAAGTTGTGATCTCCTCATCAGATGCAGGAAATGCAGACGCTGGTTTCCTAATATTCTACCCCACCATTTCTACCTCCTCTTTCTTTATCCTGTTCTTCTTTCCCAAAATCTGTTTCTAAGGGTATTGGAAAAGGAAATTCAAGTGTCACTATATTGTACTTTAAGGCAATGGAAATTTCTCAGTAGTATTTAATGTAATATTTGCATGTAGGACTAACTGCAGTCATGCACACCTTAATCACTTTATGAAGCAATGAAATGCCAATACATATATTTATTTCTTTTGTACTACACCTAGTCAATCACATGTTAAAGAATCATATTAAAATTAAATTAATTTATACTATAATGGTATCAAGAAGGGTGTTAGAAACTATCAAAAAAACCACCTTGGAAAATAACTTGCATACAAGAAATCAGATAATAATTGAAGTAATAACAGTATTATTAAGAAGAGTAGCATACACCACCTCACATAATGTACATCCTGCACCCCAATTCAATCATGACACAGATTTTAATTATTTTTGTATCTGTGTTGCTTACTTACACTTACACTTACATACATGAAATCATCAACCAGTTCATTTGATGGATTTGTTGTGAATGTCACTTTTTCAGACAGCATATAAATTTGAGAAGAAATGCCAGCAATGATCAAATTTTCTGAATAATATTGTTTGTGCTTAATAAGAGGAGGATTTCCTACAGCGGATTATCACATTCTGCATTCAAGAACAATATTGATAAAAATGCAAAGAATAATATTATCTTGCAGACCAATTTGTCTTTAAGCCACCTGTTCACTCTATTAGAATTAGACTTTTGAAATAGGACAACTTGATATATATATCAACCAACCTAACACCAACACACATGCCCCAAGAACAACGGCAACTGGAGGAGAGAGGATACCTGTGGAAACGGCCCCTTTAACAACGGTGCGCCCGACGCTGAGGAGCAGACCGATGACTAGGTCGAGAGCCCGGGCGCAGAAACAGCCATTCATATAAGAACGGACTCCCAAATTTTACGTTATATGCTCTGACGATGTCGGCAGTGTGGCCGACGAAAGCTCAGCTTTGTAAACTAAACAATCTTTGTTTTAAGATTTTATATATTCCATGAGGTTGTTTTTAAGTCAAATGTGTACTGTTCAAACATCAGAATGAAAGCTATTTGTCGTCCTGTTATACTCCTGGAAAATAAAGAATATTATATTTTTGTTGCTGTTGAAATAAATAATTTTTTAATGTTTTCTGTTTTCTGAAACTCTTTAGAGGTTGAAAATAACAATGGGTAATTGAAAATGATTGTACAGCTCTATACATGCTCAAGTTCAAGTTCATACATGCTCAGGTTCCATTGTGATTTACAAGGACTTGTAGCCTGGAGTTAAGGAAAATTAATAGTGGCAGATGGAAAAAGAAACACATTAGAAAATTAAAAAAAATACTTTTCTCCAATATCTATAGTTTGTTTTCCATATAATAAAACAGAATAACAGAATAACAGAGTTGGAAGGGACCTTGGAAGTCTTCTAGTCCAACCCCGTCTTCAAGCAGGAGAACCTATACCTTTCCAGACAAATGGTTGTCCACTCTCTTCTTAAAAACTTACATTGTTGGAGCACCCACAACTTCTGGAGGCAAGCTGTTCAAATGATTAATTGTTGAATTTGGATCTCACTCTGAAAAGTATCTTTCTCTTCAGCTACTCTAAAATGAAATAATACTGTAAGCTAAAGTACTGGTGGTGTTTGAATTTTTGTTGATGTGCATATTGATCACCGATATGTTTATTTTGAGTGCACAGTTGTTGTAATATTATTAGCATTATTTATGCTATTTCTATAGGGCATCTTGATTCCTTCAGTTCTCACTGCTTTTCTCCATTTGATGTTAAGGGTAGCACAATTGTCAAGTCCAAATTTCATTGTTTATATGGATAGTGTTGAGTAGTCATGACTTTCACATTTGAACAGCTGCTCACTCAAATGATTTGAAGCCAAAATTTTACATTATCAGAGATGAGATAGATGACATTTTGAATCTTCTCTATGCCTAGATTATTGTATCTGCTCAGAAATGCACCATAAATATTAGAGGCATATTTCAGGATTGTAACTTTATCAATTTTATCAGTAAACGATGGGATTTTTTTTGCAGATTTCAAGCAGCTGTGCCATTATTTAAAACTGAGTTGATAAGTATCTACATAGTACATTATGAAAGATTCTGAACAAAGCTTGTTTTTACAACTCTGAAAAGAAACTGTTTAGAGATTAAGACTAGACTAGACTAGACTAGACTAGACTAGACTAGACTAGAATAGAATAGAATAGAATAGAATAGAGCTGGAAGGGACCTTGGAGGTCTTCTAGTCCAGCCCCCTGCTCAGGCAGGAGAACCTACACTGTGTCAGACAGGTGAATGTCCAGTCTCCTCTTAAAAATCTCCAGTGATGGAGCACCCACGATTTCTGGGGATAAGCTGTTCCACTGGTTGATTGTCCTCACTGTCAGGAAGTTTCTCCTTAATTCCAGGTTGCTTCTCTCTTTGGTCAGTTTCCATCCATTATTCCTCAACCTTCCTTCTGGTGCTTTGGTGAATAACATGACCCCCTCTTCTTTGTGGCAGCCCCTCAAATACTGGAACACTGCTATCATATCTCCCCTATTTCTTCTTTTCTTTAGATTAGCCAAGCCCAAGTCCCACACTTGTTCTTCATATGTTTTAGTCTCTAGGCCTTTGATCATCTTAGTTGCTCTTCTCTGAATTTTTTCCAAACTCTCACATCTTTTTGTGACCAAAATTGGCTGCAGTATTCCAGGTGTGGTCTTACTAGGGTTTTATAAAGTGTAATAATGTTAGAGTTTACAGCTCACCCAGCGCAAAATAAGCCCAAAAACTAAGCACACATTCAAAATGAGCAGGAGGCATAGTTTAGAAAAATGTTATCTATAAAATATATATAAACATGATACATACAGTTTCATTCAGTTCTGGGAAACATCAACAACTCTCATACCCTGGTGCTTGAACCATGTAAATTTCTTCCTCCAACTCTGCATTGAGGAATGCTGTGGTTATATCAAAGTGCCAAATTTTATGACCACATGCCATTGCCAATGCTAATGCCAACATTATAGTTTCACTTTTTACCATTGGTGCAAATACCTCATCATGGTGCACATTTTTCTTCTGCGAAAACCCCTGTGCCACTAATTTTGCCTTATATTGGACTTCATTGTTGGGTAACACTTTCTTTTTCTATACTCATTTACATCCTACAGCTTTGTAACCTTTGTAAGGTTACAAAATCATAGAGGTGAACACTTTATGTTCATCCATGGATTTCATTTCTTTGTCCACGGCCTCTTTCCACTTCACTTGCTCCACTTGGGATAGTGCCAATACTTCCTGATAGTTTCTTGGCTCATACCACACATTACACACCTTTACTTTTCCAGCTGAATACCTATCAGGTGGAATCCCTTTGTTCCATCGCTCTGACCTGTGTGGCATTGACTGCTCTTGACTGACAACCCTTTTCTGCTGCACATCACAGTCACCATCTTCTTCTGACTCCTTTTCTTGTCCTTTTTCAGCTTCTCCTCCCTGAATGCTGACACCATCACTAAGTGAGTCACCGTCACGAAGTGGATCATTTCCAGAATTGGCATCAATTCTGTCCCAATTCTGCTCTGCAAAGCTAACAGATCTGGAAATTACTATACTTCTGCGATAGCTTTTTGAGCCAGGCTCATAGCCCATAAATCTGAGCTTTCTGGCCTTTTGTTGCCCTTTTCTCCTGATTGTCTTTGGAATATGCACCCATGCATTGCTTCCAAACACCCTTAAATGTGCCAGAGGTGACTTTCTCCCATATAGCACAGCATATGGAGTATCATTTATAGAGGATTTGTGCATCTATGTCATATTCCTAGCTATCCCAACCACTGTTGAAAGTTTGTTGACATGAATTATGAACCCCTGTCGGTTTGCAGCTGGCATAACTGTTGCCGATATCTTCTTTATGTGAAGCTCACCCATTGCTTGAACTTCTGCAGCACCTCTGTTTTGCTTTTCAACAAATAGCAGAAACCAAATCTGCTGAAATCATCTACAATGACCAGTGCATACCTTGCTCCTCCCAAGCTGGCTTGCATTGGGCCAACCAAATCTGGATGTACCAGCTCTAGAACCCTTGTTGTCTGCCTTGTGCTCTTCTTGCTCACTGGGAATACCCTGGATTTCAATGATTTACATACTGCACAGTCTAAGTATGTCTTACATCCTTTTAAGGTTAATCCCTCTGCAAACTCTGGCACCCTATGCAACACTCTGAAGCTGGCATGACCAAGCTTTCTGTGCAAGAGATGAATGCATGAATCATGTTGTGCTACATTACCAAATGTTTGGGCACATTGAATCTTTTGTGCCTGCAACACATAAAGATTATCCTTTTATGCCCTATGCACATACACTCCCATTTTTTTATGAGACATTTCCCATTTACAAATGTGGTCTCAAACCCTTGTTTGTCAAGACTGGAGACACTCAGTAAATTATGCTCCATTTCAGGCACACATAATACATTATTAAAACTTTCCTCCAGACATGGAATCAGCACATTGCCTTTCCCCATGACTTTTGCCTTCTGGCCATTTGCTAAGGCCACTGCATCTCCTCCAGTTGAATCCAATCTGGAAAACAACTTAGAATTATTAACAATTGTTTGACTAGCCCCACTGTCTATTAACCATTTGTCTCTGCTATTCAATAGCTAATGTTTGCAACAGCAGCTTGTCCATTTTCTGTTTTTCTTCCATGTAAACAGTTTTTCTTTAAATGAATTTCAGCCCCACAAATGAAGCATGTCTTTTTCTCCTGTTCTTTCTTCTTGGGAATTCTCTGCTGAGATGTAATCTGATCTCTGCAGACAGGCAGTCTTCTGCTCTTCTCTCTGTGTTCCTTGGACTTCCAACTCAGGAATTTCTGCTCATGGCTTCTTCTAAAATGCCATTTCGTTCCTATGAAATCAAACAGGCCTTAAGTGCTTCCATACTTAATTCCTGTTCTGGCTGAAACGATGGCCCACATTTCATCAAGACTATTTAGTACCAACAGCACCTTCTGAGATTCAGGAATCTGCATTCCTCGCTGTTCTAATTCAACAAACAGGTTCTGCATGTGGAACAAATGCTCTTCTATGCTCTCATGTGGCAGCAGCTGGGCTCTGTACAATTGCCTCGATAATTGCACTATATTGCATGCTGACACACTCACGTGCACACTTCTCAGTTTCAGCAAAACCTCTTGCAGTTTTTAAGTCAGCTACATTTAAGAATAGTTCATCTTCCAAACTTAAGATGATGTAAGCCAGTGCCTTATCATGCCTCCATTGATCTGCAGCTGCTAATTGCCTCTGGGGTGGATTAATCACAATATCCCAGAGCTCCTTAGCCTTCAGGAAGCATTCCATTTTTGCAGCCCAAATAAGATAATTCTTCTGTCCCAATGGAGGCAGAGGGCTCTCCTTTAAATCAGCAGTCATCCTGCAAGCCTTCAGCTGAGCAGCCTCTGCCTTTTTCTTGTTTATTTAACTGAGACAGTCCTTCAGCTTAATTACAGCTCCATGTTGAGCCTTAATCTTTTTCTTCAGTCGGAACTGTGTGCAAGGGCTGGCTGGGATCTGGAATCTGGGCCCATAACCTGTTAGAGTTTATAGCTCACCTAGTGCAAAATAAGCCCCCAAAATAAGCACACATTCAAAATGAGCAGGAGGTGTAGTTTAGAAAAACTTTATCTATAAAAAATATATAAACATGATACATACATGTTCATTCAGTTCTGAGGAACATCAACAACTCTTAACTTGGAGATCAGAAAAAACACAAAGAAGACTAATACACGCTAGATCACATGCCTCACACAGGCTAGATCACATGCCTAGGCTAGATCACATGCACCACACAGCCAATACTGTGTTTTAATCAAAAAACAGTTCTCATTGGCTGGTTTGTTGCTATGGCTGTTCCAGTTCATAAAATTTCTTACACAGTGACAAATAATACTTCACGTGATATTGATTCTATGCCTCTGTTTATACAACCCAGGATTGTATTAGCTTTTTTGGTTGCTGCTGCATACTGCAGGCTCATAGTCAAGTGACTGTCCACTAGACTAGGACTCCAAGGTCCCTCTCACAGTTACTGTTTTTAAACCAGGTCTCACCCAATTTGTATTTGTACCTTTATTTTTTCCTGCCTAAATGTAAGACTTTGCTTTTCTCCACATTGAAACTCATTTTGTTCAAGTTCTTTTTGGATCTTTTTGGATCCTGAGTTTGTCTTCTGTGGTATTGGCTACTCCTGTCAGTTTGGTTATCTTTTCTAGGATCTTCCCAGCTATTGATGTTAAACTTATTGGTCTGTAGTTTCCTGGGTCTGTTTCTTTCCCTTTGTTGAAGATGGGGACTACATCAGCCCTTTTCCAATCCTCAGGTACTTCCCTGGTGCTCCAGGAATTATAAAAGATGTGGTACAGTGGTTCTGAGATCTGCCAGCTCCTTCAGAACTCTGGGATGTAGCCTGTTGGGTCCCAGTGATTTGTATTCATCAAGATTTGATAGGTGTTCCCTTACCATTTTCTTGCTTATTTTAATTTTTGTTTCTAGTATGTCTTTTGCAGTGGTTTTTTTTTTTTTTGGTTTGTTGGGCTATAGTTTCTTTTTGTGTGAAGACTGACACAAAGTATGAGTTAAGCATCTCTGCTTTCTCCCTGTTGCCTGTAATTTCCTTGCCATCTTCTCTCTTTAGTGGGCCTACAGTTTCTTTTGGTTTTTTTCCTTGTTGTTAATGTGTTGGAAGAAACTTTTTTTATTGTCCTTGATTTCTGTTGCAAGTCTTTGTTCGTTCTGAGCCTTTGCTTTCCTGACTTCCTCTTTGCATGTTCTGGCTGTCTGCTGATAATCGGCTTTAGTTATGTGTCCCTCTTTCCATTTTTTTGTTTTTGTCCTTTTTGTCTTTTAGTTTGTTAGAAAGATCTTTGTGCAGCCATGCTGGTTTCTTCTTGGATTTCTTGTTTTTCTTTCTCATTGGTATGGTGCTGGTCTGGGCTTTTGTGATCACATTTTTCAGGGTTTCCCATGCTTCCTGAGTTGTTTTCCCCTTTAGGATTTCCATCCATGGGATTTTTCCTAGGTTCTCTCTGAGTTTGTTAAAGTCATCTCTTTAGGACTTTGGTTGGATTGTTTTTATTGCTAGTGTTTGCCTTATATTAAATTCCAGTATGATGTGGTCACTTTCACCCAAGGTTCCGGTAATTTCGATTCCCTCTATGACTTCTTCTCTATTTGTAAGGATTAAGTCCAGTATAGCTTTGCATCTAGTTCCCTCTTCCACATTTTGGGTGTCAAAGTTGTCGGCTAGGTTGGTTAGGAATCTGTTTGAACTCCCGCTCACTGCAGAGTTTGTTTCCCAGTTGATATCTGGATAGTTGAAGTCTCCCATTACTACTGTGGTATGCTTCCTGCATACATTTGTTAACTGGTTGGCAAAGAGTTCATCTATTTCTTCTGGTTGGTTGGGTGGCCTGTAATATATACCTGTGGTATGTCACTTTTTTTCTCTTTTATATTGACCCATATACATTCCGGAGAGATTTTGTCTTGGATCATGTGCATTTCTGCAGATATGTAGTGTTCTCTTACATATAACTCCCCCTCCTCTTTTTATAGACCTGTTTCTTTTGAACAATTTGTATCCATCTATCAGTCCATTCCATTCATGGGTTTCGTCCCACCAGGTTTATGTTATGCCAACTATGTCATACTCTCCCTCGTGTACTATTGCTTCTAGTTCACCCTGTTTGTTTTGTGATAGTGCAGGTGTTAGAATGCAGTATTGTAGGCTACCCCTTCATGGATTACTGCCTTGTCGTGGTGAAGGGACTTGCATAATTCAATGAAGCTATGAGCTATGCCGTGCAGGGCCACCCAAGATGGACAGGTCATAGCAGAGAGTTCTGACAAAATGTGATCCACTGGAGAAGGAAATGGCAATCCACTCCAGTATCTTTGCCATGAAAACCCCATGGACAGTACCAAAAGGCAAAAAGATATGATGCTGGAAGATGAGCCCCTCAGGTTGGAAGGTGTCCAATATGCTACTGGGGAAGAGCAGAGGGTTAGTACTAGTAGTGCCAGAAAGAGTGAAGCGACTGGGTCAAAGCCGAAAGGATGCTCAGCTGTGGATGCATCTGGTGGTAAAAGGAAAGCCCGATGCTTAAAGATCTTTTCTCCATAGGAACCTGGAATGTAAGATCCATGAATCAAGGCAAACTGGACGTGGTCAAACAAGAGATGACAAGACTGAACATCGACATCTTAGGAATCAGCGAACTAAAATGGACAGGAATGGGTGAATTTAATTCAGAGGACCACCAGGTATACTACTGCAGGCAAGAATCCCTCAGAAGAAATGGAGCAGCCTTCATAGTCAATAAAAGAGTAGGAAAAGCAATACTGGGATACAATCCACAAAATGACAGAATGATCTCAGTGCGAATCCAAGGCAAACCATTCAATATCACAGTAATCCAAGTCTATGCCCCAACCACTAGTGCTGAAGAGGATGAAATTGACCGGTTCTATGAAGCCCTACAGCACCTTATAGAATCAACACCAAAAATGATGTCCTTATCATCATGGGGGATTGGAATGCTAAAGTAGGAAGCCAAAAGATAAATGGAATAACAGGCAAGTTTGGCCTTGGAGTACAAAATGAAGCAGGGCACAGGCTGATAGAATTTTGTCAAGAGAATATGATGGTCATAGTAAACACTCTTTTCCAACAACCCAAGAGACGGCTGTACACATGGACATCACCAGACGGTCAACACAGAAATCAGATTGACTATGTGCTCTGCAGCCAAAGATGGAGACGCTCTATACAGTCAGTAAAAAGAAGAGCAGGAGCTGACTGTGGCTCAGATCATGAGCTTCTCATTGCAAAATTTAGGCTTAAATTGAAGAAAGTAGGGAAAAACACTAGGCCACTCAGGTATGAACTAAATCATATCCCTGATGAATATACAGTAGAGGTGACAAATAGATGTAAGGAATTGGATCTGATAGACAGAGTGCCTGAAGAACTATGGACAGAGGTTCGCAACATTGTACAAGAGGTAGCAACTAAAACCATCCCAAAGAAAAAGAAATGCAAGAAAGCAAAATGGCTGTCTGAGGAAGCTTTGCAAATAGCTGAGGAAAGAAGGGAAGCGAAAGGCAAGGGAGAAAGAGAAAGATACACCCAATTGAATGCAGAATTCCAGAGAATATCTAGAAGAGATAAGAATGCCTTCTTAAATGAACGGTGCAAAGAAATAGAAGAAAACAATAGAATAGGGAGAACCAGAGATCTCTTCAAGAAAATTGGAGATTTGAAGGGAATGTTTCATGCAAAGATGGGCATGATAAAGGACCAAAATGGCAGGGACCTAACAGAGGCAGAAGAGATTAAGAAGAGGTGGCAAAATTACACAGAAGAACTATACAAGAACGAGCTTAGCATCCCTGATAACCACGATGGGGTGGTCACTGACCTCGAGCCAGACATCCTAGAATGTGAAGTGAAATGGGCCTTAGGAAAGCTGAGCAACAACAAAGCTAGTGGAGGTGACATTATTCCAGCTGAGCTATTCAAAATCTTAAAAGACGATGCAGTAAAAGTGCTACACTCAATTTGCCAGCAAATTTGGAAAACTCAACAGTGGCCACAGGATTGGAAAAGGTCAGTTTACATTCCAATTCCAAAGAAAGGTAATGCCAAAGAATGTTCAAACTATCGCACCATTGCACTCATTTCACATGCAAGTAAAGTTATGCTTAAAATCCTACAAGCTAGACTCCAGCAGTATGTGGATCGAGAACTTCCAGAAGTACAGGCAGGATTTCAAAGAGGCAGAGGAACTAGAGATCAAATTGCCAACATACGCTGGATTTTGGAAAAAGCTAGGGAGTTCCAGAAAAAGATCTACTTCTGCTTCATTGACTATGCTAAAGCCTTTGATTGTGTGGATCACAACAAATTGTGGCAAGTTCTTAAAGAGATGGGAGTACCAGACCAACTTATTTATCTCTTGAGAAACCTATATGCGGGTCAAGAAGCAACAGTGAGAACTGGACACGGAACCACGGATTGGTTCAAAATTGGGAAAGGAGTCCAGCAAGGCTGTATTCTGTCGCCCTGCCTATTTAACTAATATGCAGAGCACATCATGAGAAATGCAGGGCTAGATGAATCAAAAGCTCGAATTAAGATTGTGGAGAGAAATATCAACAACCTAAGATATGCAGATGATACCACTCTAATGGCAGAAAGTGAAGAGAAACTAAAGAGCCTCTTGATGCGGGTGAAGAAGGAGAGTGCAAAAGTTGGCTTGAAACTCAACATCAAGAAAATCAAGATCATGGCATCCGGCCCTCTCAATTCCTGGCAAATAGATGGGGAAGAAATGGAGGTAGTGACAGATTTTATCTTCCTGGGCTCCAAGATCACCACAGATGGGGACTGCAGCCAAGAAATTAAAAGACGCTTGCTCCTGGGGAGGAAAGCTATGGCAAATCTAGACAGCATACTAAAAAGAGACATCACCCTGCCAACAAAAGTACGTATGGTCAAGGCCATGGTTTTCCCAGTTGCAATGTATGGCTGTGAAAGTTGGACCATAAGAAAGGCTGAGTGCAAAAGATTTGAGGCCTTTGAACTATGGTGCTGGAGAAGACTCCTGCGAGTCCCCTGGACTGCAAGGCGATCAAACCGGTCAGTCCTAGAGGAGATCAACCCTGACTGCTCTTTAGAAGGCCAGATACTGAAGTTGAAACTCAACTACTTTGGCCACCTAATGAGAAGGAAGGACTCACTGGAGAAGAGCCTAATGCTGGGAAAGATTGAGGGCAATAGAAGAAGGGGACGACAGAGAATGAGGTGGCTGGATGGAGTCACTGAAGCAGTAGGCGTGAGCTTAAATGGACTCCAGATGGTAGAGGACAGAAAGGCCTGGAGGAACGTTGTCCATGGGGTCGCGATGGGTCGGACACGACTTCGCAACTAACAACAAAATTGTAGGCTAATTCTGCCAACTGCCAGCAGTTTGATCCTGACCAGCTGAAGGTTGACCCATCCTTCCATCCTTCCGAGGTCGGTAAAATGAAGACCTAAATTGTTGGGGGAAATATGCTGACTCTTTAAACTACCACTATGAAGCGGTATATAAGTCTAAGTGCTATTGCTATATTTTAAAAGAAAAATCTTGTTTTAGAACAAAAAGGAAGAATTACAGAAGAAAATTAAATTGATCAAATAGAAGAATTTTGAACATGCAAATCAAGCAGAAAAATGTATAGTTTATCAACTCTAAAAGAGAAAGAAACACAATATCAGCAATAAAGAAAAGAAACAAGCTGTTGCATTAAAAATAGGTAACAATAGAGAAATTGATAGTTTTCTTGAAGGAACTTGAGGTCAACATCGATGAAGCTGCTATGAATAAATATATTGGAAAGTGGGATATCAGAGAATTCAGTGACCAACATAGACAAATATTAAGCACACCCATAACAGTTCAAGAAATGAAAATGGTTTCCATGTTGGAAGCAATTAAGAAAAATTGTATGGTATGGTATTGAGTTTTATACACCACCCAGAGTTCCTCTTTGAAGGAGAAGGGCAGTACAGAAATGTGATAAACAAATAAACAAACAAACAAAGTATGGTTTACAGCAGGGGTGTCAAAGTGCCAGCCCGCGGGCCGGACACGTCATCCAGAAGCCGCGTCCACCCCATTGCTGGCAATGGCAAAACCGGCCCGATATGTTGCGCGACGTCACGTGACGTAGCGAGTTTGACACCCCTGGTTTACAGAGAGTCATTCAATTATTTAAGGGAACAGCAAGAATTAAGCATTGAAGCCAGAATATACCACAGCTGATATATTTACAAATTGCTAGAAGGATAAAATTCGATCAAAAGAGTGAAGAAGGGACACTGAAAAAAATGACAGAATCTGAATGCTTCTTTAATCAATTTTATTTATGGCTTAGTTAATTTTGACACAAATGTGACATACAAATACAGTCAAACCAGTGGTGGGATTCAATTATGTGAACAACCATTTCTCTGTGTGGATACCACTTCTAGAAGTCCATTGTGGACCTGGGCAACCAAAAAATTAGCTACCAGTTCTGCCAAAGTGGTGCGAACTGGCTGAAGCCCACCACTGAGTCAAACCAATATCTTCTAGGGAAATATATAATTACAAATATCTCTTTTTTCCTTTCTCTTTCTCTCTCTTTCTCTCTCTCTCTTTCTTTCTCCTCCCAGGTGAATGCAACAATGAATTGGATTTCTACAAGACTGCTATCACTATCAGGCTAAAGTCAATCATTAAATAAAAAAGAAACAGAAACCACTCATTTGATGCAACAATTGAAGCAGGGCAGAATGAGCTCCTATCCAAGGCTCATGAATAAGAGTGATATCAAAATTAAACAAGCTGACAAAGAGATCATGAATAAGATGAATTATGTGAGGAAAACAGAAACAATTCTCCACCATCTTTTTCTAATATTTCTCCTCAGTTCCCACAACAATACATCACCTGAGGCTTTCATGCCTAAAGGGGGACAAGAAAAGATGTTTTCCTAGTTTCTAGCTCAGCACCTTGCCTGCTAAACTGAGGTAGCCCTCAGATTTACAGAATTGGGGCAGGAGATATTGGTGTGGATTCTTCTCTACATTTAATAAAATGATTGTGGAGAATATTGGGAGTGTTTTTCTTTGGTGGAAGTGGGAGCATCATGAAGTTCAATTGCTGCAAGACATGGAGCATTTCATTTTGAGATTAGTGTACACTATAATATTAACAATTGATTTTCATGCACCATTGTCTTCTTGATTATCTATTCCCTATTATCTATTACTCTATTACTCTGATCAGAGCAATTATCTAACATTTGAAAAAAGCTCTCTAAGTTCTGAAGTTAATTTGGAAGGCTGCTTTGTACAGTATGTCACCTTGATATGCTGAAGGAGGGATGATTACAGAACCCCAAACTTTAAAACAACAACAACTATATGCTGCAAGTCACCAACTTGATTGCATTCAAGGGGTCTGGTATAAAAATCAGTTTCATTTCTTTATTAGTTGTTTTTTCTTATTCAGATCAGGTCTTAGAATAATGATATAGCATTTAGGCATAAATATGCAAGCTAGTAATCCAGCTGCAGAAGCCAAAATGGAGAAGATTTCCACAGCCACCATGTACTTCCCCTTGGTGCTCAGATAGGTGGGAACAAATGATACCCAGACACTGCAAAAGACCAACATGCTGAAGGTGATAAATTTGGCTTCATTGAAACTATCAGGTAAATTCCTAGCTAGGAAGGCCACCGTGAAACTGATAGCAGTCAAGAACCCCAAAAATCCAAGGACTGTATAAAACATTGTGGTTGAACCTTCATTACATTGCAGGACAATTTCTTCAGCCATGGAGTGTTTGTCATAATCTGGAAAAGGGGGAGAAATTACCAGCCATAGTACACAAATGGTGAGTTGTACCAAGGAGCAAAATAGGACAATTGCGTTTGCCAGCCTTTTCCCCACCCATTTCCTCATTTTGGAGCCTGGTTTGGTGGCCATGAAAGCTAGAACCACTATGGTTGTTTTCCCCAATATGCAAGAAAGAGCTACCGAGAAGAGGATGGCAAAAACAATTTGTCGCAAGAGACATTTCGTTTGGTTAGGTTGCCCAATGAAGAGCAAAGTGCAAAGGAAGGAAAGGAGAAGAGCATTGAGAAGGCAATAAGTGAGATTTATGTTGTTAGCTTTGACAATGGGAGTTTCCTGGTTTTTAATGAAGATCACCAGAATCGTAGCTGTGATGAAAGAAAATAAGATAGCATTCACTACCAAAGAAATCCCCAGAGATTCTTGATATGTCAAGTAATTTATGCTTTTTTGAATGCACATATCTTGATCTTTGTTTGGATATTGATACTCTGGACATGTAAGACAATCATCCAAGTCTGGTGAAAAAAATGAAACAAAAAATAAAATCACAGGTTTTGGACATTAATCATTACTCACAGATTAGATCCACTAAGACAGGGGTCCCCAACCCCCAAGGTAGGGAAAAGCTACCTTTCACCTGAAGCCCTGCGTCTCCAAGGGATTCTCTCTCTCGTCTGCACCTTTTCTAAGACTGCTGAGCTCCATTGCACTTCAACTGGAGGTTTTTCCTTTTGTTTTGATGCTCCAGGTGCCTCGTGTTTTGGCAACATCCTGCCTGCTTTTTGTGGTTATTTTGGTGTGTGTGTGTGTGTGTTCCTCCTTTCTCCTCAGCTCTCCAAGTTTGCAAGCCAAGTGCACTCCTACCCAGCTTGCAAAGGGGGAGGGGGGAGGGGAGAAGCTACATTTCCCCTTAAGCACTGTGTCTCCAAGGCAATCCCTCTCTCATTTGCACCTTTTTCGAGACTGCGGGGCTAGCACAGTGCTGAATTGGTTTGCTCTCTCTCTTTCTCTCTCATGGTGTTCTCAGCACTTTTTCAATGTGCTAGGTTTTGCTGGAAGGCTGAGTTTAGGATTATCTCTTCCTTCCCACTTTCTTAGATAACCTCCCCTACCCTCTCCATCCCACCCCACCCCCAGTCCATGGAAAAATTGTCTTCCATGAAACCGGTCCCTGGTGCCCAAATGGCTGGGTACCTCTGCACTAAGAAACTACGACTTACATAAGGATTCTGTGTTTTTTTTTAAGTAATTCATAATGCAATTTATAATATGCTTGTCAAATTACAAAGAACCAGGTCCAAATTCAAAGAATGTTCATTTACTGATTTGTTGCTCAAACCTATGCAGTTATCTTTTCAACTGTTTGCATCTAAGTAAAGCTAGATAAGATTCAATGGCATTCAAAGGGTGTTAGACCTTATAATGTTGGTTTTGTATGTTTTTATGATCAAATTACTGAGCTATGAACATTCAATTCAAATATTTCATTGCTAAACTATTCAATATGATGTGAAATTCAGGAATTTCAGCCACCATAATATTGATGAAAAATTCAGACCCCATTTATATTTATTGAATCATTGATATAGATTCACATATAATTTGCTTACCCAGTTGGTCTGCTATCATTCCTTTTGGACACCGTCTACAGTCATAACAGCAGGATAATTTCCCTTCCACTTTTATCTTGCTATGGCCAAGAGGACATTTCTTGTTACAGATGGAAAGAGGTAATGTCTGTATACAAATAAAATCAGAATTCTTTCAAGTGAAGAATTGATGTTTCATGATAGTCCTTTTCATCAATTAGACATAGCCACATTCTTTATATGTAATTCAAAGTTTGTTCTGCAGTTTTCTAGATTTCTTTCTAGTTTAAATTCCCTTCCCAATCCCTCAACTGCTCCTTATCACACATTTATTATATTAATGGATTGATTGAGCCAAACCTAATATTCTAAAGATCTGTTCTAAAAAAATCAGAACCAGTAGCGAATGGTGAGAGAGCTTTTAATTCTCAAATCCTTGGAACATATTTTCCCTGAGGTTCTAATTTTTTGATTAGGGTCCTACCTTTGCTATAGCTCTTTCAAAACTGGGTTGAATTTTCCATTTTCCATACACATCTCTTATTGAAAGATTTGTGAATGTTTTATTGAAGAAAATCCATTTTTTTGAAAATGAGTTATTTTTAATCTGGCTGCTTATAGCCGAATGATGTTTGTTTGTTTGAAACATGAGCAGATTGAAAACAAAGCACATCTTTATTTATAGGTAATACTAATCATTTCCTCGTATTCTTGTTCCCAAAAGATGTTTGCACTGAGATAAGAGACTTTTTAAGAAGAGACAGGACAACCATTTTTCTGAAATAATATAGGATTTCCTGCCTGAGCAGGGGGTTGGACTAGAAGACCTCCAAGGTCCCTTCCAATTATTATTATTGTTGTTGTTGTTGTTGTTGTTGTTGTTGTTATTATTATTATTATTATGAAATTATTTCATTGAACTAAACTATAATGTTTCTAAATCAATATTATACCTCCTTCCCCTGATTAATGAATTTTATAGGAAATGTGCAATCATATTTGGAGTGATACTATACTTTGATGATAGAAGATAGATAGATAGATAGATAGATAGATAGATAGATAGATAGATAGATAGATAGATAGATAGATAGATAGATAGATAGATAGATAGATAGACAAAGAGAGAGAGAGAGAGAGAGATGATATAGACAGAGAGACAGATAGATAGACAGACAGAATATATTTGAAATATATTTCCAAAACAGAGTTTTGCAGGCTATTTCATCTATTTGAGGCTGCTAAGTAGCTTGATCCAACTGTTTATTTTTTAAGCATTGCTTGGCATATGTCAGTCACTAAACAGTTTCCTAAAAAGTAAGAAATGAGACACACCTGGTTAAATATGGGGGGCCAAACAGCATCCTTTGCAGAAATGGTGAGGACCTTGTCTGGGGAAGCCATGGGATCGATCTTTCCAACTTGGACTCTCAGAAAGGACTTGTTTGGGAATGTGACCCAATTGAGAATATCAAATCCAGTTAGTAATTCCCCATTGGGGCCAAAAGAAACTTCTTCACTAGCACTATTGTTAAAGGAGACTTTCTGCAAATAATGGTGGAGCTAAAGAAAAGAAGGAAGGAAGGAAGGAAGGAAGGAAGGAAGGAAGGAAGGAAGGAAGGAAGGAAGGAAGGAAGGAAGGAAGGAAGGAAGGAAGGATAACAGCATTCTTTAAATAGTACCAGCAAATTTCAGTATATTCTTTTTAATTTTGACTATGTTTGAAAAATAAGCTGTTAAATTTTACATCAGTTTATACTATTTAAAACTGGAAGATAAATATGTTCTCTGTCACATGCAATTTTTACCCTATTGCTTAACTAAAATATTATAGTTGAAAATATTTAAAATGAGAATTCCATCACAAAGCTGAGAAAGTGAAAAACCCAACAGGTCATTTACTCTGATCAACTGAATAATGAATAATAACTTTATTGTCACTTTTAATGTACACTAATTGGCATACATTAAAATGAAATTGCATACAGCTCTCAAAGGATCACCACCTCCGATATACACTACACAAATATGACAAAAATAAATAAATAAATAAATAAATAAATACAGAATTATGCATATACCCACATATATTATATAACAGAGAGAAACAACCGTCTAGTGATGCAGTTTGTTAAAACGCTGTCATTTGTGCCTCTGTAAAAAGTGGCCAGGACAGAAGGAGAAAGATGTGTTCTCCTCATCTGATGCAGGAAATGCAGACGCTGGTTTGCACGCTGATGACCATCCTGAACTCTGCATTGCACAACATTACCTGCCATGATGATTGAAGGAAGAGCTTCCATCTCCTTTTATTCATTATTTGACCTTCTTTGAGTTTGGAGGAGTGCAAAGCCTTCAGAGCATATGCTACAGCATAGACTGCATTATAGATGCTGTAACTATGTCCACTTATGGTCATCTCAAACACAGAATTTGAAAGAGTCTCCAGCTTTTCTTCTCCAGTGCAGACCCTTTCAGCATTCTCATCTGTAACATCACCGGAGAATGAGCATTCAAATGCATCTTTCCAAAAATCCTTAATGAAACCATCTTCTTTGTCAAAGTTTGGGTTTCTGTTCTGTATAAATTGTTGGAATCCAGTCAGCTCCTTTGAGTGAATTGCAAAGGCAAAAGCACCATAGAGAAAATCAATGGGCAACTGTCTTTGCATCAGGATGGAGGTGAATTCCATCTGGGCTGTCATGATCCAAATTTTGGATTTTCTCTCCTTGGAAATATCCTCAGAATCTAATAAATAGATCATTATTCTCAAAGTCATTATGGTCCAAATTTCACCATTCAAGATTACTGCACTGACAGTACTCCCCATGATGACTTGATATACTTTATCTGTCTCTTCAATCATTTGAGCAGCTTCATTACCATACATCATTTGGTTGATACATTTCATAAAGTCAAAGCAGATTCCTCTCTCAGAAAACTTGGAAAGCCATTTTTGAATGAACCTCTGTTTACTGTCCTCATCCATAGAAACTATACCAACCCAGGTCCATCCAAACTGTAACAGTAAGTGTAGTATTCCATTAAACTGATGCATCTCATTTGGGAACATCCAGTTGAAAAAACCCACATCTGCTTCATTATTCATCAAGGGAGCTGATCCATATGTGATCTAAATCCATGGGGGGAAATAATATATTTCATCAAAGAAATAATTTGAAATAAAGGATTTCATCAAAGAAATAATTCTAATGTGTATGTGGATCTGGAAGCTTAGAACTATATAGTCAGCATTAAAAAACAGTAGAGGACTATTTCCTTCTGATCTCATAAATGGATCAACCTCTTTGCTCAAGATTTCAAGCATTTGAGATACTTCTGAGAAAAAGTATCATGAGGCCCTTTGGGGTTGTAGGTAAGCAGAGGATGGGGTGAGGGACAATGCTGGAGAAATAGTGGAGAAAAGGCATAAAAGAACCAATCATTGAAAACCCGATGAAAGAAGTAGGAGGCTTCTTTCTTCTATTTTAAGATAGAAGTATTCTATCTTAAAATAGATATATTATATTAATAAACCTTTCTAAAAATCTTCAGAAAAAGATAAATTACAATACTTTAGTTATATCATGCTACTTTCTGAAATGGCATCTGAAATTAATATATGAAATGAAATCAGGAATAAATTCTGTATTCTCCATTCTTTGGCTTGGTGAAATAAATAATAATTTCTCCTATTTTGATCCATATTTATATCTTACCTGTGGAAACTTATAGTTATGCAATATAATTGCCATGTTGAGACAGGTCTTTCTCTGTGGTCCTCCTATCACTGCTGCTGCACTGTTCTGGATATCACACTTGTAATTTGGGATAAATCTGCCTTTTGTAGAGAGAAGTTCCATTGCTAAAAGATATGTCGTGCTTTCCAGAGAATTGTCAGTAGCAATGTGGAAACCAAGGGTAATGTTGGGTAAAATTCTAGTATGTTCATTGATCTCTTTTACAGCAAATGCCAGAGCCAAAGTGTGTTGGTAATTATGAGTGAGGAACCTTCAGTGAGAGTAATAAAACACATCAATATATTCTTTCTTTAGAATCTGATAGCAGATCAATTTTCTTGTTTTACACCACACAGAATACAAAATAACAGAGTTGAAAGGGACCTTGGAGATCTTCTAGTCCAACCCCCTGCTCAGGCAGGAAACCCTATACCATTTCAAACAAATGGTTATCCAATCTCTTCTTAAAAACCTCCAGTGTTGGAGCATTCACAACTTCTGGAGGCAAGTTGTTCTACTGATTAATTCTTCTCTCTGTCAGGAAATTTCTCCTTAGTTCTAGGTTGCTTCTCTCCTTGATGAATTTCCATCCATTGTTTCTTGTCCTGCCTTTGGGTGCTTTGGAGAATATATTGACTCCCTCTTCTTTGTGGCAGCCCCTTAGATATTAGAACACTGCTATCATGTCACCCCTAGTCCTTCTTTTCATTAAGTAGACATATCCAATTCCTTTTGGTTATTCTGGTTTGGCCTCCAGTCCCCTAGTCATCTTTGTTGCTCTTCTCTGAACTATTTCTAGAGTCTCAACATCTTTTTTTACATTGTGGTGAGCAAAGCTGGATGCAGTTTTCCAAGTATGGTCTTGGAATCACACCATCACAGCAACACATTTAGTTTGTGTATATTGTTTGCTGTAGACTCCTGGACCCTTATGGTAACCCTTATGGTTACCAAATGATAGTCCAAAATGTATGAGTTTCAAAAAGGAGTTTCAAATGACCTAATCATGGTTAGTTAGAAAAAGTGGAATTGCACCCAGGTCTATGATCTCTTTAGCTGTCTTAATCTAGTGAGTGTCAGATTTATGGTAGAATTGCTCTGTCAGGATTTTTCATAATGTAACATTTGCAGTAACATCTCAAAGAAGAGTCAAGTGAAGGGGGAACAGTTATATTTTAGTGACAAAATATTCCACAATTAGCTTAAATTTGAGTTTTGTCTTAATTTCATAGGTTGTAAATCAGTTCAGATATTCCACCATAGACCTGTGAAAGATTGAAGTAGGTTCTCAAAAACCCCTGAGAGATTTCTGCTTCATTTCTTGATGAAATAAAAGAGATGACATTGAAGGTGAATCAAAACTCATGTAATTTATTTTTAAGTCATCTGTATGGCCTACATCTATAACATCATCTATATGGGTAGCTTATATAGAAGACTGAATTTTTTTGTGAAAGAAAATTCATGTAATTGTATGTATATAATCAATACGTTTTGCCTCGATTTAAACTCCAATGTCAAAGTAAGTCAGCTTGGCGGAAGCTTAGAAGTGGTTTCATCATTTGATTTGATGATTTTGTTATATTATGGACTTCAGATATGTATAAATGGCTGTCTTTGTTTGATTCTTATTATTCTTGGCTAACTAAATAGACATTATTGGGAAAGATTCCATTGACTATGTACTAGGGACAGGAACCTAATCAGTATTGTTTAAAGAAATAAATGTAAGATGATTATCAAAAGAATCTTTCTTTACAAACTAATGTAATAAAGAAGATGTGAAAATCATATTTCAGGGACATCTATATGGTCTTAATCTTCTTAAATAATTTCAAGTCTGGTTTAGAATATTGTGGAACTATACCATCTTCATTCACTGTAATGTATGTCCTACCTAAGGAACTTGATAGGGTGAGTGTGGAATAGTACCTTGAATTTCACAGAGAGCTTTCATTCCTTATCCATGGCATCTTTGTGGATCACCTTCAGAGAACTTCCACTATAGTAATTCTAGTCCTTCTTTGGCCATATTTGGATAAATACAGCAAAATATGGTGCCAAGCTGTTGCTTCTTTCCTTTTGATATTGACCTGAAAACACTGGAAGAGTCTTTCCAGAGCTCTAGATTTCAGAAGCAACTAAATATGGCAATTGCTAATAGTAGTAAAATAACCAACCAGCAGTAGAAGAAACAATAGCACAAATGTGAAAGAAGGAAAATACTTACAGATACTGATCAAGCAATTCATGAGAAGGAAGACTTTGAAAAGTGATCTCAGATGAAAGAAAAATGATCTGATAAATGATGGCAGAAATGATGAAATCCCCAGACTGATAATACTTGTGAACAGTTGGAAGAAGACTACTACTGATGTTGCAGATGGGGAGAGGAAAAATGGGCATTACCTTAGGAAGAATGTCTAAAACCACTGCAATGAATATCAACATCTCAATATAAAATGTAGCTATTTGAGACATCCAGCAGTAATTTTTATTCCACCATTCAGTTTTTGAGAAGCAGGACCTTAATTAATCAGCCACTCCTTAATATAACATAAAATGTACCTAATAAGAGTTCAAGTTCAAATACATGAATCCTTCTTTATGTCTCTACCTCCATCTCTGTTTTTTTCTAAGCCAATATTGATATAATATTTTAATCTGGCTACTGGAATTCTCTTGAGAAATAAAGAAGAAGGGTTAATTACTACATTTAATTCAATAACTCCAGGGCATCGTTTCCTTAAAGTAGTAGCTTCTTCACATCATGTCAAAAGTTAACATATTTAGCCATTATCAATAAATACCATTGAACTTCTGTGAACTTTTCAGACTAAATTATTTTTTTCCCCATTTTTAAAATTTTATTCCCAAGGTTAAGATACTAACTCTAAAAGAAAAGAAAACTAAACAGGAAAAAATGTGCATAAAAAGAAGAAAAACAAAATATATACATAGATTGTCCCCCCCACCACCACCAGTTGAATGCTGATTAATATATTTCAACGATAGTCATTTCCTCCCTTGCAAAACAGTTCCACAATTTATGAACTTCTACATCTCTGTTTACCCAACCAATTTGATCTAGCATCTATCTGCTATTTTTTTAGAAAAAGCAGTTTTGTCAGGTAAATGCAACATCAAAGCTAAACTTCAAAGGCTTCTGTTAACAATCTATTATTGTATTTAACCCACAGAAAGTTCACCATACCCCTCTGCAGTCATTATCTCTGATCTGTCCAGGATCAAATATCCTCAACTGATTCTTAATAATAAAACTAAAGACTAAATTATAAAGTAAAATGTATGGAGAAGACCATATGTACAGGGTAAGAAGCTTTTGGAATCTATCTATCTATCTATCTATCTATCTATCTATCTATCTATCTATCTATCTATCTATCTATCTATCTATCTATCTATCTATCTATCTATCTATCTATCTATCTATCTATCTATCTATCTATCTATCTATATATCCTATCTATCTATCTCATCTATCTATCTATCTATCTATCTATCTATCTATCTATCTATCTATCTATCTATCTATCTATCTATCATCTATCTATCTATCTATCTATCTATCTATCTATCTATCTATCTATCTATCTATCTATCTATCTATCTATCTAGCTATCTAGCTATCTAGCTATCTAGCTATCTAGCTATCTAGCTATCTAGCTATCTAGCTATCTCCTATGCATAGTTTTAATGCCTATTCCATCACACTTTCAGGCAGGAGTTTTCAGATAGTTGTAGATTAGAAAAAGATCTATCTATAAAGGAATTCTTTAGTTTCTGCTATTATTTAGGTCTGGATACTATTTGACAGATATAACATCGAGTTTATGTCTTTATACTCAGGGAGTAGAAAGCCCTGAACATGTTCTAAAGGTATATTTTCCTGTAAAAGCTATGGCACATGGTCCAAATGGGAATAATTTGTTTCAAAGCTACCCAGTTCCTCAGCTAAAATATTCTCAATTATAACCTAATTCAGGAGTTTATTGTACAAATGTCTGGCATAACATTTTGTTGAAAGAAAAATCATCAGGTCCAGTCCAATCCAGCAATAAACAAAATGGAGACTACTTAGGAAAGAAGGTTTAGTTTATTGAGTTGCCAGAAACTTCAGTGACACAGCATTTTTCTGGGGTAGCTGAAAAAATGGAGGGGGATAGGTGGGCTTTTATACTTTCTTTGGGGTTTGTATTTGAGGTTATTCCTATTCCTGTGCCGTGAACTTTGACCTGAGCTTGAATGTGCCCTTTTGGTGTTCTAATGGTGGTGGGTTAATCCCCCTAAAGGACATGTTCCTTGGAGTCTTCTTCTTATTCTTGTGCCATATCCATTATCGGACGTTGGCGATCATGTTGGCGATCCTGTTTTTATCAGCAGCCGCACGAAAAAGTGCTGCTGAGTTTCGTCCAAACCAGTCCCTTAGATTTTGAAGCCATGATGTTCTTCTTCTGCCTGGACCTCGTTTGTCTTCAATCTTTCCTTGGAGGATTAAATGGAGTATGCCATATTTTTCTGGGTGTCGCATCATATGTCCGAAATATTCTAATTTTCATTTTTTAATTGTTTTGATGATTTCCCTTGGCTTTCCCAGGCGGCTTATCACCTCCTCATTTCTGATCTTGTCAACCCAGCTTATAAAAAAGTCGATTTGTGCCTCTAATTCCTGAAGGAACTGCCTGAACTTTGGAGCTATAAGTAAAAATAAAATAAATTATTCCCCATGGTTTGATATTGGTGCCAAAACTACCTGATTAAACATGGTGGGCCAGATTATTTTCTCCGCAGAAATAGTGAGAAGTTTGTTTCCAGGAGCCATCAGAGCTATGTTTCCAACTTTGATTTCTTGAAACGATTGGTTGGGGAAGGTGACCCAGTTGATAATATCAAATCCAGTTGCTAGCTCTAAATGGAAATAAATGATAGGAATTTTTAGAGAATGAAAATAATGAGTAAGTGTGTAAATATGAATGAAAAAAAACATGAGCCATATGTTAACCTTTTGAGATAGACCACTCAGAAAACATAGTACAAAGAGTCTCTTTTTATTGCTATACGGTATTAAAACAGAAATTTGAAATCCTGCTAGAGTTTACTTCTATGATAGGATTATTTGGAGTCTCTTTCACAACCTCTCTTCTTTCCAGGACAAAGTTGTCATTAACTTTCTCTGAAAAGTCCTTCTGAAGGCATCTCTGCACTCTTCTACATTATTTTAAGAATTCTTTTAGCATTCCCATGCATACAGGAAACACTATTAATATCTCTGTCACCTGAAGCAACAGTATTATTCTAATCTTTCATGAGATCCTGGTTAAATTCTATTGCTCCGGACCTGTGGTATACTAAAAATGTCATGTGTATCTTGCTTAACAGGAACAAGCAACATTCTTTCTCTTTGTTGTGATCTGCCTGTTGATCCTGCTCAATACCACCCTTTTTCTTTGTTTCCTTACACATCTCAATACTCTTCGGCTCATCAACCTTGTCTTCCTCCTATAAGTCATTTTCCTCTTGAATTAACATTTATATTGCCTCCTTCTCATTATTGTTTCCTACCATGTTTAGGTATAGTATATTACTCTGAACTGTTAAGGTGAATCCACCCTTTTAAAATTCTGACATATCACTTTGATCATAAGCTATACAATTCCAAAATACTAGCTGAACACTTACATCAGAGGTCTCCAACCTTTCTGGGCTCGAGGACCGGAGGGAAGGAGAGCAGCTTCAAAATTGGTGTGCATGCACGCATGCACGCGCATGGGGCCACACACACTGGTGCGGCATTAGCAGCTCTATTTGCACATAGGGCATGCGCTGGCACTGTGTGCATCCGTGAATGGCCGCACATCCGCCATGGTGGTTAGTGGCCCATTCACACATGCACAAATGGGGCATGCAAACTGCCTGGACTAGCGGTGCATGCGCAAACGGGCTGCAGACACCCGCCCCGTGCTAGCATTCCCATTTGTGCCCACGCACATGCACGAACAGGGCTGCGGGCACTAGCGCAAGTGGGGGGGAAATGCATGCCCATGCGTGCATGCACTGGCCAGCCGTTTCCACGGCCTGCTGGCCAAGAGCCCACAGCCTGATCCCAGGCCATGGACCATAGGTTGGGGACCTCTGACTTACATGATTGGCATTTGTATAAAGGGATATTTACGTTCATTTCATTTTTACCTGCCATGATTCTTGATTTAGAGTCCTGAGTTCCCAAGCATTTCCTCTTTTTCTGTTTATGGGTTTGGATGAAAGCATAACATGCAAAGCATGGGCCACTGCATAGACAGCATTGTAAATGCTATAACTTTGCCCAGTCATACTAGTTCCAAAAACAGATCCAGGAAGGGACTCCAGTGCCTCCTCACCAGTGCATTCATTGCCTCTGTCCTCATCCAACATAATATTTGGGGGAAAACATTCAAATGCATTTTCCCAAAACAGTCTTGTCAAACTGTCTTCTTCAGAAAAAAGATTTTTTCATCTGAATAAATTTCTTAAATCCTAATATCTCCTTTGAGGAAACCACCAATGATAGTGCACCATGGATGAAGTCCAGGCCCATTTTTCTTTGAAAGGGGATTGATGTGAATTCCATTTGTGCTGGCATTACCCAAACTTTATCTTTCTCTTGATTGGCATGCCCTCATATGCTGAAATATATGGAAACATTCTAAAAACGGGTATGTCCTCATTTTCACAATATATGATCATAACATTGGCAGAACTTCTCATAATAACCTTGTATAGCATAACATAGCCATTAAATTGAACCTCAAGGTCATTGGCAACAGATTCCTTTGGCATTTCTTCCATGAAGTCAAAACAGATGCCTTTCTTAGAAAATATATCAAGCCTATTCTGTATAAACCTCTTTCCCTTTTCAGGGTTTGGGACAATGAGCCCAATCCATTTCCACTGGAAGTGAAGCAACAATTGGACGATCCCCATAATTTGAAAGTCTTCATTTGGATATAACTGATAGAAGAAAGCAGCTTGTATGTTGTCATCCATCTCTGCAGCAGAACCATATAAGAGCTAAGAAAAATGTAGAAAATGGAGCATACAGTATTTCTAAATCAAAATATTTCTAGCTATTTTTAAGGATGTGTACTGATACAAATATTAATATTGTTCTCCAAAGAACAGGAGAATTTGCATATTCCAATATAATTTCTATGGAAATTGGTAATTTATCTTTTAACAGGGTGCCCTTCTGAAGCTTCAGAAATACGTATATAAAATGCAAGGTCGAATATGAATTACTGGTTTATACTATATTCAGACATTTGGTTAAATGAAATAGTTTTTCATAAGATTATGAGAATTCTGATTTATAGCATTTTTAATCATTTCTGTCTGCCCCTCTCTAAATGAAATGAGGTTAGAATATTGTCCATTCAAACATGTGATTGCATTGTTGGACTTGGTTCTTTCTTTCCAGGATGGCTCTTACCTGTGGGATCTTGTAAATGCTCAGAATATTGGACATGAACTGACCAATGTAAGCATTATGTCCTGCAATCACAGATATTACATTGCCCTTGACATCACACTTGTAATTTGGGATGAACCTTCCCTTTGTAGAGAGAAGTTCCAAGGTGGCCAGATAGATCCATCTGGCGAGGACATAGCTATTGGAGATATGGATACCCAGGGTGATATTAGGCAAAATCCAGGAATTTTCATTGATTTCTTTGACTGCAAATTCCAAAGCCAAGATGTGCTGGTAGTTTTGCATATGAAATCTGAAATAAGGTTTATCACATATATTTCAAAATTTGGAATTGGCTGCATCTTGATTTATGTTTTCTTTCTGAAGAAGCTTCTTGGATGAGAAGTGAAATGTCTTCAAGCACAAACAAAAAAAGGCCAGTTGCCTTTTGAAAAAAAAAGCACCTTTGGAACAATAGATATAAAACCCACCCTGGAACTGGAGTGTAACACTCTACTTCTACTACCCATTGGAGATGGCCCTAAATAGTGGTGATGATGAGGGCTAATTGCAAAATGAAACGATCATCAATAATTACAGAATTTTACGTTAATGTAGAGATCCTGATTTTAGTTTATCTTTTATCTTAACTTTAACTTTAATAACTTTAACTTTAATAACTTTATTGTCACTTTGAATGTACACTAATTGGCATACATTAAAATGAAATTTTGTTGCATACAGCTCTCAAAGGATCACCACCTCCGATGTACACTAGATAAATATGACATAAATAAATAAATAAATAAATAAATAAATAAATAAATAAATAAATAAATAAATAAATAAATAAATAAATAAATAAATAAATAAATAAATAAATAATACATACATACATACATACATACATACATACATACATACTGAATTATGCACACACCCACATATATTATATGATAGAGAGAAACAACACAGTCTAGTTTGGGTTATGTATACATGTGCATGGCGAGAAAAACGAATCTTGCGAGTTTACCAGACAGATGGCATAGGGAACAAAGCTATTACAGAATCAGGTAGTCCTGCTAGAAATACTTCTAAACCTCCTCCCAGAGAGGAGCAACAGAAACAATCCATAAAGTGGGTGTGTGGGGTCTCTAACAATGCTTTGACCTCTAAGCACATAGCGTTTATAAGCAGTGTCCTGAATACCAGGAAGCTAGCTTCCCATGATCTTCTCAGCTGTCCTTACCACGCTCTGTATGGACTTTCTATCTGAGGCACTACTGCCACCAAACCAGACAGTGATGCAGTTTGTTAAAAACACTCTCAATCGTGCCTCTGTAAAAAGTGGCCAGGACAGAAGGAGAAAGTTGTGATCTCCTCATCAGATGCAGGAAATGCAGACGCTGGTTTCCTAATATTCTACCCCACCATTTCTACCTCCTCTTTCTTTATCCTGTTCTTCTTTCCCAAAATCTGTTTCTAAGGGTATTGGAAAAGGAAATTCAAGTGTCACTATATTGTACTTTAAGGCAATGGAAATTTCTCAGTAGTATTTAATGTAATATTTGCATGTAGGACTAACTGCAGTCATGCACACCTTAATCACTTTATGAAGCAATGAAATGCCAATACATATATTTATTTCTTTTGTACTACACCTAGTCAATCACATGTTAAAGAATCATATTAAAATTAAATTAATTTATACTATAATGGTATCAAGAAGGGTGTTAGAAACTATCAAAAAAACCACCTTGGAAAATAACTTGCATACAAGAAATCAGATAATAATTGAAGTAATAACAGTATTATTAAGAAGAGTAGCATACACCACCTCACATAATGTACATCCTGCACCCCAATTCAATCATGACACAGATTTTAATTATTTTTGTATCTGTGTTGCTTACTTACACTTACACTTACATACATGAAATCATCAACCAGTTCATTTGATGGATTTGTTGTGAATGTCACTTTTTCAGACAGCATATAAATTTGAGAAGAAATGCCAGCAATGATCAAATTTTCTGAATAATATTGTTTGTGCTTAATAAGAGGAGGATTTCCTACAGCGGATTATCACATTCTGCATTCAAGAACAATATTGATAAAAATGCAAAGAATAATATTATCTTGCAGACCAATTTGTCTTTAAGCCACCTGTTCACTCTATTAGAATTAGACTTTTGAAATAGGACAACTTGATATATATATCAACCAACCTAACACCAACACACATGCCCCAAGAACAACGGCAACTGGAGGAGAGAGGATACCTGTGGAAACGGCCCCTTTAACAACGGTGCGCCCGACGCTGAGGAGCAGACCGATGACTAGGTCGAGAGCCCGGGCGCAGAAACAGCCATTCATATAAGAACGGACTCCCAAATTTTACGTTATATGCTCTGACGATGTCGGCAGTGTGGCCGACGAAAGCTCAGCTTTGTAAACTAAACAATCTTTGTTTTAAGATTTTATATATTCCATGAGGTTGTTTTTAAGTCAAATGTGTACTGTTCAAACATCAGAATGAAAGCTATTTGTCGTCCTGTTATACTCCTGGAAAATAAAGAATATTATATTTTTGTTGCTGTTGAAATAAATAATTTTTTAATGTTTTCTGTTTTCTGAAACTCTTTAGAGGTTGAAAATAACAATGGGTAATTGAAAATGATTGTACAGCTCTATACATGCTCAAGTTCAAGTTCATACATGCTCAGGTTCCATTGTGATTTACAAGGACTTGTAGCCTGGAGTTAAGGAAAATTAATAGTGGCAGATGGAAAAAGAAACACATTAGAAAATTAAAAAAAATACTTTTCTCCAATATCTATAGTTTGTTTTCCATATAATAAAACAGAATAACAGAATAACAGAGTTGGAAGGGACCTTGGAAGTCTTCTAGTCCAACCCCGTCTTCAAGCAGGAGAACCTATACCTTTCCAGACAAATGGTTGTCCACTCTCTTCTTAAAAACTTACATTGTTGGAGCACCCACAACTTCTGGAGGCAAGCTGTTCAAATGATTAATTGTTGAATTTGGATCTCACTCTGAAAAGTATCTTTCTCTTCAGCTACTCTAAAATGAAATAATACTGTAAGCTAAAGTACTGGTGGTGTTTGAATTTTTGTTGATGTGCATATTGATCACCGATATGTTTATTTTGAGTGCACAGTTGTTGTAATATTATTAGCATTATTTATGCTATTTCTATAGGGCATCTTGATTCCTTCAGTTCTCACTGCTTTTCTCCATTTGATGTTAAGGGTAGCACAATTGTCAAGTCCAAATTTCATTGTTTATATGGATAGTGTTGAGTAGTCATGACTTTCACATTTGAACAGCTGCTCACTCAAATGATTTGAAGCCAAAATTTTACATTATCAGAGATGAGATAGATGACATTTTGAATCTTCTCTATGCCTAGATTATTGTATCTGCTCAGAAATGCACCATAAATATTAGAGGCATATTTCAGGATTGTAACTTTATCAATTTTATCAGTAAACGATGGGATTTTTTTTGCAGATTTCAAGCAGCTGTGCCATTATTTAAAACTGAGTTGATAAGTATCTACATAGTACATTATGAAAGATTCTGAACAAAGCTTGTTTTTACAACTCTGAAAAGAAACTGTTTAGAGATTAAGACTAGACTAGACTAGACTAGACTAGACTAGACTAGACTAGAATAGAATAGAATAGAATAGAATAGAGCTGGAAGGGACCTTGGAGGTCTTCTAGTCCAGCCCCCTGCTCAGGCAGGAGAACCTACACTGTGTCAGACAGGTGAATGTCCAGTCTCCTCTTAAAAATCTCCAGTGATGGAGCACCCACGATTTCTGGGGATAAGCTGTTCCACTGGTTGATTGTCCTCACTGTCAGGAAGTTTCTCCTTAATTCCAGGTTGCTTCTCTCTTTGGTCAGTTTCCATCCATTATTCCTCAACCTTCCTTCTGGTGCTTTGGTGAATAACATGACCCCCTCTTCTTTGTGGCAGCCCCTCAAATACTGGAACACTGCTATCATATCTCCCCTATTTCTTCTTTTCTTTAGATTAGCCAAGCCCAAGTCCCACACTTGTTCTTCATATGTTTTAGTCTCTAGGCCTTTGATCATCTTAGTTGCTCTTCTCTGAATTTTTTCCAAACTCTCACATCTTTTTGTGACCAAAATTGGCTGCAGTATTCCAGGTGTGGTCTTACTAGGGTTTTATAAAGTGTAATAATGTTAGAGTTTACAGCTCACCCAGCGCAAAATAAGCCCAAAAACTAAGCACACATTCAAAATGAGCAGGAGGCATAGTTTAGAAAAATGTTATCTATAAAATATATATAAACATGATACATACAGTTTCATTCAGTTCTGGGAAACATCAACAACTCTCATACCCTGGTGCTTGAACCATGTAAATTTCTTCCTCCAACTCTGCATTGAGGAATGCTGTGGTTATATCAAAGTGCCAAATTTTATGACCACATGCCATTGCCAATGCTAATGCCAACATTATAGTTTCACTTTTTACCATTGGTGCAAATACCTCATCATGGTGCACATTTTTCTTCTGCGAAAACCCCTGTGCCACTAATTTTGCCTTATATTGGACTTCATTGTTGGGTAACACTTTCTTTTTCTATACTCATTTACATCCTACAGCTTTGTAACCTTTGTAAGGTTACAAAATCATAGAGGTGAACACTTTATGTTCATCCATGGATTTCATTTCTTTGTCCACGGCCTCTTTCCACTTCACTTGCTCCACTTGGGATAGTGCCAATACTTCCTGATAGTTTCTTGGCTCATACCACACATTACACACCTTTACTTTTCCAGCTGAATACCTATCAGGTGGAATCCCTTTGTTCCATCGCTCTGACCTGTGTGGCATTGACTGCTCTTGACTGACAACCCTTTTCTGCTGCACATCACAGTCACCATCTTCTTCTGACTCCTTTTCTTGTCCTTTTTCAGCTTCTCCTCCCTGAACGCTGACACCATCACTAAGTGAGTCACCGTCACGAAGTGGATCATTTCCAGAATTGGCATCAATTCTGTCCCAATTCTGCTCTGCAAAGCTAACAGATCTGGAAATTACTATACTTCTGCGATAGCTTTTTGAGCCAGGCTCATAGCCCATAAATCTGAGCTTTCTGGCCTTTTGTTGCCCTTTTCTCCTGATTGTCTTTGGAATATGCACCCATGCATTGCTTCCAAACACCCTTAAATGTTCCAGAGGTGACTTTCTCCCATATAGCACAGCATATGGAGTATCATTTATAGAGGATTTGTGCATCTATGTCATATTCCTAGCTATCCCAACCACTGTTGAAAGTTTGTTGACATGAATTATGAACCCCTGTCGGTTTGCAGCTGGCATAACTGTTGCCGATATCTTCTTTATGTGAAGCTCACCCATTGCTTGAACTTCTGCAGCACCTCTGTTTTGCTTTTCAACAAATAGCAGAAACCAAATCTGCTGAAATCATCTACAATGACCAGTGCATACCTTGCTCCTCCCAAGCTGGCTTGCATTGGGCCAACCAAATCTGGATGTACCAGCTCTAGAACCCTTGTTGTCTGCCTTGTGCTCTTCTTGCTCACTGGGAATACCCTGGATTTCAATGATTTACATACTGCACAGTCTAAGTATGTCTTACATCCTTTTAAGGTTAATCCCTCTGCAAACTCTGGCACCCTATGCAACACTCTGAAGCTGGCATGACCAAGCTTTCTGTGCAAGAGATGAATGCATGAATCATGTTGTGCTACATTACCAAATGTTTGGGCACATTGAATCTTTTGTGCCTGCAACACATAAAGATTATCCTTTTATGCCCTATGCACATACACTCCCATTTTTTTATGAGACATTTCCCATTTACAAATGTGGTCTCAAACCCTTGTTTGTCAAGACTGGAGACACTCAGTAAATTATGCTCCATTTCAGGCACACATAATACATTATTAAAACTTTCCTCCAGACATGGAATCAGCACATTGCCTTTCCCCATGACTTTTGCCTTCTGGCCATTTGCTAAGGCCACTGCATCTCCTCCAGTTGAATCCAATCTGGAAAACAACTTAGAATTATTAACAATTGTTTGACTAGCCCCACTGTCTATTAACCATTTGTCTCTGCTATTCAATAGCTAATGTTTGCAACAGCAGCTTGTCCATTTTCTGTTTTTCTTCCATGTAAACAGTTTTTCTTTAAATGAATTTCAGCCCCACAAATGAAGCATGTCTTTTTCTCCTGTTCTTTCTTCTTGGGAATTCTCTGCTGAGATGTAATCTGATCTCTGCAGACAGGCAGTCTTCTGCTCTTCTCTCTGTGTTCCTTGGACTTCCAACTCAGGAATTTCTGCTCATGGCTTCTTCTAAAATGCCATTTCGTTCCTATGAAATCAAACAGGCCTTAAGTGCTTCCATACTTAATTCCTGTTCTGGCTGAAACGATGGCCCACATTTCATCAAGACTATTTAGTACCAACAGCACCTTCTGAGATTCAGGAATCTGCATTCCTCGCTGTTCTAATTCAACAAACAGGTTCTGCATGTGGAACAAATGCTCTTCTATGCTCTCATGTGGCAGCAGCTGGGCTCTGTACAATTGCCTCGATAATTGCACTATATTGCATGCTGACACACTCATGTGCACACTTCTCAGTTTCAGCAAAACCTCTTGCAGTTTTTAAGTCAGCTACATTTAAGAATAGTTCATCTTCCAAACTTAAGATGATGTAAGCCAGTGCCTTATCATGCCTCCATTGATCTGCAGCTGCTAATTGCCCCTGGGGTGGATTAATCACAATATCTCAGAGCTCCTTAGCCTTCAGGAAGCATTCCATTTTTGCAGCCCAAATAAGATAATTCTTCTGTCCCAATGGAGGCAGAGGGCTCTCCTTTAAATCAGCAGTCATCCTGCAAGCCTTCAGCTGAGCAGCCTCTGCCTTTTTCTTGTTTATTTAACTGAGACAGTCCTTCAGCTTAATTACAGCTCCATGTTGAGCCTTAATCTTTTTCTTCAGTCGGAACTGTGTGCAAGGGCTGGCTGGGATCTGGAATCTGGGCCCATAACCTGTTAGAGTTTATAGCTCACCTAGTGCAAAATAAGCCCCCAAAATAAGCACACATTCAAAATGAGCAGGAGGTGTAGTTTAGAAAAACTTTATCTATAAAAAATATATAAACATGATACATACATGTTCATTCAGTTCTGAGGAACATCAACAACTCTTAACTTGGAGATCAGAAAAAACACAAAGAAGACTAATACACGCTAGATCACATGCCTCACACAGGCTAGATCACATGCCTAGGCTAGATCACATGCACCACACAGCCAATACTGTGTTTTAATCAAAAAACAGTTCTCATTGGCTGGTTTGTTGCTATGGCTGTTCCAGTTCATAAAATTTCTTACACAGTGACAAATAATACTTCATGTGATATTGATTCTATGCCTCTGTTTATACAACCCAGGATTGTATTAGCTTTTTTGGTTGCTGCTGCATACTGCAGGCTCATAGTCAAGTGACTGTCCACTAGACTAGGACTCCAAGGTCCCTCTCACAGTTACTGTTTTTAAGTCAGGTCTCACCCAATTTGTACCTTTATTTTTTCCTGCCTAAATGTAAGACTTTGCTTTTCTCCACATTGAAACTCATTTTGTTCAAGTTCTTTTTGGATCTTTTTGGATCCTGAGTTTGTCTTCTGTGGTATTGGCTACTCCTGTCAGTTTGGTTATCTTTTCTAGGATCTTCCCAGCTATTGATGTTAAACTTATTGGTCTGTAGTTTCCTGGGTCTGTTTCTTTCCCTTTGTTGAAGATGGGGACTACATCAGCCCTTTTCCAATCCTCAGGTACTTCCCTGGTGCTCCAGGAATTATAAAAGATGTGGTACAGTGGTTCTGAGATCTGCCAGCTCCTTCAGAACTCTGGGATGTAGCCTGTTGGGTCCCAGTGATTTGTATTCATCAAGATTTGATAGGTGTTCCCTTACCATTTTCTTGCTTATTTTAATTTTTGTTTCTAGTATGTCTTTTGCAGTGGTTTTTTTTTTTTTTGGTTTGTTGGGCTATAGTTTCTTTTTGTGTGAAGACTGACACAAAGTATGAGTTAAGCATCTCTGCTTTCTCCCTGTTGCCTGTAATTTCCTTGCCATCTTCTCTCTTTAGTGGGCCTACAGTTTCTTTTGGTTTTTTTCCTTGTTGTTAATGTGTTGGAAGAAACTTTTTTTATTGTCCTTGATTTCTGTTGCAAGTCTTTGTTCGTTCTGAGCCTTTGCTTTCCTGACTTCCTCTTTGCATGTTCTGGCTGTCTGCTGATAATCGGCTTTAGTTATGTGTCCCTCTTTCCATTTTTTTGTTTTTGTCCTTTTTGTCTTTTAGTTTGTTAGAAAGATCTTTGTGCAGCCATGCTGGTTTCTTCTTGGATTTCTTGTTTTTCTTTCTCATTGGTATGGTGCTGGTCTGGGCTTTTGTGATCACATTTTTCAGGGTTTCCCATGCTTCCTGAGTTGTTTTCCCCTTTAGGATTTCCATCCATGGGATTTTTCCTAGGTTCTCTCTGAGTTTGTTAAAGTCATCTCTTTAGGACTTTGGTTGGATTGTTTTTATTGCTAGTGTTTGCCTTATATTAAATTCCAGTATGATGTGGTCACTTTCACCCAAGGTTCCGGTAATTTCGATTCCCTCTATGACTTCTTCTCTATTTGTAAGGATTAAGTCCAGTATAGCTTTGCATCTAGTTCCCTCTTCCACATTTTGGGTGTCAAAGTTGTCGGCTAGGTTGGTTAGGAATCTGTTTGATCTCCCGCTCACTGCAAAGTTTGTTTCCCAGTTGATATCTGGATAGTTGAAGTCTCCCATTACTACTGTGGTATGCTTCCTGCATACATTTGTTAACTGGTTGGCAAAGAGTTCATCTATTTCTTCTGGTTGGTTGGGTGGCCTGTAATATATACCTGTGGTATGTCACTTTTTTTCTCTTTTATATTGACCCATATACATTCCGGAGAGATTTTGTCTTGGATCATGTGCATTTCTGCAGATATGTAGTGTTCTCTTACATATAACTCCCCCTCCTCTTTTTATAGACCTGTTTCTTTTGAACAATTTGTATCCATCTATCAGTCCATTCCATTCATGGGTTTCGTCCCACCAGGTTTATGTTATGCCAACTATGTCATACTCTCCCTCGTGTACTATTGCTTCTAGTTCACCCTGTTTGTTTTGTGATAGTGCAGGTGTTAGAATGCAGTATTGTAGGCTACCCCTTCATGGATTACTGCCTTGTCGTGGTGAAGGGACTTGCATAATTCAATGAAGCTATGAGCTATGCCGTGCAGGGCCACCCAAGATGGACAGGTCATAGCAGAGAGTTCTGACAAAATGTGATCCACTGGAGAAGGAAATGGCAATCCACTCCAGTATCTTTGCCATGAAAACCCCATGGACAGTACCAAAAGGCAAAAAGATATGATGCTGGAAGATGAGCCCCTCAGGTTGGAAGGTGTCCAATATGCTACTGGGGAAGAGCAGAGGGTTAGTACTAGTAGTGCCAGAAAGAGTGAAGCGACTGGGTCAAAGCCGAAAGGATGCTCAGCTGTGGATGCATCTGGTGGTAAAAGGAAAGCCCGATGCTTAAAGATCTTTTCTCCATAGGAACCTGGAATGTAAGATCCATGAATCAAGGCAAACTGGACGTGGTCAAACAAGAGATGACAAGACTGAACATCGACATCTTAGGAATCAGCGAACTAAAATGGACAGGAATGGGTGAATTTAATTCAGAGGACCACCAGGTATACTACTGCAGGCAAGAATCCCTCAGAAGAAATGGAGCAGCCTTCATAGTCAATAAAAGAGTAGGAAAAGCAATACTGGGATACAATCCACAAAATGACAGAATGATCTCAGTGCGAATCCAAGGCAAACAATTCAATATCACAGTAATCCAAGTCTATGCCCCAACCACTAGTGCTGAAGAGGATGAAATTGACCGGTTCTATGAAGCCCTACAGCACCTTATAGAATCAACACCAAAAATGATGTCCTTATCATCATGGGGGATTGGAATGCTAAAGTAGGAAGCCAAAAGATAAATGGAATAACAGGCAAGTTTGGCCTTGGAGTACAAAATGAAGCAGGGCACAGGCTGATAGAATTTTGTCAAGAGAATATGATGGTCATAGTAAACACTCTTTTCCAACAACCCAAGAGACGGCTGTACACATGGACATCACCAGACGGTCAACACAGAAATCAGATTGACTATGTGCTCTGCAGCCAAAGATGGAGACGCTCTATACAGTCAGTAAAAAGAAGAGCAGGAGCTGACTGTGGCTCAGATCATGAGCTTCTCATTGCAAAATTTAGGCTTAAATTGAAGAAAGTAGGGAAAAACACTAGGCCACTCAGGTATGAACTAAATCATATCCCTGATGAATATACAGTAGAGGTGACAAATAGATGTAAGGAATTAGATCTGATAGACAGAGTGCCTGAAGAACTATGGACAGAGGTTCGCAACATTGTACAAGAGGTAGCAACTAAAACCATCCCAAAGAAAAAGAAATGCAAGAAAGCAAAATGGCTGTCTGAGGAAGCTTTGCAAATAGCTGAGGAAAGAAGGGAAGCGAAAGGCAAGGGAGAAAGAGAAAGATACACCCAATTGAATGCAGAATTCCAGAGAATAGCTAGAAGAGATAAGAATGCCTTCTTAAATGAACGGTGCAAAGAAATAGAAGAAAACAAGAGAATAGAGAGAACCAGAGATCTCTGCAAGAAAATTGGAGATATGAAGGGAATGTTTCATGCAAAGATGGGCATGATAAAGGACCAAAATGGCAGGGACCTAACAGAGGCAGAAGAGATTAAGAAGAGGTGGCAAAATTACACAGAAGAACTATACAAGAACGAGCTTAGCATCCCTGATAACCACGATGGGGTGGTCACTGACCTCGAGCCAGACATCCTAGAATGTGAAGTGAAATGGGCCTTAGGAAAGCTGAGCAACAACAAAGCTAGTGGAGGTGACAGTTCCAGCTGAGCTATTCAAAATCTTAAAAGACGATGCAGTAAAAGTGCTACACTCAATTTGCCAGCAAATTTGGAAAACTCAACAGTGGCCACAGGATTGGAAAAGGTCAGTTTACATTCCAATTCCAAAGAAAGGCAATGCCAAAGAATGTTCAAACTATCGCACCATTGCACTCATTTCACATGCAAGTAAAGTTATGCTTAAAATCCTACAAGCTAGACTCCAGCAGTATGTGATCGAGAACTTCCAGAAGTACAGGCAGGATTTCAAAGAGGCAGAGGAACTAGAGATCAAATTGCCAACATACGCTGGATCATGGAGAAAGCTAGGGAGTTCCAGAAAAAGATCTATTTCTGCTTCATTGACTATGCTAAAGCCTTTGATTGTGTGGATCACAACAAATTGTGGCAAGTTCTTAAAGAGATGGGAGTACCAGACCATCTTATTTGTCTCTTGAGAAACCTATATGCGGGTCAAGAAGCAACAGTGAGAACTGGACACGGAACCACGGATTGGTTCAAAATTGGGAAAGGAGTCCGGCAAGGCTGTATTCTGTCGCCCTGCCTATTTAACTTATATGCAGAGCACATCATGAGAAAGGCAGGGCTAGATGAATCAAAAGTTGGAATTAAGATTGCCGGGAGAAATATCAACAACCTAAGATATGCTGATGATACCACTCTAATGGCAGAAAGTGAAGAGGAACTAAAGAGCCTCTTGATGCGGGTGAAGAAGGAGAGTGCAAAAGTTGGCTTGAAACTCAACATCAAGAAAATCAAGATCATGGCATCTGGCCCTTTTAATTCCTGGCAAATAGATGGGGAAGAAATGGAGGTAGTGACAGATTTTATCTTCCTGGGCTCTAAGATCACCACAGATGGGGACTGCAGCCAAGAAATTAAAAGACGCTTGCTCCTGGGGAGGAAAGCTATGGCAAATCTAGACAGCATACTAAAAAGAGACATCACCCTGCCAACAAAAGTACGTATAGTCAAGGCCATGGTTTTCCCAGTTGCAATGTATGGCTGTGAAAGTTGGACCATAAGAAAGGCTGAGTGCAAAAGATTTGAGGCCTTTGAACTATGTGCTGGAGAAGACTCCTGCGAGTCCCTGGACTGCAAGGCGATCAAACCGGTCAGTCCTAGAGGAGATCAACCCTGACTGCTCTTTAGAAGGCCAGATACTGAAGTTGAAACTCAACTACTTTGGCCACCTAATGAGAAGGAAGGACTCACTGGAGAAGAGCCTAATGCTGGGAAAGATTGAGGGCAATAGAAGAAGGGGACGACAGAGAATGAGGTGGCTGGATGGAGTCACTGAAGCAGTAGGCGTGAGCTTAAATGGACTCCAGATGGTAGAGGACAGAAAGGCCTGGAGGAACGTTGTCCATGGGGTCGCGATGGGTCGGACACGACTTCGCAACTAACAACAAAATTGTAGGCTAATTCTGCCAACTGCCAGCAGTTTGATCCTGACCAGCTGAAGGTTGACCCATCCTTCCATCCTTCCGAGGTTGGTAAAATGAAGAGCTAAATTGTATGGGGAAATATGCTGACTCTTTAAACTACCACTATGAAGCAGTATATAAGTCTAAGTGCTATTGCTATATTTTAAAAGAAAAATCTTGTTTTAGAACAAAAAGGAAGAATTACAGAAGAAAATTAAATTGATCAAATAGAAGAATTTTGAACATGCAAATCAAGCAGAAAAATGTATAGTTTATCAACTCTAAAAGAGAAAGAAACACAATATCAGCAATAAAGAAAAGAAACAAGCTGTTGCATTAAAAATAGGTAACAATAGAGAAATTGATAGTTTTCTTGAAGGAACTTGAGGTCAACATCGATGAAGCTGCTATGAATAAATATATTGGAAAGTGGGATATCAGAGAATTCAGTGACCAACATAGACAAATATTAAGCACACCCATAACAGTTCAAGAAATGAAAATGGTTTCCATGTTGGAAGCAATTAAGAAAAATTGTATGGTATGGTATTGAGTTTTATACACCACCCAGAGTTCCTCTTTGAAGGAGAAGGGCAGTACAGAAATGTGATAAACAAATAAACAAACAAACAAAGTATGGTTTACAGCAGGGGTGTCAAAGTGCCAGGCCGCGGGCCGGACACGTCATCCAGAAGCCGCGTCCACCCCATTGCTGGCAATGGCAAAACCGGCCTGATATGTTGCGCGACGTCACGTGACGTAGCGAGTTTGACACCCCTGGTTTACAGAGAGTCATTCAATTATTTAAGGGAACAGCAAGAATTAAGCATTGAAGCCAGAATATACCACAGCTGATATATTTACAAATTGCTAGAAGGATAAAATTCGATCAGAAGAGTGAAGAAGGGACACTGAAAAAAATGACAGAATCTGAATGCTTCTTTAATCAATTTTATTTATGGCTAAAAGGCTCCAAAGCAACTTACAGACAATCTAACCTTGGCATAGGATAAAACAATTCAACAGCTAAAATATTTAATAAATATTACGTAAATAATAGATTTTAAACTCCAGTTTACTGATTATTTATTAAAAGCCTTGTTTTTAATAGTTAAAAATCTGGCTGTTGCAATTGTAATCTCGGGATTTTCATCTGCAAGTAAAATTTACATACTCGGAAGTATCTCTTCCTGATTTAGATATTAAAATTGGCCAGATAACTACCTGCCAAAGATAAATTTGCAATATCCTCTATTTGTCCTAAATATGACATGGAGTAGAGCCAATAAATAATTGATAAATAACCATTTGTAAACTGCTCAGAGTTTAATATGACTTGAGTGACATATAAAAGCAATATATTTTTAATGTTGCTATTATTGATATTCTGTAAAAAAAAAAGGATGTAAATCTTTAAAGAACCAATCACTAATAGTGTATGTTCACAACAGAGGTTTAATCAAATTCAAGCAACAATGCTTCCATATGCATAATATGGCTGACAATTTTTGTCATTCTCTTTCAATACTTCACTTAGCTTTAAATATTCAATTTAAACAACCTTTTCTTCACTAATACTCCAGAAACCATAGTTAATTTTGACACAAATGTGACATACAAATACAGTCAAACCAGTGGTGGGATTCAATTATGTGAACAATCATTTCTCTGTGTGGATACCACTTCTAGAAGTCCATTCTGGACCTGGGCAACAAAAAATTAGCTACCAGTTCTGCCAAAGTGGTGCGAACTGGCTGAAGCCCACCACTGAGTCAAACCAATATCTTCTAGGGAAATATATAATTACAAATATCTCTTTTTTCCTTTCTCTTTATTTCTCTCTCTCTCTCTCTCTTTCTTTCTCCTCCCAGGTGAATGCAACAATGAATTGGATTTCTACAAAACTGCTATCACTATCAGGCTAAAGTCAATCATTAAATAAAAAAGAAACAGAAACCACTCATTTGATGCAACAATTGAAGCAGGGCAGAATGAGCTCCTATCCAAGGCTCATGAATAAGAGTGATATCAAAATTAAACAAGCTGACAAAGAGATCATGAATAAGATGAAATATGTGAGGAAAACAGAAACAATTCTCCACCATCTTTTTCTAATATTTCTCCTCAGTTCCCACAACAATACATCACCTGAGGCTTTCATGCCTAAAGGGGGACAAGAAAAGATGTTTTCCTAGTTTCTAGCTCAGCACCTTGCCTGCTAAACTGAGGTAGCCCTCAGATTTACAGAATTGGGGCAGGAGATATTGGTGTGGATTCTTCTCTACATTTAATAAAATGATTGTGGAGAATATTGGGAGTGTTTTTCTTTGGTGGAAGTGGGAGCATCATGAAGTTCAATTGCTGCAAGACATGGAGCATTTCATTTTGAGATTAGTGTACACTATAACATTAACAATTGATTTTCATGCACCATTGTCTTCTTGATTATCTATTCCCTATTATCTATTACTCTATTACTCTGATCAGAGCAATTATCTAACATTTGAAAAAAGCTCTCTAAGTTCTGAAGTTAATTTGGAAGGCTGCTTTGTACAGTATGTCACCTTGATATGCTGAAGGAGGGATGATTACAGAACCCCAAACTTTAAAACAACAACAACTATATGCTGAAAGTCACCAACTTGATTGCATTCAAGGGGTCTGGTATAAAAATCAGTTTCATTTCTTTATTAGTTGTTTTTTCTTATTCAGATCAGGTCTTAGAATAATGATATAGCATTTAGGCATAAATATGCAAGCTAGTAATCCAGCTGCAGAAGCCAAAATGGAGAAGATTTCCACAGCCACCATGTACTTCCCCTTGGTGCTCAGATAGGTGGGAACAAATGATACCCAGACACTGCAAAAGACCAACATGCTGAAGGTGATAAATTTGGCTTCATTGAAACTATCAGGTAAATTCCTAGCTAGGAAGGCCACCGTGAAACTGATAGCAGTCAAGAACCCCCAAAATCCAAGGACTGTATAAAACATTGTGGTTGAACCTTCATTACATTGCAGGACAATTTCTTCAGCCATGGAGTGTTTGTCATAATCTGGAAAAGGGGGAGAAATTACCAGCCATAGTACACAAATGGTGAGTTGTACCTGTGGGAGTTTGAATCCCGGGGTCCAGCGCCTGCTGGACGGACCAGTGGTTGTGGGAGTTTGAATCCCGGGGTCCAGCGCCTGCTGGACGGACCAGTGGTTGTGGGAGTTCAAATCCCGGGGTCCAGCTTCTGCTGGACGGACCAGTGACGTACGTCAGCCTGGGCCAACGGACCTCGCGTTTGGTAGATAGGAAACACACGGACAACATGTTTCTTCAGGTTGAATCAGCATAGCGAGAGCCCAGAAGGATCTGCGTGCTTTTCTTTTATTGGTACACTTACGTCACAGCAGGAGGTTGTAAAGGGTGGGTTTTGCCAGGAAATGAAACTTAAAAGGGTACCTTATCCTAACTCAGGAAATGTAAACTTCAAAGGCGTAGCTTATCTCAACTCAGGAAATATAGACTTTAAAGGCATAGCTTAGGAAGTGATAACTTGTAAGACATAATTCAGGAAGACATAACTCATGACTTATCTCAGGACTTAAAAGGCATGGACACTTGAAAGGCATGGAAGCCTATCTTAACTCAGGAAATGGTTGCAACATCTCCACTGTTTTTATTTTTTAAAGTTCAATCTCTATCCTACTTGTGGCCATAATCTGCATCCTCCGAAACAGAAAAGGGCAACTCCATAAGAATACGAGATTCTTGCTTGGGGGCAAGAGCCTCCATGGCTAAGTCTGATTCAGTATCGGAACAGTTGGAGTCCGTGTCAGACAGTGTCAGTAGGGCAACCTTTTCAGAGGGGTGGAATTTGGGTTTCAAGGGTTCATATATGTTGTTTGAGGCAAGCATAACATTAATCTTAGAAAGATTAGAATCCAAACCATTCAAACGATCCTTGAGAAATTGCAAAAGGCGTGAAAAAACACATGGGCCAATCATACATAATATAAGCAAAATTATACAAGGTCCTAAAATAGCAGAAAGCAATGTAGTAATCCAGGGAGAGAAATTAAACATGCTTTGATACCAGGATTGTTGGGAGAACCTTTCTTGTTCCCTGTCTTTTAATCGTTTGCGTAACTCATTCATAGAGTCGCGCACAATGCCAGATTGATCAGAATAAAAACAACATTCTTCTTTTAAGGCTACACACGTTCCACCTTCCTTTAAAAATAAAAGGTCGAGGGCACGCCTATTCTGCAAAACTACTTCAGCAAGAGACGACAAAGAAGTTTGAAGGGCAGAAATTGAAGTCTCAATGCGGGAAAGATCATTATCTATTTCTAGACTGAGTTTTTGTATTTGTTGTTGGTTGACAACCAAAGCCGCAGCTCCAGTAGCTGCTCCTGCAACACCTAATCCTAAAAGAACTGAAAGGGTTAGGGCTGTAACAAATTCACGTTTTACACGTAGGTGGTATTCCGGTGGTTCCATAAGGGAAACAAAATCAGAGGGGGAATAATAAGTGATTCTAGGGACTAAGCGTACCTGAATACAAAAGGCTTTTTGTTGTATAAGAACATCCCCTGATACACAGGCTGTGGCACCTGTAGAGCAAGCCCAGATGGAGTTGTTGCCGGGGATGAAGAATTGGCCCTTTAAGCTGGCAGAAATATTACCATTACCCAAGGTAAAAAGAGAGTTATAACCTGCCGTATTTACACTGCCCGATCTTTTCTGGGTGAGCCAAACATCACATTGGTATTTGCCAGTGGTGATATTAGCACAATATTGAGAATAATTTGCAGGAATGTTTCCCAAGCAACAACCATGTCCCATAATAGAAGTAATAGTGATGGATGTTGAGTTCCATCTGCAAGAGTCATCTTTAGTAGCATTCTTAATAGGTTCGATGGAGCCAACAGCGTCATAAAAGGGTGGAGTGGCTGATAAACAGAGCCAACAGTGGTCGGTTTGTGATGAAGAATTAACAGCACTTTTTAGCAAAAAGGAAGAAGCATTGACAAGGTTAATCAAGGGATTAGGCATATTATGTACAACGGACTGTAAAAAAACAGGTTGAATGCTTTTGTTAGGACCTATAGGAGGGGAATGTGGTGACTGGATTGTGAGACGAATGGAAAAAACTCCGCCGTCGTCTTCAGAACCACTCCATTCTCTACCACCCCAAGAATATCCGACAGCCCATTGCTCTGCAGTCAAAGTCTTTCCTTGGGATGTGAAGGTAATGTTCATTGGATTTTTCCGCTCACCACAACAATGCAAATCAGAAGGGCAGGAAGGAGAAGGGGGTTTGCCATTACTACGGTTAATGGCAATATAATCATTTGAGCGAGGGGCAGTCCAGGATATAGCACCCGTAGAAACACAAGACCATGAGGCACAGTATTTATCCAAAAAAGTGCCACATTGATATTTTTCCTCAGGTGTCTTTGGTTCGGGACAAAAATACAGGTCCCACCATGTTGCTTCTAGTGGAGAAGGTGTGCACGAACCTTGTTTGTCCCATTTGTTAGTTTGGAGAAATTTTGAAGCAAATTTGTTGACCCCCGTACCCATTTCAGCAAAGTCAAAATGTAAGATAGGGAACCAGGGCCATATTGTGTATTTGGAGATTTGGAATAATACCTGATTTTCAAAGTCACGAACAGTCCATGTGTAGTTGAGAGGTCGATGAGGATTAGGATCAGGAGATCGCCGTCGTCGAGAATGAATGATGCGTTGGTGTGAGCGAGGTTGCTTTGTGGAATGAAAGTGTTGTAAGTGAGGTGAGGTAAAAATATGGGCGGTCAGGTCTAAGAAGGAGCGGGGATGAGGAACAAAGTTGTAGGCAAGTAAACGAGGAGACAAAGGAGGTTTTGCATAGCTCGCCACTGATGCGAGTTCAAAAGAATGTGTAGTATAAGTACCATAGGATGAAAATCCAGACACATAATAGCGCCCCGTAGTCTCAGGGGTCACAAGAATAGCAAGAGTTATGTGACAAGGGTAATGAGCATAGGTGAGGGAAATAGAGGGAGATGGTGGAAGAGGAATGCCACGATTAGGATACTGAGAAAACACAAAGGGACAAAAGGATTGACCTCGGTCATAACAATGAAAAAGGGCAGTAGTATTGAGATCAAGAAAAGAAAAAACAGGACCACAATATAGGCCTTTATGAAAATTTAGAGGAATTCTCAGGTGCTTTGTCATCATGGGAAGGTGCAGTGTGGACATCATGGGGAAGGAACTTGTCAAGAGTGTCATCAAAAGCAGGGTCCACATGATTGATGCAAAAGTGTTGGACCCCTGGATAATATGGGTGGTGCAATATGCAGTTGTTACATCAATAACAGCATGTACATCCGCACTCACAAAGGCAATGATGGCACATCCGATGGAGTTGGTGGGTTGTGTGGAGTGATGAAATATGGGCGAATACAACGAGCAGGGACCCACAAAACTCTGTCGGGTAGTTGAACTGCAGCGTAGCCTCTTCCCCAGGTGATGAGTTCGGCTGGACCTTTCCAAGTTGGATCCGGGAGCTGCCTGTAGTATACAAGTGGTCTTGAAGTTGGGACAACAGGTTTAGTAAAGTGTCGAGACGCAGCAGACAAAGAAGGAGTGCCAGTGAGATTTAGAAAATTGAGAGTATACAGACAAACATTTAACACGTTTTGCAGTGCCGGGAGGTTTGGGGGGCATAAGCCCTTGGACCCCATATAACGATCTAATGCATTTTTTAAAGTTTGATTTGCTCGCTCAACAATAGCCTGCCCTTGGCTATTGAAAGGAATTCCAAATTTGTGGACAATGGACCAGTGATGACAAAACTGTGAAAATTGTGAGCTGACATAAGCTGGGCCATTGTCTGTTTTTAATATTTTTGGACATCCCAGCACTGTAAAGGTACGAATACAGTGATTAATCACTTGTTTTGCAGCTTCCCCTTTTTGTGGGGTTGCCAAAATAAATCCGGAGAACGTATCTACTGTAACATGTAGATATTTCCACGGGGCAAATGGAGGATATTGAGTTACATCCATTTGCCAGGTATCACAGGCTTCAGTGCCTCTAGGGTTACGCCCTGTGGGATACCTTTAGACTGTAGGCTACAGGTTGGGCATTGTTGAATTATGGCTGTAGCTTCAGCCATAGTGATTCCAAATTGTTTCATTAAGGCCTTCTTATTTTGATGAAAATAGCTGTGACTTTCCCCCGCTGTCATGGGAGCTGGCTGTGGAACTTTGATGACAACAGGTAAAAGTTTGCAGGCTTCATCGGCCATATGATTCCCTTCTGAAAGAAATCCTGGTAAATGTTGGTGACTTCGAATATGTGCTAGAAATAAGGGATGGACACGATCATGCAATAATGTTTGTAGTGAAAGAAAGAGTTTCATAAGGACAGGTGGAATGGAGGGAGACAGATAAGAATCAAAAATGTTGTGAGTGATATGGGAAACATATAAGCTATCTGTAATAATGTTTAAAGGTTGTAAAGAAAAGGAGCTTAAAGCCAAAATAAGAGCAGCTAGTTCTGCTTGTTGAGCTGATTGTTGAGGCGAAGTTTGCTTTTTGTGCCATGTTCCTTTGTATTGCCAAGTACAAGCACCATATGTTTTTGAACCATCAGTAAAAATGGTAAGACAGTCCTTAAGGGGTGAAGGAGCAATAGGAGAAGAAAAGGAAATAGGGACTGTCTTGACAAGTTGTAAGCGAGGATCTGCGGGCAAATGACATGAGACATGCCCATGCCAGTTTTCCAATGAATCTTGCAACACATCTGAATTTTGGAATAAAGGTTCCCATTGTGTTAGCTTAAAGGGAATATATATAGCAATTGGTTCATATCCAATTAATGTTTTGGCTCGCTTTCTTCCTTTATCAATCAAAAGTGCCATTTGTAAAGGTCTTGTGGTGAGGGTGTTGCGTGGAGTGTGTGGAAGGTGTAGCCATTCAACAATGTGTAATTTTTTGTCAGATATTTGAACAAGAATGGCAGTGAATAGAGAAGGTGTTGATAAAATTGCAAGGGAAAAAGGTGTGTTGTTCAAGACACGGTCGACCCAAGTGGTCTGCAGTATTGAATTTATATGTTGGAGAGTGGTGTGATGAACGTCAGTAAGATGTAAAGTGTCAGCAGGGTGTTTGAGTGTAGCTAAAGCTTGGAAAAAGGGGGAAAGAACAGCCGTGGTAAGAGAAAGATAAGATCGTGCCCAATTAAGTGTTCCTAAATATTGTTGCAATTGTACTAATGTAGGATTGTTTGGAAAATTGAGTTTTGGCAGCTCAGGTGTGGCCGCAGAGGCTAACATCTTATGTCCTAGATATTGAAAGGGATATTGAGATTGGATTTTGTCAGGAGCTATGTGAAGCCCCGCCTCATTCAATATAGATGTAAGATATGGAAGTGTTTTTAATACTGTCCCCTTCGGACCGTCAGCTGCAATTAAAATATCATCCATGTAATGATACACCAGAAAGGAAGGGTAGCGATCTCTATAAGGTTGGACTGCTTTATTCACATAATATTGGCACATTGTAGGAGAATTGAGCATACCCTGTGGCAACACTTTCCAGTGGTATCGTGTAGTTGGCTTTGAATTATTCAATTCTGGAATAGTGAATGCAAACAATAATCTATCCCTTGGATCCAGTGGGATAGAAAAAAAACAGTCCTTTAAATCAATAATGATCAAATCAAAAGTTTCAGGAATCAAATTTGGATTAGGCAGCCCACATTGTAGCGCTCCCATTGGTTGAATAACAGCATTCACAGCACGTAAATCCTGTAGGAGGCGCCATTTGCCATTTTTCTTTTTAATGACAAAAACAGGAGTGTTATAAGGACTGGTAGAAAATTCAATGTGGGCTAGAGCCAGTTGTTGAGATACCAATTCATGTAGGGCCTCAAGTTTTTCAGCAACAAGAGGCCATTGATCCACCCATACAGGGGTGGAAGAAATGAGAGACAGTTTAAGAGGTGTGATAGCCATTGGTTAGGGGATGTGTAAAGTAGCATGTAGCTGAGAAAGCAAATCACGACCCCATAGATTAAAAGCAAGAGGAAGGACAAAAGGTTTAAGGTAAGCTGTGGTAGAAGTATCAGGGACAGAAGCAGAGAGCCAATCAGTGCTGACCTTTGCCGCTTGGGATCCACCAACTCCTTGAACAGAAGGAGAATCAGAAAGCGCCCAAGTAGAGGGCCAGTCCTTGGTACGAATGACAGAAGCGTCCGCACCCGTGTCAACCAAGCCTGTAAAGGGACGGCCATTTAATGAAATGGTAAGCATTGGCTTGAAAGGTTCAACAGGGCAGTGTAAAGCAAGGAGAGAAGAGGTAGAAACAGAGGCAGAGGCAGAGGAGGGAAGTAAAATAAGCGTAGCAACAATTGAGCCCTTTGGAAGGAAAAAGGGGCGATCACCAATAGCAGCAAGAGACAAGTGATGAAGAGAGGATGAGTCATAAAGAAAAGGCGCAGCTACCACGCCTTCAACAGTGAGGGAGGAATTAGGCATGAGCAAAACAGGCAATGAAGGCGGAAGCGGTTTCATTAGTGTCACTGAGAGAGGAAGAGTGAAAACAGAACCAGGGTCTTCATAAGAACAATCAGCAGAAAGTTCAACAGGAAATGCGGAGGCAGAAAAGGGAGGGTCAGAAAGGAGAGGAGACATTTCAGCCTTTTTGGTGGGGCTAGCTGATGGCCCCGCAATTAGTTTTCCGACTGGTTTTGGCGTTGAAAAGGGGGGTTTGACCGACATTGAGAAGCCCAGTGAAAACCTTTGCGACAGCGAGGGCAAACAGTTTTTGGTTTAGCAGCAGGGGGAGGGGGTCGCCCACGCGGCGCTCCCCCCCCTCCCGGTGCTCTGCACTGACCTTTGAAGTGACCAGGTTTGCCACAATTAAAACAATTGCCAGCAGGACGAGAAAAGGCATAAGTATCGGGAGGGGAAGAGGGAACGGGCAGAGAAGTGGGGGGTAATGAAGAGGGGATAGCAGAAGCAAGGGTGGTCATGTTATAAGAATTAGAGCCGACAATACGGCAGGCACGGAGAAAATCAGCCAGCGTAGCATCAGGCTTATTCGCAAGAGGTTGAAGAACCTTTTGACAATCAGGATTTGCATTTTCATAAGCCAATTTCATAATTAATTCATTTCTGGCAGCTTCATTGTCAATTTGTCTTTCAAGAGATAATTGCAAACGACTGACAAAAGAAGCATAGTCCTCATTAGTGGCTTGTATAATTTTTGAAAAAGTTTGTAAGGGAATTTGCTGGGCTTCATCCACCTTACGATAAGCGCCAAGTGCAGCGTTTTTAATTAAAGGAAATGCAGCTCGATCTGATTGGGTCTGCTGGGTGACGGTAAAACGCGTGCCAGTGCCCATCAGATCATCTTGAAATACATTAGCAGGCAAGCCATTTTGCACAAGGAAAGAAATTTGCTTAGCATATTCTGAGTTCCAAATTACATACTGTGCAGGAGTCATAAGCATACTAAATAAAGTTTGCCAATCTATTAAAAGCATTTCTGAAGCATCAGAAGAAAGAGAATGAAGCAAGCCTTGCACATAGCGAGACTGAAGACCGTAGTCTCGAACAGCATCTTTTATGTCCTTAATAACTTTGTAAGAAATATTTTGATAGACTGGAGGGGCGAGACCCCCACGGGGGCCTCGTCCCCATACTACTGGAAATAGAGAAGAAGTAGAGGGAAGGTCTTCGGGATCCAGAGAACCATCCTTCCGTGCCTGTTGTATGGCACGGAGAACAGCACCCCCACAAGTTGAGGAGGGTGGAGAAGGAGAGGGAGGGGGTGAAGGCGACATTGAAGGATAGGGCGGAGGAGCAGATGGAGGAGAGAGAGAAGGATAGAGCGAAGAGGGGGGTACTTTTGGCTGTGCCGGCTTTGGAGCGTCCTCCGTAGTAGGCACAGGTTGGGAGGAAGGGTCTGGATATAAGGTTTGAAGAGCAGCCATGAGTCCACGCCACGTGCAAAGAATATTAGTTGGTGCCCGGGGTGGTTCATGAAGCCATTTACCAATACGTTCCCAAGTGGATCGGCGAAGAGAGCCGTCCTCGGGATAAGCAGGACAGTGTTTATGAAGGTAAAGAAGGAAAGAGATAATTTCTTTGCGAGACAAAGGATAGACAGTTGTTCCGTTAACTTTTTGCAAACAATTTGCCTTTCTGGCTAAAGAGGAAAGTTCATCCACATGCTTGGATAAAACCTTGGAAAGCGGGGAACCCATACTTACGGTTGCAGGCCTTTACCAGGTGCGTAGGTACAGGAGCCAGAGCAGCGCTTCCCTAGACAGAGAACACGCCGTGGAGTGAATCACGTCGTAAAGTGAATCACGTCGGGGTCACCAGTTGTGGGAGTTCCGAATCCCGGGGTCCAGCGCCTGCTGGACGGACCAGTGGTTGTGGGAATTCCGAATCCCGGGGTCCAGCGCCTGCTGGACGGACCAGTGGTTGTGGGAGTTCGAATCCCGGGGTCCAGCTTCTGCTGGACGGACCAGTGACGTACGTCAGCCTGGGCTAACGGACCTTGCGTTTGGTAGATAGGAAACACACGGACAACATGTTTCTTCAGGTTGAATCAGCAAGCAAGAGTCCAGAAGGGTCTGCCTGCCTCTCTTTTATTGGTATTTTACAACATAGCAAAAGGTTCAATAAGGGGCGGGTTTAGCCAAGCAATTAAACTTAAAAGGGTACCTTATCCTAACTCAGGAAATGTAAACTTCAAAAGCGTAGCTTATCTCAACTCAGGAAATATAGACTTTAAAGGCATAGCTCAGGAAGAGATAACTTGAAAGACATAACTTCAGGAAGAGATAACTTGTAAGACATAATTCAGGAAGACATAACTTCTGACTTATCTCAGGACTTAAAAGGCATGGACACTTGAAAGGCATGGAAGCCTATCTTAACTCAGGAAATGGTTGCAACATGTACCAAGGAGCAAAATAGGACAATTGCGTTTGCCAGCCTTTTCCCCACCCATTCCCTCATTTTGGAGCCTGGTTTGGTGGCCATGAAAGCTAGAACCACTATGGTTGTTTTCCCCAATATGCAAGAAAGAGCTACCGAGAAGAGGATGGCAAAAACAATTTGTCGCAAGAGACATTTCGTTTGGTTAGGTTGCCCAATGAAGAGCAAAGTGCAAAGGAAGGAAAGGAGAAGAGCATTGAGAAGGCAATAAGTGAGATTTATGTTGTTAGCTTTGACAATGGGAGTTTCCTGGTTTTTAATGAAGATCACCAGAATCGTAGCTGTGATGAAAGAAAATAAGATAGCATTCACTACCAAAGAAATCCCCAGAGATTCTTGATATGTCAAGTAATTTATGCTTTTTTGAATGCACATATCTTGATCTTTGTTTGGATATTGATACTCTGGACATGTCAGACAATCATCCAAGTCTGGTGAAAAAAATGAAACAAAAAATAAAATCACAGGTTTTGGACATTAATCATTACTCACAGATTAGATCCACTAAGACAGGGGTCCCCAACCCCCAAGGTAGGGAAAAGCTACCTTTCACCTGAAGCCCTGCGTCTCCAAGGGATTCTCTCTCTCGTCTGCACCTTTTCTAAGACCGCTGGGCTCCATTGCACGTCAACCGGAGTTTTTTCCTTTTGTTTTGATGCTCCAGGTGCCTCGTGTTTTGGCAACATCCTGCCTGCTTTTTGTGGTTATTTTGGTGTGTGTGTGTGTGTATGTGTGTGTGTGTGTGTTCCTCCTTTCTTCTGCAGCTCTCCAAGTATGCAAGCCAAGTGCACTCCTACCCAGCTTGCAAAGGGGGAGGGGGGAGGGGAAAAGCTACATTTCCCCTTAAGCACTGTGTCTCCAAGGGAATCCCTCTCTCATTTGCACCTTTTTTGAGACTGCTGGGCTAGCACAGTGCTGAATTGGTTTGCTCTCTCTCTCTCTCTCTCTCTCTCATGGTGTTCTCAGCACTTTTTCAATGTGCTAGGTTTTGCTGGAAGGCTGAGTTTAGGATTATCTCTTCCTTCCCACTTTCTTAGATAACCTCCCCTACCCTCTCCATCCCACCCCACCCCCAGTCCATGGAAAAATTGTCTTCCATGAAACCGGTCCCTGGTGCCCAAATGGCTGGGGACCTCTGCACTAAGAAACTACGACTTACATAAGGATTCTGTGTTTTTTTTTTAAGTAATTCATAATGCAATTTATAATATGCTTGTCAAGTTACAAAGAACCAGGTCCAAATTCAAAGAGTGTTCATTTACTGATTTGTTGCTCAAACCTATGCAGTTATCTTTTCAACTAACTGTTTGCATCTGAGTAAAGCTAGATAAGATTCAATGGCATTCAAAGGGTGTTAGACCTTATAATGTTGGTTTTGTATGTTTTTATGATCAAATGCATTACTGAGCTATGAACATTCAATTCAAATATTTCATTGCTAAACTATTCAATATGATGTGAAATTCAGGAATTTCAGCCACCATAATATTGATGAAAAATTCAGACCCCATTTATATTTATTGAATCATTGATATAGATTCACATATAATTTGCTTACCCAGTTGGTCTGCTATCATTCCTTTTGGACACCGTCTACAGTCATAACAGCAGGATAATTTCCCTTCCACTTTTATCTTGCTATGGCCAAGAGGACATTTCTTGTTACAGATGGAAAGAGGTAATGTCTGTATACAAATAAAATCAGAATTCTTTCAAGTGAAGAATTGATGTTTCATGATAGTCCTTTTCATGAATTAGACATAGCCACATTTTTCTGAAATAATATAGGATTTCCTGCCTGAGCAGGGGGTTGGACTAGAAGACCTCCAAGGTCCCTTCCAATTATTATTATTATTATTGTTGTTGTTGTTGTTGTTGTTGTTGTTATTATTATGAAATTATTTCATTGAACTAAACTATAATGTTTCTAAATCAATATTATACCTCCTTCCCCTGATTAATGAATTTTATAGGAAATGTGCAATCATATTTGGAGTGATACTATACTTTGATGATAGAAGATAGATAGATAGATAGATAGATAGATAGATAGATAGATAGATAGATAGATAGATAGATAGATAGATAGATAGATAGATAGATAGATAGATAGATAGATAGATAGATAGATAAAGAGAGAGAGAGAGAGAGATGATATAGACAGAGAGACAGATAGATAGACAGACAGAATATATTTGAAATATATTTCCAAAACAGAGTTTTTGCAGGCTATTTCATCTATTTGAGGCTGCTAAGTAGCTTGATCCAATTGTTTATTTTTTAAGCATTGCTTGGCATATGTCAGTCACTAAACAGTTTCCTAAAAAGTAAGAAATGAGACACACCTGGTTAAATATGGGGGGCCAAACAGCATCCTTTGCAGAAATGGTGAGGACCTTGTCTGGGGAAGCCATGGGATCGATCTTTCCAACTTGGACTCTCAGAAAGGAGTTGTTTGGGAATGTGACCCAATTGAGAATATCAAATCCAGTTAGTAATTCCCCATTGGGGCCAAAAGAAACTTCTTCACTAGCACTATTGTTAAAGGAGACTTTCTGCAAATAATGGTGCAGCTAAAGAAAAGAAGGAAGGAAGGAAGGAAGGAAGGAAGGAAGGAAGGAAGGAAGGAAGGAAGGAAGGAAGGAAGGAAGGAAGGAAGGAAGGATAACAGCATTCTTTAAATAGTACCAGCAAATTTCAGTATATTCTTTTTAATTTTGACTATGTTTGAAAAATAAGCTGTTAAATTTTACATCAGTTTATACTATTTAAAACTGGAAGATAAATATGTTCCCTGTCACATGCAATTTTTACCCTATTGCTTAACTAAAATATTATAGTTGAAAATATTTAAAATGAGAATTCCATCACAAAACTGAGAAAGTGAAAAACCCAACAGGTCATTTACTCTGATCAATTGAATAATGAATAATAACTTTATTGTCACTTTTAATGTACACTAATTGGCATACATTAAAATGAAATTGCATACAGCTCTCAAAGGATCACCACCTCCGATATACACTACACAAATATGACAAAAATAAATAAATAAATAAATACAGAATTATGCATATACCTACATATATTATATAACAGAGAGAAACAATCGTCTAGTGATGCAGTTTGTTAAAACGCTGTCATTTGTGCCTCTGTAAAAAGTGGCCAGGACAGAAGGAGAAAGATGTGTTCTCCTCATCTGATGCAGGAAATGCAGACGCTGGTTTGCACGCTGATGACCATCCTGAACTCTGCATTACCTGCCATGATGATTGAAGGAAGAGCTTCCATCTCCTTTTATTCATTATTTGACCTTCTTTGAGTTTGGAGGAGTGCAAAGCCTTCAGAGCATATGCTACAGCATAGACTGCATTATAGATGCTGTAACTATGTCCACTTATGGTCATCTCAAACACAGAATTTGAAAGAGTCTCCAGCTTTTCTTCTCCAGTGCAGACCCTTTCAGCATTCTCATCTGTAACATCACCGGAGAATGAGCATTCAAATGCATCTTTCCAAAAATCCTTAATGAAACCATCTTCTTTGTCAAAGTTTGGGTTTCTGTTCTGTATAAATTGTTGGAATCCAGTCAGCTCCTTTGAGTGAATTGCAAAGGCAAAAGCACCATAGAGAAAATCAATGGGCAACTGTCTTTGCATCAGGATGGAGGTGAATTCCATCTGGGCTGTCATGATCCAAATTTTGGATTTTCTCTCCTTGGAAATATCCTCAGAATCTAATAAATAGATCATTATTCTCAAAGTCATTATGGTCCAAATTTCACCATTCAAGATTACTGCACTGACAGTACTCCCCATGATGACTTGATATACTTTATCTGTCTCTTCAATCATTTGAGCAGCTTCATTACCATACATCATTTGGTTGATACATTTCATAAAGTCAAAGCAGATTCCTCTCTCAGAAAACTTGGAAAGCCATTTTTGAATGAACCTCTGTTTACTGTCCTCATCCATAGAAACTATACCAACCCAGGTCCATCCAAACTGTAACAGTAAGTGTAGTATTCCATTAAACTGATGCATCTCATTTGGGAACATCCAGTTGAAAAAACCCACATCTGCTTCATTATTCATCAAGGGAGCTGATCCATATGTGATCTAAATCCATGGGGGGAAATAATATATTTCATCAAAGAAATAATTTGAAATAAAGGATTTCATCAAAGAAATAATTCTAATGTGTATGTGGATCTGGAAGCTTAGAACTATATAGTCAGCATTAAAAAACAGTAGAGGACTATTTCCTTCTGATCTCATAAATGGATCAACCTCTTTGCTCAAGATTTCAAGCATTTGAGATACTTCTGAGAAAAAGTATCATGAGGCCCTTTGGGGTTGTAGGTAAGCAGAGGATGGGGTGAGGGACAATGCTGGAGAAATAGTGGAGAAAAGGCATAAAAGAACCAATCATTGAAAACCCGATGAAAGAAGTAGGAGGCTTCTTTCTTCTATTTTAAGATAGAAGTATTCTATCTTAAAATAGATATATTATATTAATAAACCTTTCTAAAAATCTTCAGAAAAAGATAAATTACAATACTTTAGTTATATCATGCTACTTTCTGAAATGGCATCTGAAATTAATATATGAAATGAAATCAGGAATAAATTCTGTATTCTCCATTCTTTCGCTTGGTGAAATAAATAATAATTTCTCCTATTTTGATCCATATTTATATCTTACCTGTGGAAACTTATAGTTATGCAATATAATTGCCAAGTTGAGACAGGTCTTTCTCTTTGGTCCTCCTATCACTGCTGCTGCACTGTTCTGGATATCACACTTGTAATTTGGGATAAATCTGCCTTTTGTAGAGAGAAGTTCAATTGCTAAAAGATATGTCGTGCTTTCCAGAGAATTGTCAGTAGCAATGTGGAAACCAAGGGTAATGTTGGGTAAAATTCTAGTATGTTCATTGATCTCTTTTACAGCAAATGCCAGAGCCAAAGTGTGTTGGTAATTATGAGTGAGGAACCTTCAGTGAGAGTAATAAAACACATCAATATATTCTTTCCTTAGAATCTGATAGCAGATCAATTTTCTTGTTTTACACCATACAGAATACAAAATAACAGAGTTGGAAGGGACCTTGGAGATCTTCTAGTCCAACCCCCTGCTCAGGCAGGAAACCCTATACCATTTCAAACAAATGGTTATCCAATCTCTTCTTAAAACCCTCCAGTGTTGGAGCATTCACAACTTCTGGAGGCAAGTTGTTCTACTGATTAATTCTTCTCTCTGTCAGGAAATTTCTCCTTAGTTCTAGGTTGCTTCTCTCCTTGATGAATTTCCATCCATTGTTTCTTGTCCTGCCTTTGGGTGCTTTGGAGAATATATTGGCTCCCTCTTCTTTGTGGCAGCCTCTTAGATATTAGAACACTGCTATCATGTCACCCCTAGTCCTTCTTTTCATTAAGTAGACATATCCAATTCCTTCTGGTTATTCTGGTTTGGCCTCCAGTCCCCTAATCATCTTTGTTGCTCTTCTCTGAACTATTTCTAGAGTCTCAACATCTTTTTTTATATTGTGGTGAGCAAAGCTGGATGCAGTTTTCCAAGTATGGTCTTGGAATCACACCATCACAGCAACACATTTAGTTTGTGTATATTGTTTGCTGTAGACTCCTGGACCCTTATGGTAACCCTTATGGTTACCAAATGATAGTCCAAAATGTATGAGTTTCAAAAAGGAGTTTCAAATGACCTAATCATGGTTAGTTAGAAAAAGTGGAATTGCACCCAGGTCTATGATCTCTTTAGCTGTCTTAATCTAGTGAGTGTCAGATTTATGGTAGAATTGCTCTGTCAGGATTTTTCATAATGTAACATTTGCAGTAACATCTCAAAGAAGAGTCAAGTGAAGGGGGAACAGTTATATTTTAGTGACAAAATATTCCACAATTAGCTTAAATTTGAGTTTTGTCTTAATTTCATAGGTTGTAAATCAGTTCAGATATCCCACCATAGACCTGTGAAAGGATGAAGTAGGTTCTCAAAAACCCCTGAGAGATTTCTGCTTCATTTCTTGATGAAATAAAAGAGATGACATTGAAGGTGAATCAAAACTCATGTAATTTATTTTTAAGTCATCTATATGGCCTACATCTATAACATCATCTATATGGGTAGCTTATATAGAAGACTCTGACTTTTTCTGTGAAAGAAAATTCATGTAATTGCATGTATATAATCAATACGTTTTACCTCGATGTAGACTCCAATGTCAAAGTAGCTTGGCGGAAGCTTAGAAGTGGTTTCATCATTTGATTTGATGATTTTGTTATATTATGGACTTCAGATATGTATAAATGGCTGTCTTTGTTTGATTCTTATTATTCTTGGCTAACTAAATAGACATTATTGGGAAAGATTCCATTGACTATGTACTAGGGACAGGAACCTAATCAGTATTGTTTAAAGAAATAAATGTAAGATGATTATCAAAAGAATCTTTCTTTACAAACTAATGTAATAAAGTAATAAAGAAGATGTGAAAATCATATTTCAGGGACATCTATATGGTCTTAATCTTCTTAAATAATTTCAAGTCTGGTTTAGAATATTGTGGAACTATACCATCTTCATTCACTGTAATTTATGTCCTACCTAAGGAACTTGATAGGGTGAGTGTGGAATATTACCTTGAATTTCACAGAGAGCTTTCATTCCTTATCCATGGCATCTTTGTGGATCACCTTCAGAGAACTTCCACTATAGTAATTCTAGTCCTTCTTTGGCCATATTCGGATAAATAGAGGAAAATATGGTGCCAAGCTGTTGCTTCTTTCCTTTTGATATTGACCTGAAAACACTGGAAGAGTCTTTCCAGAGCTCTAGATTTCAGAAGCAACTAAATATGACAATTGCTAATAGTAGTAAAATAACCAACCAGCAGTAGAAGAAGCAGTAGCACAAGTGTGAAAGAAGGAAAATACTTACAGATACTGATTAAGCAATTCATGAGAAGGAAGACTTTGAAAAGTGATCTCAGATGAAAGAAAAATGATCTGATAAATGATGGCAGAAATGATGAAATCCCCAGACTGATAATACTTGTGAACAGTTGGAAGAAGACTACTACTGATGTTGCAGATGGGGAGAGGAAAAATGGGCATTACCTTAGGAAGAATGTCTAAAACCACTGCAATGAATATCAACATCTCAATATAAAATGTAGCTATTTGAGACATCCAGCAGTAATTTTTATTCCACCATTCAGTTTTTGAGAAGCAGGGCCTTAATTAATCAGCCACTCCTTAATATAACATAAAATGTACCTAATAAGAGTTCAAGTTCAAATACATGAATCCTTCTTTATGTCTCTACCTCCATCTCTGTTTTTTTCTAAGCCAATATTGATATAATATTTTAATCTGGCTACTGGAATTCTCTTGAGAAATAAAGAAGAAGGGTTAATTACTACATTTGATTCAATAATTCCAGGGCATCGTTTCCTTAAAGTAGTAGCTTCTTCACAGCATGTCAAAAGTTAACATATTTAGCCATTATCAATAAATACCATTGAACTTCTGTGAACTTTTCAGACTAAATTATTTTTTCCCCCATTTTTAAAATTTTATTCCCAAGGTTAAGATACTAACTCTAAAAGAAAAGAAAACTAAACAGGAAAAAATGTGCATAAAAAGAAGAAAAACAAAATATATACATAGATTGTTCCCCCCACCAGTTGAATGCTGATTAATATATTTCAACGATAGTCATTTCCTCCCTTGCAAAACAGTTCCACAATTTATGAACTTCTACATCTCTGTTTACCCAACCAATTTGATCTAGCATCTATCTACTATTTTTTTAAAAAAGCAGTTTTGTCAGGTAAATCCAACATCAAAGCTAAACTTCAAAGGCCTCTGTTAACAATCTATTATTGTATTTAACCCACAGAAAGTTCACCATACCCCTCTGCAGTCATTATCTCTGATCCGTCCAGGATCAAATATCCTGATTCTAAAGACTAAATTATAAAGTAAAATGTATGGAGAAGACCATATGTACAGGGCAAGAAGCTTTTGGAATTTTTCTATTATGAGAGCTGGGCAGAAATGTATAATACCTGTAAATTATCACATTTGGGGCAAGGTGAGTATAGATGTTTTCCATATACATTTATTTATTGTATAAGCAAATTCATATGGCCGCCCAACTCAGGTTACTCCGAATGACTTTATATGGGGGGAGGGATCCATTTTGTGGCTACTTTAAGGGCTTTTTAATAACATCAAAGACATTTTATTTTTGAAGGTTTCTATTTGTCCCTTACACTTAAAAAAGGAGGAACATCTGGCCCCAAGGAGTTTAGAGATGATTTGAGTGCAATGAGCCAACCCAGTTGGGAAAAAAAACCTGTAGCCAAGAAGACCTAGAAGTTGGTCCAATTTTAGACTAACTTCTCAACACAAGACAATGTTCCATAATGCAGAAGACCTGGAATATAGTCTGTAGATAGATAGATAGATAGATAGATAGATAGATAGATAGATAGATAGATAGATAGATAGATAGATAGATAGATAGATAGATAGATAGATAGATAGATAGATAGATAGATAGATAGATAGATAGATAGATAGATAGATAGTGAATGAATGAATGAATGAATGAATGAATGAATGAATGAATGAATGAATGAATGAATGAATGAATGAATGAACTATCGGCCTGAAAAAAAAGTTGTGCTCAAACAGCTTAGCTGAAAGACATATTTAACACTTGGATATAAATTGAGCAAATTTTGTGAAATAGAAAGATTGAAGAGCTGAAGCAGATTTTTGTGCTTCAACCATAACATAGAATGTACTTTGTACTTGCTTTGTGGCTGGTAGATACCAAATACGGAAGGTTGGAAGCTGCTTTATATGATTGCCACCCACACATCTTAGAGGGCATTACAGGTAGCTTGAGCTTAGTTTCAAAATAATCATTTTAGAACATTCCTTTGCAGCAGTAAATAAGCACAGAGAACCCTGTTTCAAATCAGTCTGTGTATATAAGAGAAGTAATGGGTCATGATCTTAGAAGAAAATAGAAATGTGCTTACTTCCCACTTTTGGAGGATGAAAAGCTGGATTAATAAATTTGGCTACAAAATGATCAATAAATGGATTAAATAATAAAGGTGCCAGAATGCAACCTTGTCTGAGACCTATTCTGATAGGAAAAGATCATTGGCAGTTCCCTCCCTTCTGTCCAGGACATAATATATAAGTGTTGCTTAAGCAGGGTCCACAAGACTGTCTGGGACACTACACATCCTCTTCATGACCTGTTTTCTTTATTACCTTCTGGGAGGAGGCTTTGTGGTATCCGAAGCAAAACATCCAGGTTCAGTCACAGTTTTGTTCCATACAGTATTAACCTTCTGAACTCTAAAGCTGCCTCCTTCGTTATGTATTCAAGATGGACAGTGATTACTATTTATATGTTACTTATATGTAAGGATATAGGTCTATACACATATCATTTGTCTGAAAATGTATAGGATTTCCTGCCTAAGCAGGGGGTTGGACAGTTTGCTTAGTGACAATTCAAAGTTACAAAAGCACTGAAAAAAGTGACTTGTGACCATTTTTCACATTTATGTCCATTAAAGTATCCGCATACTCAGGTGATCAAAATTCAGATGCTTGGCAACTGACTCATCTTTACGATGATTGCATGTTCCTGGGATCATATGATCATCTTCTGCTACCTTCTAACAAGCAAAGTGAAAGCGAGGCCAAGTCATTTAACAACTGTGTTACTAACTTAATAATTGCAGTGATTCACTAAACTGTAGCAACAAAAGTCATAAAATTGGGAAAAACTCACTTAATAACTGTCTCGCTTAGCAACAGAAATTTTGGGCTCAATCATGGTCGTAATTTGAGGAATACCTTTATTTCTTCACCTTTGCAGTTTTCAGCCTGACAATTTGAAGGATTAGATTCATCCAAATCAATATTATTATTATTATTATTATTATTATTATTATTATTATTATTATTATTATTATTATTATTATTATTATTATTATTATTATTATTATTATTATTATTATTATTATTATTATTATTATTATTATATGTTGTATATAGTATGTTTAAATGTGTGTTATGTATGTGTACACTTTGAGAGCAAGCAACTAAATTTCATTTTTAATGTGTGCCAGTGTGCCCACCGTATAAAAAATTACAATAAAGGGTATCTATCTATCTATCTATCTATCTATCTATCTATCTATCTATCTATCTATCTATCTATCTATCTATCTATCTATCTATCTATCTATCTATCTATCTATCTATCTATCTATCTATCTATCTATCTATCTATCTATCTATCTATCTATCTATCTATCTATCTATCTATCTATCTATCTATCTATCTATCTATCTATCTATCTATCTATCTATCTATCTATCTATCTATCTATCTATCTATCTATCTCCTATGCATAGTTTTAATGCCTATTCCATCACACTTTCAGGCAGGAGTTTTCAGATAGTTGTAGATTAGAAAAAGATCTATCTATCTATAAAGGAATTCTTCAGTTTCTGCTATTATTTAGGTCTGGATACTAGTTGACAGATATAACAGAGAGTTTATGTCTTTATACTCAGGGAGTATAAAGCCCTGAACATGTTCTAAAGGTATATTTTCCTGTAAAAGTTATGGCACATGGTCCAAATGGGAATAATTTGTTTCAAAGCTACCCAGTTCCTCAGCTAAAATATTCTCAATTATAATCTAATTCAGGAGTTTATTGTACAAATGTCTGGCATAACATTTTGTTGAAAGAAAAATCATCAGGTCCAGTCCAAGCCAGGAATAAACAAAATGGAGACTACTTAGGAAAGAAGGTTCAGTTTATTGAGTTGCCAGAAACTTCAGTGACACAGCATTTTTCTGGGGTAGCTGAAAAAATGGAGGGGGATAGCTGGGCTTTTATACTTTCTTTTGGGTTTGTATTTGAGGTTATTCCTATTCCTGTGCCGTGAACTTTGACCTGAGCTTGAATGTGCCCTTTTGGTATTCTAATGGTGGTGGGTTAATCCCCCTAAAGGACATGTTCCTTGGAGTCTTCTTCTTATTCTTGTGCCATATCCATTATCGGACGTTGGCGATCATGTTGGCAATCCTGTTTTTATCAGCAGCCACACGAAAAAGTGCTGCTGAGTTTTGTCCAAACCAGTCCCTTAGATTTTGAAGCCATGATGTTCTTCTTCTGCCTGGACCTCATTTGCCTTCAATCTTTCCTTGGAGGATTAAATGGAGTATGCCGTATTTTTCTGGGTGTTGCATCATATGTCCGAAATATTCTATTTTTCATTTTTAAATTGTTTTGATGATTTCCCTTGGATTTCCCAGGTGGCTTATCACCTCCTCATTTCTGATCTTGTCAACCCAGCTTATACGTAACAGCCGCCTGTAAATCCACATTTCAAATGCTTCTAGTCTCTTCAGGTGGCCTTCTGTCAGAGACCAACTCTCTACTCCATAGAGCAGGAGAGAAAAAATATAGCATCTGACAAGCCTGATTTTCAGTCTTAGGCTTATGTCGTGACTGCAGAAGACCTTTTTCATTTTGAAGAATGCTGTTTGAGCTTTCTCTATCCTTGTCTTTACTTCAGTGGCCATGCCCCATAAATTCTGTAACTTTGTTGAATTTTTTTCATATTTTTAAAATCTGATATTCTTATACTTTAGTATTTGTTTCTTTTAGGAGCAATTGTTCCCAGGAGAACAAATAGTGTTATTTGATATAATTTTGAAGTGCTTTCCTGGTTTTAGACTTGAATTTAGCTCTTCAATATGTGTGAGAGATCTTTGATATAAATTTTTGTTGAGATGATAATTATATGTTTAAATTTATGGTACTGAATCAACAATTCTGGTATGAAATGAACCCTTTATTAACTGTCCCTTTGTATTCAAATCAGGTCTAAACATAATGATATAGCATTTAGGGGAAAAGATGCAGCCCAGTAATCCAGCTGCTGAAGCCAAAATGGAGAAGATCTCCACTGCCACCATATATTTTCCCTTGGTACTCAGATAAGTTGGGACAAATAATATCCAGAAACTACAAAAGACCAACATGCTGAAGGTGATAAATTTGGCTTCATTAAAGCTGTCAGGTAACTTCCGGGCTAGAAACGCCACTGTGAAGCTGATGGCCACTAAGAACCCCATAAAGCCAAGGACAAGGTAAAACATAATGGATGAACCTTCATTACATTCCAGGACAATTTCTTCAGCCATGGAGTGCATGTCTGAATCTGGGAATGGGGGAGAAATTGCCAACCATACAGTAGAAATGATGACTTGGGCTAGGGAGCAAGATAGGACAATACTTTTGGCCAACCTGTTCCCCACCCATTTCTTCATTTTGGAGCCTGGCTTAGTGGCCATGAAAGCAATAACAACAATAGTTGTTTTCCCCAAAATGCAAGAAAGGGCTATGGAGAAGATGATGCCAAAAGCAATCTGTCACAACAGATATTTCATTTGGTCAGGTTTCCCAATGTAGAGTAAACTGCAAAGGAAGGAAAGGAGGAGAACATTGAGAAGAATATAAGTGAGATTCCTGTTGTTGGCTTTGACTATGGGTGTGTCCTGCTCTTTAATGAAGATCCCCAGCACCAAAGCTGTAAGGAAGGAACAGAAGAGACTAACAATACCCAACGTGATTCCCAGTGGCTCACTGTAAGACAGGAAGGTTGTTGTTTTTAGAATACAGACATTTTGAGCCTTGTTTGGATATTGTGCTACTGAACATTGGAAGCAATCAACTGCATCTGAAAAAAGAAAGCATCACGATCAATTTCTAGAAATACTGGGACTCATAGTTAATTAATAGAAGAGTTAATTAATAGAATTAATTAAAAATTCCTGCTTACTGTACAGTATATTTAGTGCCATGCTTTAAGTATGCCAGATTGTCTGATACTTATACATTGCTTTATTATTACAAATCTAACTTATTTCTCTTTAATACAATTCTAACCTGTTTCTCTTTTATGCAAATTCTCCTATTTCTCCCTCTTCCTCCCCTCCCTCCCTCTTCTCTCTTTCTTGGGAAGATCCCTCATCCTACAAAAGAAAAAAAGGTTTTCATTACAGTTATCTTTTCATTGTTTTGTTCAGCATTAATCAGAAGCCATAATCTGCAGCAACTCAAAGTGATCATTTATTTTTGGATTCTCTGAAATATCTTTTCATTTTTAAATGTATAAAGCAATATCATTCATTCACTCATGATATTAAAAGTCTACATCAGAAGTTTAAATATTAGCATTTTGAACCACAGTTAAGATGTCTGAATAGTTTTGCACAAAATCACTCTTACCCATCTGGTTTGAAATTCCCCCTTTTGCACATGGAAGGAAGTCATAACAGCAAAATGGCTTCCCTTCTATTTTCATCTTCCTGGTTCCTGAATAACAGTTGTCACTGCCTACAGAAAGAGGTTGAACCTATCAAGAAGTAAATGCAGGATTTATTAAAAGTCACAAGTTTTCTATCCGAAAATTCTATTTCAGGGTGAATTTTACTTTTAAATAACAAAGTGTAAATGTTCCAAAATCAGTTGTTTTAGAGCAATTATAATAAGTCATTGGAAGTATTGTAGGAAATGAGAACTAGAATCAAAATGCAGTAGGAGCATTAAGTATTGGAAACATGAAAATAACATTATTTGGCTAGGTGAAAGTAAAGATCCAGAATAACTTATTTCCCATGCATACATTAGCTGGAAATAGAGATGAATTACTTTTTCCCCTGAGTTTCCATTCCTTACTCTACTTTGGCCATAGCAATGGTGAAGTTTTCACTTTGTACCAGCGTTAACGTGGTCACTGACATGGGATTCCCCATTTCTTTTTTTCCTTCCCGTTCATGCCAGGAAGGTAAGCACCAATTGCTTTCCTTTAAAACTTGGCAGAGTCTCCATCCATCTATCCATCTATCCATCATATGTTTCTCTGTATTCAGTTCATGTCTTCCTGTCTTGTCCTCTGATCCCTAGCTAAATTGATTGCCTTCAAATCATCTTCTTAGAGAATGTTCAAGTTGACATAGACCTTTTCATACTATGACTACAGTTAAAGTGGGAGATAATTCTTTTTTCTCACAGGGAAATTGGGGTCAGTAACTAACTTTGGAACTGCATGTAAACATATATTTTCCAGGTCCACCTTTACTTTTTGTTTCAATCTTTTCCTCTCTCCCCCCTCTCTCTCTTTCTGTCTCTGTGTGCACGTGTGTTTGTGTATATTTGTATTTGTAAAATATGTATTTATTCCTTTTAATTCCTTTGATATAATATAATTCCCTTCACTGTATTTATTCCTTTTAATATAGAAGGTAGGAGACTGGTGGTCAAGATTGATCTGCACATGATGAACTGTGAATGAGATTTTCAGTATGACTTACAACATATTTTTCATGGGGTTGTGCCACCTTCTCTGCATATCTGTACAAGCAGACAACTCTGTGTATGTATATGTGTTTGTGTATTTCTTGTTTAAAAGTGGATGCTTTAATGCTTATGGTGATGGTGGTTCCTTGTGAGCTCTCAAGTGTGTCTCAACAATGCTATAGTGGAAGTTGGGCCAAGCAAACAGTCAAGAACCCACAAAACTCCAATAAGTAGATTCATTGTAGAAAAAACTAATGCAGTCATTGTGAGAGAATTTCTGTGATTGCTGTATATTGGACACAAAATCTGTGTATTATAAAATCAGGCTTTACTTTCTGGAGGCTTCTACTGCCCATATACTGTAGATGGCATCAAGTAATTGATCTATTATTACGCTCTTTGCTTTTGACCTGGTGCTTTTGAAGCTTGCCTTCAGAAGTTGTGAGTTCTCCAATACTGGGGGATTTTTAAAAGAGATTGGACAGCCATTTGTCTGGAAATGTATAAGGTCTCCTGCTTGGGCAGGGGAGTTGACTAGAAGACATTCAAGGTCTCTCCTAACTCTTTTATACTGTATTCTGAGAATTGGCTTTTATATAAAGGAATCCTTGACTTTCTTCTATGCTCTGCTTCAGAAGATGTAAAAAGGATGAGGATAGGAATGACATGATAGCAGTGTTCCAATATCTAAGGTCTGCCACAGAGAAGAGGGAGTCAAGCTATTCTCCAAAGCACAGAAGCCAGGACAAGAAACAATGGATGGACACTAATCACTAATTAATTTGATAAGTGATTCAATTAGTTCTTACCAGCTCAAATGAATGGCTTGGAAATGTGACACTGAGGAGCAAGAATAAAAAAAAGATAGATAGTTGCAAGAAAAGCTAACCAATCAGTCTTGAATCAAATAGAGATTGTTCTATTTGATCAACCTGTAACCTATGTTACAATGATACAATGATTAGCAAATGGAAAATCTGAAAATCAGTATATGCCTTTCAAGAAAAGGGAAAGCTAATGAAAAAGTACATTGTTTGATAAGGCAAAAGGAGAATAGGAAGGTAACGAATTAGCTGACCAGGTGGGATCTAAACAATTGTTTGAATATCTGTGAAACAGGGATGAATTATTATGCCAAGATGGTGACCACTTATCCATATAGTTACTAGGAGAGAATCCAAATCAGAGGCATGTAATAACCATCAACTAGAATATGTCTTCAAGAAAAGAGATGGCAGCCTTTTTCTACTGTTTTACAACTTTTTTCAATAACATTAACAATCTGTTTTTCCCCCTTTAAACTTAAAAGAAGCTTCAAATTGTGGACCTCCAAGGTCCAAGGGACCACCAAGGTCCCTTCCAACTTCTTATTTTTATTATTATTATTATTATTATTATTATTATTATTATTATTATTATTATTATTATTATTATTATTATTATTATTATTATTATTATTATTATTATTATTATTATTATTATTATTATTGTCGTCGTTATTTACATTCTGGAAATACTGATTAAATAATATTCAAAATCACTGTTGGGAAACAAACCATGGATTTTCCAAACAAATCCTCTTGTTAGGGAAATGTCCCAGTACATATAGTAGGCATTAAACCTTTCACACAGTCAGTATTAAAATGGTGTTAATTCTGTGATATGTAACATTAATTACTTTAATGCATATCTAGATCTAGATGATCTAGATGTAGATCTAGATCATCTACATCAGTGATGGGATTCAAATACCTGAACATCCGGTTCTCTGCGTGGATGCAGGCCTGGGCCTCCGAGGCCTAGAATGGACTTCCGGAAGTGACATCCATGCACTTCCTATGGGCTGTTCTAGGCCTGGGAGACCTCTAGGCCTCCCAGGCCTAGAACGGACTTCCAGAAGCAGCATGGATTCAGCCAGTTCTCCAAACTCAACAAAATTTAGCTAGCAGTTCTACTGAACTGGTGCGAACTGGCTGAATCCCACCACTGATCTACATATAGATTATCTAGATATAAATAGATAGATAGAGATAAATAGAAATAGAGACAGTACAGAGATTGATAGATATAGATTATAACTAGGCAACGTGAAGTATTAGTATCGCTTTATAACTCCCTAGTAAGACCACACCTGGAATACTGCAGCCAATTTTGGTCACCATATCACAAAAAATATGTTGAGAGTTTGGAAAAAATTCAGAGAAGAGCAACTAAGATGATCAAAGGCCCGGAGACTAAAACATACGAAGAATGGCTGCAGGAATTGAGTTTGGCTAGTCTAAAGAAAAGAAGAAATAGGGGAGACATGATAGCAGTATTCCAGTATTTGAAGGGCTGCCACAAAGAAGAAGGGGTCACATTATTCACCAAAGCACCAGAGGGCAGGACAAGAAACAATGGTTGGAAACTGATCAAAGAGAGAAGCAACCTGGAATTAAGGAGAAACTTCCTAACAGTGAGGACAGTTAACCAATGGAACAGCTTGCCTGCAGAAATCATGGGTGCGCCATCACTGGAGATTTTCAAGAGGCTAGACAGTCACTTGTCTGAGATGGTATAGGTTCTCCTGCATGAGCAGGGGGCTGAACTAGAAGACCTCCAAGGTCCCTTCCAGCTTCTATTCTATTCTATTCTATTCTATTCTATTCTATTCTATTCTATTCTATTCTATTCTATTCTATTCTATTCTATTCTATTCTATTCTATTCTATTCTATTCTATTCTATTCTATTCTATTCTAACTTTGAAATGCCAAAAAGGAAAGACTGTAGGTATTGGATTAACTTCTACTAAAACTGTAAAGATTTAACAAGGAGATATCAGGAAATTATTTTAAGCTGTACTATACAATGATTTCAGTCTTTGTATTTCAAGTTTTCTGGTAATTTCAGGTAGTCCTCAAGTTACAACAGTTTGCTTAGTGACAATTCAAAGTTACAAAAGCACTGAAAAAAGTGACTTGTGACCGTTTTTCACATTTATGTCCATTAAAGTATCCGCATACTCAGGTGATCAAAATTCAGATGCTTGGCAACTGACTCATCTTTACGATGATTGCATGTTCCTGGGATCATATGATCATCTTCTGCTACCTTCTAACAAGCAAAGTGAAAGCGAGGCCAAGTCATTTAACAACTGTGTTACTAACTTAATAATTGCAGTGATTCACTAAACTGTAGCAACAAAAGTCATAAAATTGGGAAAAACTCACTTAATAACTGTCTCGCTTAGCAACAGAAATTTTGGGCTCAATCATGGTCGTAATTTGAGGAATACCTTTATTTCTTCACCTTTGCAGTTTTCAGCCTGACAATTTGAAGGATTAGATTCATCCAAATCAATATTATTATTATTATTATTATTATTATTATTATTATTATTATTATTATTATTATTATTATTATTATTATTATTATTATTATTATTATTATTATTATTATTATTATTATTATTATTATTATGCTTTGTAAACATAACTTTGTACATGTAACAGGATGGGGAGAATTGCTTTCAAACTTGTGGGCTTCTATTATTGTAAACTTACAATAAAAGAAATTTTAGTATTCATGATTTTGGTTTTCTGATCTTGCAAGTCTAAAGCAATTCCTCCTCCTCTACCTTTACATTCCAAAAAACAAGGGAGAGTCAATTCTGAGTTGCTTTCTCAAATTTCTTTTCTGGTTTGGGCTCAGATGCTTTTTATCAAATCATCATATAGACTGTGGCTCTTCCTCCTGGCTCTCAAGGCTCTTCTCACAGCCTTTTTACACTTCATTCAAGGGCAAATCTTACCTGTGGCATCTTATAGACATTTACAATGTTTGCCTTGTAGAGATAGATGTGAGAGTTAGGTCCTGCAATAACAGATACTGCCTGGTCTTGGCATCACACTTATAATTGGGGATGAATCTACCCTGTGTTGAGAGAAGCTCCATTGAAGCCAAGTATGTCCATTTTGCCATGAAATAACTATTAGAGAGTTGCACACCCAGAGTCACATTGGGTAAAATGTGGTTGTTTTCATTAATCTCTTTTACAGCTAAAACCAAGGACAGAATGTGTTGATAATTCTGTAGGAAAAAACTGCAATGAGAGACATATTCCAAATCATATTTTATTTCTCAAAGAATGTGACATTACCTATGTTTTTTAAATATTTCAACTAAACACTACACAGAAAATTATTCAAGAAGTCATGTAAATGCCTAAGCACTCAGAAACTGTTTCCACTCCTATAGATGCCCTAAATCATATGGATAATGCATAAATTACATGACCACCAAATGTACATTGTTCTAATATAATAATATGAAATCTAACAAAATACTTGCTCAAATAGACTGCAAAAAATATTTCAGCATGTTAAAAACATTATTTTTGATGAAGGGGAAAGTGCTCTTTGGAAAAACATAGAAGTACATTTTTTTAGTGGATGAAGGCTGACTTTTATGACTCATTCCTTATAAACAATTTCCACTAAGAAACAGATAAATTGCTTGAAGGAACTTTAATAATCATATTATCATCTACATGTAATTCTTAGACATATTTCTACTTGTATATTTAGCTGTTCCATCATCCCTTTAAGTGCTTTTTATTTTGTATGTATATGAAGAATTTGTGCAAAGAAGCATGCTTGTGGACAAATGTTATATAAAAGTCTTTTTATTTGATCATGATAGACTTAGAGTGCTCCCTTATCCTAAGTAAAGTGTAGCTCTTTCATCAGGGCAGACAGACCCTACATTTTTGCCTCATGCTTCCTGAAGTACCTGCTTAGATATCAAATTCAAAATGCTACTCAGCACCATTGTTCCCTAATATTCACAGCAACCATTAAATCATGACATGATGACATTTAATTGGCAAAACAAAAAGTGATTCCATAGTAAAGTATTGATTATTTGATTCAAAGTAATTAAATGAGAAAAACTTAATATGAAATTTTAATTAATCACTGAACTGAGATCTGCCATAAGTGTGTGTGTGTACATATTTATTAAGGCATCAATTTATGTTAGAATGAAGGAACTAACCAGCAAGAAACAGGAGAAATAATTTGTGCAAGTAATAATACTAATTAACACAGTCCAAGCATCCTATTAAGGATAGATATCTGGTCTGAGATATGCTATAGTTAAGAGAAAGTCTTTACATGAGCTCATCAACTAATTTTTCGGAAGGATATCTTGCAAAACGCACTGGATCAGATATCATGTAGAACTGAGATAGTATCCCAGCCATTATGAAATCCCCTGACAAAAAATACCTGTGCTTCTTAAGGGGAGATTTCCCCACAGCACATGCATTAATCTGAGCAGTAAGGCATGTAAGCCCTGGTAGTAACACTGCCATGACTGCAATGAAAAATATCATCTTCTTCAAGAAAACCTGTGTCACCACATATGAACAAGTTCTGTCTGCAACAATGAAACAATGAAACATGAAACATTTATATCTAGAAAAAGATGGCGGCCCCTTGCTTGGCTGCGGCTGCTTCAGCTCTCAAAGGTGTGGGGGTTAGGGAGGGAAATGTACAATCCGGACTGAAACACTTTTCGGAAATAGGGACAACTAAGCTGAGTTGGGCTGCTAAACTTTCATACGAACGTCAGTCCATATTGGAGATGAAGAGATTCAGCGTGGAAGGAACGGTGGAGAAAACTGTTCAGGAGAGACTGCATGGCTTCGGATTACTGCGAAGGAGGAGGAGAAAATCAGGGACGGAGTTGCCGGCAGCTGACACGGAGGGTGAGAGATCAGCTGCAAGGTCTGGAGGAGCTGGGAGGAAGAAAAGGAATTGCTGGAGGGGGAAACAGCATCGTGCTCAGTGTTTTGAGCAGCAAAAGCAGCAAAGGCAACGTTTCGGGCCACAGGGGCAGAGTGGAGGAGCAGCCATTGCAGCTGGGAAGTTTCCCTCCGCTGCTGCTTATCTCCGGAAGAAAAGGAGGAGGTGCGACCGGAAGAGGAAGCGTGGCAAACGTGGAGGCCTAACATCTAGGCTAAAAGCTAGACCTTACAGAGTGTCTCTTCCATCTATTTTGTTTGCAAATGCTCGCTCCTTAGAACCAAAAATGGATTACTTGAGGCTGGATTTAACAACAAATCAGGAGGTGAGAAATTGCTGTGTCATTATTGCAACAGAGACTTGGTTAAAGCCCTCTGTTCCAGATAGTGCTGTTAGCTTGATGGGATTTTCAACATTTCGGTTGGACAGGAGTTTTACTCTTAGTGGCAAATCCAGGGGAGGGGATGTCTGTTTTTATATAAATGACAGATGGTGTAATAATGCCAAGGTGGTTTCAAGTCTGTGCTCCCCAGATGTGGAGCTTCTGACCATCAAATGCAGACCCTTCTATCTGCCTAGAGAATTCTCTGTTACCATTATCACAGCTGGGTATATCCCCCCTGATGCAAACAGAGAAGAGGCCCTGAAGGTTCTCCACCATACCATCAGTGACTTACAAACTACTCACCCAGAGGGTGCATTTATTGCTGTGGGAGACTTTAACCAAGTGGATTTGAAAGCTACCCTGCCACATTTCCATCAATATGTGGACTTTGCAACCAGAGGGGACAATACACTGGATCTTGCTTATTCCAACATCAAGAAGGCTTTCAAAGCTATCCCCCGCCCTCACCTGGGCTCCTCTGACCATCTCTCAGTGCTGCTTATTCCAGCATATAAACCTTTATTAGTCAGAGTGAAACCTACAGTAAAGCAGGTGAGGATTTGGACAGAGGGAGCTATAGAAGCATTACAAGACTGCTTTGAATGTACAGATTGGGGCATGTTTAAGGAAGCAGCTACTGATAACCAACATACAAATGTTGAGGAGTATGCCACCACAGTGTCTGCATATATCCAAAAGTGCATAGAAGATGTCTGTGTCCTGAAAAGCTTTGTTGTGAGGGCGAATGAAAAACCGTGGCTGACTTATGAGGTCCACAAGATGCTGAAAGCACGGAATGTGGCTTTTAAATCTGGTGACATGCTGGCACTTAGAACAGCCAGAGCAAATCTGAAAAGTTCCGTAAAAGGTGCAAAACAAGCCCATTGCCCGAAAATTCAGAACTTTTTTCAGGACCCAACAAACACCAGGCAAATGTGGCAAGGGATCCAGGCCATTACGGATTACAAGGTGGCTCCATCGAGATGTAACGATGACACAGACTTCCTAAACAAACTGAATGCATTTTTTGGTAGATTTGAGGCATCAAATAGTACTTCTGCTAGGAAAGCTGTGCCCCATCCTGATGAGCAAGTGCCTAGCTTTGATGTCACCTCTGTCCGGAAAACACTGCAGACAGTTAACATTCGGAAAGCAGCAGGCCCAGATAACATCCCTGGACGTGTCCTCAGGGAATGCGCAGAGGAGCTGGCTTGTGTTCTCACTGATATTTTCAACCTCTCATTGCAGCAGGCAGTGGTCCCATCGTGTTTTAAGATGGCCATCATCTTGCCAGTGCCAAAAAAGTCCACAATTACAGGCCTCAATGATTACCGTCCGGTTGCACTGACATCCACCATCATGAAATGCTTTGAGAAGCTGATAAAGGACACTATTGTATCTAGTCTCCCGCCAGCATTTGACCTGCTTCAGTTTGCCTACCGACCAAATCGCTCTACGGAGGATGCTATTTCTTCCGTTCTCCATCTGAGCCTGAAGCACTTAGAGGAAATAAATACTCATGTGCATTTGCTGTTTGTCGACTTCAGTTCGGCGTTTAACACAATCATTCCCCAGCATCTAGTAGACAAACTGGGCCTTTTAGGCTTAAACACTCCTTTGTGCAACTGGATTCTGGATTTTCTTACCAACAGGCCCCAATATGTGCGAGTTGGAACAAATACCTCTAATACCATTTTCTTGAGCACAGGTTCTCCTCAGGGCTGCGTCTTAAGTCCGCTGCTGTTCACCCTGTTGACCCATGACTGCTGTGCTAGGTTTGCCACCAACCATATTGTGAAGTTCGCAGATGATACAACAGTAGTGGGCCTTATTCAGGATGACAAGGTGGAAGCTTACTGCAAGGAGGTTGAGGGGTTGGTGAACTGGTGTAAGGAAAACAGCCTAGTTTTAAATACAGGAAAAACCAAAGAGATCATTGTTGATTTCAGAAAAGGCAGGCACAGCCACACTTCTCTGTGCATTAATGATTCACCTGAGGAGATGGTTACCAGCATCAAATTCCTGGGTGTGCAGCTAACGAGTAGGCTGACTTGGTCGCTAAACAGTGAGAAACTGGTGAAGCGGGCACAGCAGCGCCTGCATTTTCTGCACCGCATGAGAAAAGCACATCTTCCTTCCCCTGCCCTGACCACTTTCTACAGGGGGACAATCGAGAACATCCTGTCATACAGCATCACAGTCTGGTTTGGAGGCATCACTGCTTCAGACAGGAAGGCGGTGCAGAGAGTGGTGAGAATGGCCGAAAAGATCATTGGCAGTTCCCTCCCTACCATCCAGGACATAGCACAGAAGCGTTGCTTGAGCAGGGTCCGTAAGATTATCTGGGACACTACACATCCTCTTCACGACCTATTTTCCTTGTTACCTTCTGGGAGGAGGCTTCGTGGTATCCGTAGCAGAACATCCAGATTCAGCCATAGTTTCATTCCATACAGCATTAACCTTGCGAACTCTCAACTTCCTCCTTGCGTTATATATTCAAGATGGACAGTATTTAATATTTATTTGCTATGTATATGTAGGGATGTGGGTCTATATATATGTTGTACATAGTATGTTTAGGTGTGTGTCATGTATATGTTTCACTTTGAGAGCGGGCAACTAAATTTCATTTTTTATGTGTGCCATTGTGCCCACAATATAAAAATGACAATAAAGGTTATCTATCTATCTATGACAATAAGTAACAACTCTCACTAATTAGATTAGTTCCATATATATTGTTTCTCAAAGAGCAGATTGTTACATTTCTAGCTCTCTGGTCGCACAATTAATAACACCTTTCAATATTGACCTGTTCTTTTGGGTTGTCCCTTGGATATCTCCAAGGATTTGAGAAGAAGCTACAGAACTAAGATTCCCTGGGGATAGGGGAAATCAATGGATGTTCAGTGAATCTTGATACCGTCTTTGAACATTATTTTATTTGTGATTTAATTAGGTCATGACATTTGTTTTTAACATTTATAGTGGAAATTGGTCTGTAAACTGCTCAGAGCCCTTGGGGATTGGGCTCAGTGTCTAATGCCAAGTATAAAATTATTTATTATTTGACTTTGGACTTTCCCTGCCCCCTAAACATTAGATCTAACCAAAGCATTATAGGAGAAAAGTTGTGGTCAATTTTGATATGTGGTATTGTTCAAATTAATCAGTATTTACACCACAATATCAATCCTTTCTTCAGATGTTGATGTCTTCTGAAATCCAGGAAATTAGATACCATGTGGGACTGAGAAAGAATGCCAGCAATGCTATGATCTTCTGAGTGAAAATATTTGTGCTTATTAACATAAACTTTGCCCACATTACATGCAGTACTAACAAAACTTTAGCATACAACCAATGTTCACACTTATGACTGTCTCAGCATCACCATGGTCATATGAGCAAACTGTGGGTGTTTAGCAACTGCCATACATTAATATGGATTGCAGCAGACATAAATTAATTTCAGAACTAGGTGATGAGATGGAGATGGATAAGTCTTCGCAAGCAGTCCAGCTTCGAAAAACACACATTGAAGAAGAGATGACTGAGGTGTCTTTACAGGAATCTGATGTTTCATTTAAAGATGAAAAGTAAACTTATTACATGGAATATCAACGGGGCTAATGTCCCATCTAAACATTAAAAAGTATTTCATTATTTGATAAAACTTAATGCTGATATAATCTGTCTTCAAGAAACACTTATTAAAAAACAAGACAACAAATACCTAATAAATAAAAGACTGGGGGAAGAATTTATATCCGCTAGGAAAAATAAATGGAGTGGCTTTATATATAAAACCCCAATTTAAACCTAGGTTACTTTTATCAGATGAATACAATAGATTTGTAATTGTGGAAATTGAATTTAATGGAACAAAATAAATAGTGATTGGACTATATATGCCAAATGAGGGGAAAAACAATTTTTTTGAATATCTTATGGACCAACTCTTGCCTTTTTCATATGAAAACTGGCTGGGGGATTGGAATGGAGTGATTTCGCCACTTTGGAATAGAACATCTACTAAAGCAGAGGTCTCCAACCTTTTTGATTTGGCGGCCTGGAAAGGGAGGCAGGCACTGCTATGTGCATGCACACAAATGGGCCGTGCTTGAGCGCAAGCGCACACACAAACGGCTGCACGGAAGCGCATGTGCACATGCAAATAGGGAGCGCTAGTGCCGGTGGGACACTCTGGGATGGGGTGGCGCTAGAACCAGTGGGATACTTGGGGCAGCGCTAGCACTGGTGGGACACTCGGGGCGGGGTGGTGTTAACACCAGTGGGATGCTCGGGGTGGTGCTAGCACCAGTGGGACACTTGGGAGTGGGGTGGTGCTAGCACCAGTGGGATGATCGGGGCGGCACTAGCACTGGTGGGACGCTTGGAGGCGGGGCGGCGCTAGAGCCGACGGGATGCTTGGGGTGACACTAGCACAAGTGTGGGGGGTGAGTGCATACATGTGTGCACATGCACTGGCTATCCCTACACGTGGCCTGGTGGCCAAGCAGCCATGGCCCAGTAGTGGCCTGCGGCCCACAGGTTGGGGACCCCTGTACTAAAGGGATCAAACCATCCCAAGGTAAACTACCAAAGTTATTTTTTTAAATGATGGACAATTTAACACTAATACTCATGGAGGCATAAAAATGGCTCTGCAAGAGAATATACCTTTTTTTCAGAAAGCACAAATCCTTCTCAAAGATTGATATGATATGGATCTCTAAAAACTTAGCAAATAGAATTCTGAAAGTTGATATCCTACCTAATCCTTTTCTGATCATAACCAGTTTTGATCCTCAGAAAAAAGAGTTTGAGTTATAGATGGAGATTGAATGAATCTATTTTACAAAAGGAGACAACTGTAAAGGAATGTAAAAAGAAATTGCATGAATATTTTGATAATAATTTAGGTGAAGAGACAGATCTAATAACATTTGGGAGGCTATTAAGGCAGTTATGAGGGATTATCTTACACAATATAATTGGTTACAGAAGAAAAAATATTTGGAAAGGACCTGAATGACCCAATAAATACTTTTAAAATATTAGAAGCTATAAGAAAAATGAAATTAGGGACTTCCGGATCCGGTGGCAGCGCCCACGGACGTGCAGAGAACTCGTTCTCTTGGACGTCCGGTTTCCCCCCGCCGGTAGACCCTGGAGAGGGTCGAAAGTCGCCCTGTAGGGGCGACCACCATAGAGGAGGGCACTCGTTGATCGCGGAGGGAGCGGCGGCTCCCTCTGAGGTCCGAGAAAATCACCTTTGGGCCGACGGGGAAAAGATCGGCCAGTAACATGGCCGATCACTCAGCTGCTCCAGCCGAAAGTCACAGCAACATCTAAGCACAAAGAACCACCGTGGAAGATCCAGGTGAGAACTTTCCTTCCCTCTTGTTACCTTCCTTACTTCCCTATGAAAAGCTTTTAGAAACTATTCCCTCCCTTAAAAAGCAGCGTTTGAATACTTGGGGAAAAAAGTGACTTTGCTATTGTGTATTTGAGCTGTTGGAACTCGGGGGATCCTGAAAAAAAAAGAGAAGAAAAAAGCCTTACTGTGACTCTTCCTCTCTGTTTGCTTGTTTTAAATTTAAGTGGAAATTTTAGGGAGGGGGGTGGAGTGTTTTTTCTTCCTCCCCCCTCTTCTGAACATTTTTATCCACTTTAAAAAAAAAAAAAACTGCCTTGGCTACCGGGTGGAGTTATGTGGATTGGAGGGTTACATTGTATCTTGGAAACTGGCGTGAAGCCCAGAAAGTCTTATCATAATGTTGCCATGGTAGCTGAACTTTTGAACCTGGTGCTACACCCAGACACTGCTGTTTTCTTATTATAGAAAAAAAAAAGGAGAGAGAAGAAAGATGGAAGCTTATTCACAGCTCAATTATGGATTGATATTAGCAAAAATTTTGGAAACAAGAGAAGAACTAAAAGATCATTTTAGGACACTTAGAAATGAGGTTGGTTTAGAGCTAAAAACTGGATTTCAAACTCTAACTGAGCATGATATACAATTGGATTTACAATTTAATGAGATGGAGGATCTATATTTACAATCTACTGAAGAGGAAGATGTTACACCTTATACACAAAGGATGGAGACTTCTGAAGACCAAAAGCAGAACTTAATTGAAACATCTATAGATGTAAAAACAACAGAAATGGACTCTCTAATACGAGACATTAAAAATGCTGATAGTACATATAAACAACGAATAATCACCACACTGGCTGAGTATATAGTGCAGACAATATTGGGAAAAAGAGAAGAAGACTATGATCAGACGCAACTGTGGGAAAATGTATATAACCAAATACCAAGATGGGAGGAGCTGAAAGCCGTATTGTGGAAACCTGCTTGGCATAAAAAGAAAGCTAGAATTAGGTTTAAAATGAATGTTAAAAATTTATTTGATGGGTAAAATGGTTTTTAAAGACTTTAAGTGAGCTAATATTTTTGAGATCTTTAAGGTTTAAGATTTTAGTCTGACCAATATTGATTTGAATTATGGATTTGATTATGGTCTGGAATGGTAACTATGGAAAACTGGAAAAGCGAAAATTAGGAGTTGTATTGAGACTGGTGAAATACTAATGATATTTTTACATGCAATGATTGAAGAATGGATTGACTTATAAAAATGTTTAGAAAATAGGAAATAGAATACAGTGGAGAACTTTTAAAATATACTTATATATGTTTAGCTTAGAAATAATTCAGAAATAACCTAAGCTAATCCAAAATGGTTTAAAAACGTAAAGTTATATTCACTTATAAAATATGTATGTGAGATAGAATAAGAGATAGAACTTAATTGAGAAATATAAACTGAATATTTGGAATGTTTTGGAATGGTAACTATGGAAAACTGGGAAAGTTAAAATTAGGAGTTGTATTGAGACTGGTGAAATACTAATGATATCTTTACATGCAATGATTGAAGAATGGATTGATTTATAAAAATGTTTAGAATATAGGAAATAGAATATAGTGGAGAAATTTTAAAATATACTTATATATGTTTAGCTTAGAAATAATTAGAAATAACCTAAGCTAATCCAAAATGGTTTGGAAACGTAAAGTTATATTTACTGATAAAATATGTATGTGAGATAGAATAAGAGATAGAACTTAATTGAGAAATATAAACTGAATATTTGGAATAATATGGTCTTTATTATATGGATACTCGAACCGTACTCTATATGTCTATGTAATGCTAGTTGGAATATGCTAATAGTTAATTAAGCTTAAAATGGGTGGAAATATCGTTGATAGTTTGGTTTTGTTTGTTTGTTCTTGCTTTTTTGATTGATAAAATAGAGAGGGAAGATTTAAAAAAGTGTAAATTGTTTATGTATGATTGTATGTTCTATTTTGTTTTATGGAGTGCCCTATCTCCACGATGAGTCCTAAGCACTTGGCTGTAAAATTAAAAAAAATTCAATAAAAGAAAAATGAAATTAGGTAAAGTTCCTGGTCCAGATGGTTTTACAAGCCAATATTATAAATGTTTTGAATTCTTCAGCCATTAAAGGATGTAATGAATGTTATATTACGGGGGGGGGGATACCCACAACATGGTCAGAAGCTAATATTGTGTTACTTCCAAAGGAGGATCAGGATGCCACGATAATAAAGAATTACAGACCAGTCTCATTATTAAATAAGGATTATAAACTATTTGCTGCAATTTTGGCAGAAAGACTAAAAAAAGTTTTACAGGTATATATTCACGATGATCAAGCTGGCTTTCTGCCAAAAAGGCAGCTAAGGAACAATGTGAATATTTGAATATTTTTAAATATTATTGAATACTTACAACACCACAATGAACAACCGGCAGCTCTAATATTCTTAGACGCTGAGAAGGCTCATGACAATTTAAATTGGGTCTTTATGTTTAAAGTTCTACAAGAAATGGACTTTAGGGGGAAATTTATTCAAGGGGTTAAAGCTATCTATACATTACAGCAAGCAAAAATTATTATTAATGGTGATCTAACTACCTCATGTGAAATCCAAAAGGGTACACAACAAGGATGTCTGCTGTCTCCACTGTTGTTTATCTTGGTGCTGAATAATATCAGGTAAGACGAGAAAATAAAAGGTATAAATGTTAAGAAGGAAGTTTATAAATTGAGGGCCTTTGCTGATGATTTGGTAATATTTCTGTAAGGCCCAAAAAACAACACCTGATGAGGAAACTAAATGAGTCTGGGTCCCTGACTGGTTTTAAAATTAATAAGCAGAAAACATCAATGTTGATTAAGAATATGACTGCACAGGATGGTGATATATTGACTAAAATGTCGGGTTTTAGGGTTCAGAAAAAGGTGGAATATTGGGGGTTACTTATCAAATTCAAATACAAACTTGTTTAAAAATAACTATGTGCCACTCTGAAATGATATCAAAAAAGATTTATTGGGACAAATTGCATTTATTGGGTAGAATTTCTGTGATTAAGATGAATGTTTTACCAAAGATGATGATGACGACGATGACGATGATAATAATAATAATAATAATAATAATAATAATAATAATAATAATAATAATAATAATAATAATAATAATAATAATAATAATAATAATAATAATAATAATAATAATAATAATAACAACAACAACAACAATAATAATAATAATGTTGGAAGTGACCTTGAAGGTCATCTAGTCCAACCCCCTGCTCAGGCAGGAAACCCTATACCATTTCAGACAAATGGCTGTCCAGTCTCTTCTGGAGGCAGGTTGTTCCACTGGTTAATTGTTCTAATTGTCAGGAAGTTTCTCCTTAGTTCTAGGTTGCTTCTCTCCTTGATTAGTTTCCATCCATTGCTTCTTGTCCTGCTTTCAGGCGCTTTGGAGAATAGCTTCTTTGTGGCAGCCCCTGAGATATTGGAACACTGCTATCATGTCCCCCCTCGTCCTTCTCTTCATTAAACTAGATATACCCAATTCCAGCAACCGTTCCTTATATGCTTTAGCCTCCAGTCCCCTAATCATCTTTGTTACTCTTCTCTGCACTCTTTCTAATGTCTCAACATCTTTTTTACATCGTGGTGACCAAAACCGGATGCAGTATTCCAAGTGTGGCCTTACCAAGGCATTGTAAAGTGGGATTAATACTTCACATGATCTTGATTCTATCCCTCTGTTAATGCAGCCTAGCACTGTGTTGGCTTTTTTGGGAGCTGCAGCACACTGCTGGCTCATATTTAAGTGATTGTCCACTAGGACTCCAAGATCCCTTTCACAGTTACTACTATTGAGCAAGGTACCACCTATACTATACCTATACTCTTCCTGTTTCAAACATTATCAATACTTGCAACTGAAACTCCATTTAAACAATGGCAGAGGGATATCTCTAAGTTTATATGGCAGGGGAAAAAAACAAGAATTAGATATAAATTATTGCAAGATGCTAAGGAAAGAGGGGATTTGGGTTTACCTGATTTGAAACTGTATTTTGATGCTGGTTGTTTGGCTTGGCTAAAAGAATGGATGAATCTTCAGAATAAGAGGTTACTGGACCTAGAAGGCCATGAATTAAGGTTTGGTTGGCATGGCTATCTGTGGTATAACAAAGTTAAAGTAAACATTGATTTTAATAATCATTTTACCAGGCGTGCCATTTTGAGAGTTTGGACTAAATATAAAACAAGGTTCTCTATGAAGATGCCACTTTGGGTTTCCCCTCAAGAAGCCTTTTTTAGAAAAGAGATAGTGATGAGACCAAATTGGTGGACCTATGGTAAAATAATATCTTTCAACCTGGGTGAGCCTACGTTCAAATCTAAGGAGGAGCTAGAATCAAAAAGTCATGTCTGCCATTGGTTTACATATATGCAATTGAAAGAAAGATTCAAGTTAGATAAAAAGAATCATGGGTTTAATTTTGTTAAAAATGAATTGGAAAGCCTACTGTGTGGTACTGATGAACATATTATTGCTAAAGTTTACAAAATATTATTGAATTTAAATCTGGAAAATGAACAAGTAAAACATTGTATGATTCAGTGGGCAACGAATTTTCAGTATAATATAACACTTGAACAATGGGAAAATATGTGGAATAAAGGATTAAAATTTACATCAAATTATAATCTAAAAGAAAACTTTTACAAGATGATGTACCATTAGTACTTAACACTAGACAAGTTATCAAACATGTATAAAGATATTTCAAATGAATTTTGGAAATGTAAAAGCAAAGAGGGGATGGTTTACCATTTATGGTGGACGTGTGATAAAGCAAGAAAATATTGGAGTAGAATTCATATGCTAATACAGAAAATTCTTAAACTAAATATAGAAAGAAAACCAGAGACTTTTCTCTTGGGGCTAATGGACAAAGATCTGGAAAAAAAATATGGAACTTTGATGTTATATATGTGGACAACAGCAAGATTACTCTACACTCAGAAATGGAAGACTACATCAATTCCTAAATGGAGGAATGGTTACAAAAACTGATGGAGCTAGTACAGATAGCTAAATTTACTGTACTGATTAAAGAAAAAAAATACGAATACTTTTATTGCCATGTGAAAACTGCTTCTAGATTTTGTGCTTGAGGTGGAAAAAAAATGAAATTTTGATTGTGGGTTTTACCAATTAGATAGATTTGATGTTATTGAAATGGCTAGTTTATATTATTTTGTAAAAGTAAAAAGTTGAGGTTTGAAGTTTATACTCTATTGCACCAAAGGAAGTCGGAAGTCAGTGTCTTTTTTTTCTTTTTTCTCCCTTACCTCACTTCTCTACTCCCTTTTCCCTCCCCCATCTTTCCCACTATTTACTTTGTATTTCGATTGTATCATATATTATAAAGTAATAAAATTATGTAAATTAAAAAATTAAAAAATTAAAAACAACCAAGTCAATGAAGGATTTTGTCAACAACCATGTGATTCATTCAACAACTGCAGTGTTTCACTTAATAACCATGTCAAAATGGTCGTAAAATTGAGTGTAAGTCACCTAACAACTGCCTTGTTTAGCAACAGAAATTTTGGCCCCAATTGTGGTCATAAATTGAGAATTACCTGTATAATATACAACAGTAACATTATTACCAATGCCTTGAACAATGAGATCCTGTTCAAGAAAATATGTTTCCATATAGGCACCAATTAATTCTGTACAATATTAGTAATCTTATTGGAATATCTCTCTTTAAAATAGCCTATAGAGTATACATATCCCTTTTTAAAGAATGAGGTAATTATAGCCAGATCATTGGTTCCAGCAGAAGAATTAATAAGATTAAAAGATACTATTAACATTTCTTAAATCTTTGTTTTTTTCTATTCTTTGGAAATTTTCAGGAATTTGAAAAGTAGTTATATTATTAAGGAAACTTTGGGTAATTATAAGGGAAATAAATTAATCCTCAGATAAATGCTTCAGACTTTGACTAAAAAAATTGATCATATCTGTGGAATAACAAAAAAGTATATGCTTATAACTAAGACTTGGAGAGAAAACAAGAACATTCAAAAGGATAAATACAGAACAAGAATTATTCTATCAGCTCTGAACTTATAAAAAATTAATTTTCTAATATAATAGCTGTCAAGATTGAACTGTCTACATTTTGCTGGTTTTTAAGAAGGCCATTAAATCATGGCTTCTCCTGGGGAATGTTGAAGTGAAATGGCTAAGAGAAGAAGACCCTTTGTGTCATGGTTCAGCTAGACAGAGAAGAATAAAGCAGAACTCCGAGGCTTGTAACTTCCTCAAAGAACATGTTTATTGGTTATAAAGTATTGGCATGGTAAAAGTGAAAACAATTCTGAATTTCCCACTAAAAATTACCTAGTTACAAAGTATAATGTCCCACCCTCAAAATATGCAATTTACTATATTTTTCAATAGAAATGTTTGGCGGGCTTTCTAACACAATGCTCTGTCTCTAGCCCCAGGAGTAAGAGATGACCTTGGTTCCCATAGGACAGAATATTGTTTAGACTGGCGAAGAACCTGTGAAACCCCCCTCCCTCCTTTTTATGTGGCAACCTATAATGAGACAGAGAAAGATGGCTGCAGCTAGGCTCATTGTAGAGTTGACATCTTGTGTTATAATCCTTTCCTGGTTATAGTTAGATTGATGGGCATGCTCCAGATTTAATCTCAGTAGAACAGAATTAGATGTCATCCAAGGCTGGCTAATAGTGACATTGTAATTAAACAAGCCACCAATGTTGGGACAGTAGTCATCATAAATAAGAATACTTTGTCAAGGAAGCTGAGAAGCAGTTCTCCAACACAATCTTCTTCCAACACCTCTCCAAGGTTCCCAAAACAACATACCTCTTAGGCTTTCATTAGTAAAGGTGGACAAGAACACATAGTCCCCTTGTTTCTGGCCTAGCACCTTACCTGGTAAACCAAGGTGCTCTCAAGCTTTCAGAATTGTGAAAAGGGATGCTAATTTGGATTCTCCTGTACCTTAAAAAATGAGGGAATAATGGGAGATCTTTAAGGGAAAAATAAGGCACTCATGTTATTCCTTAGCTTTTTTTTTAAGCAGCATCTCAAAACACACAAAATGTTGGCAGACCTTTGGCTTCACCTGTACCAGAGATGCTTTAATTTCATAAGTGATATAAAATAAGCATTTTCTTTCTTTTTAGCAGGGATGTTGTGAAGTTCATGGGATGCAGGATTTAAACCCATTCATTTTTACCTTAATGCACATTATATCAGTAAAATATTTTTAATACAACAGAATAAAAGAATAACAGAGTGGGAAGGGACTTTGGAAATCTTTAATCCAATCCCCTGCTCATATCTATACCATTTCAGATGAATAGTTGTCCAATCTCTTCTTAAAATCTCCAGTCTTGCAGCACTCACAACTTCTGAAGGCAAGTCATTCCACTGATTAATTGTTCTAACTGTCAGGAAATTTATCCTTAGTTCTAGGTTGCTTCTGTCCTTGATTAGTTTCCATCCATTGTTTCTTGTCCTGCCTTCTAGTACTTTGGAAAATAAGTTGACTAACTCTTCTTTGTGACAGCCCCTTAGATATTGGTAGTCACCCCTAATCTTCTTTTCATTAAACTAGATATACTCAATTCCTGCAACTGTTCTTAATATGTTTTAGCCTCCAGTCCCCTAATCATCTTTGTTGCTCTTCTCTGTATTCTTTCTGGAATCTGAACATCTTTTTTATTATTGCAACCAAAACCATACCTTCTTCTTGATTAGCTATTGCCTACTATACTGTTTAGGACTCCAAATCTTCATTCAAGGGGTATTGTTAAAATTTCATTTTTTCATTAATTGCTCCTTCTTATTCAGATTAGGTCTCAAAATAATGATATAGCATTTGGGGAAAAATATGCAGAGCAGTAATCCACCTGCTGAAGACAAAATGGAGAAGATCTCCACTGCGACCATGTATTTTCCCTTGGTACTCAAATAAGTGGGAACAAATGACACCCAAACACTGCAAAAAACCAACATGCTGAAGGTGATAAATTTGGCTTCATTAAAGCTGTCAGGCAAATTCCTAGCTAGGAAGGCCACAGTGAAACTGACAGCAGTCAAGAATCCCAAAAAGCCAAGCACAGTATAAAACATTGTGGTTGAACCTTCATTACATTGCAGAACAATTTCTTCAGCCATGGAGTGCATGTCAGAATCTGGGAAGGGAGGAGAAATTGTGAGCCATACCACACAAATGCAGAATTGTGTCAGGGAGCAAGACAGGACAATAGAGATAGCCAGCCCTTTCCCCATCCATTTCCTCATTTTGGAGCCAGGCTTGGTGGCCATGAAAGCAAGCACTACTATGATTGTTTTCCCCAATATACAAGAAACAGCTACAGAGAAGTTGATGCCAAAAGCAGTTTGTCGCAAGAGACATTTGATTTGATCAGGTTGCCCAATGAAGAGCAAACTGCAAAAGAAAGAGACGAGGAGAGCAATGAGAAGGCTATAAGTGAGATTCCTGTTATTGGCTCTAACAATAGGTGTGTCCTGATGTTTAATGAATATCCCAAGCACCACAGCTGAGATGGCAGAAAAGAAGACTGCAATCACTTCCAAAGAAATACCCAAAGGTTCTTGATATGTTAAATAAATTATACTTTTTTGAAGGCATGTATTCTTATTCTTGTTTGGATATTGATCCTCTGTACATGGAAAACAGTCATCTGAGTCTAAAAAAGAAACCATACATAGAAACATTATTGTTTTGAAGCATCTTCATTTCATTTTCAATATGACCTGATTTTACAGTATTCTGTAGACTTACTGAGCTCCCAATTTGATTATCGAATATCGAATCCCTTTATATCAGACATGTCAAACTTGTGACGTCATGTGACGTTGTGCAACGTATCGGGACGGTTTTGTCATTGCCGGCAATGGGGTGGGTGTGGCTTCTGGATGACGTGTCCGGCCTGCGGGACACCCCTGTTTATATGGTGCTGTCCTTGAAGACCATTTCAAATCTATAACTGGTCTGCAATGCAGTGGCACATGCAGTTAACTCACTTAGATCCACTACTCCTGCATGAGGTATACTTGCTCCTAGTGGCTTACCATGCCCAATTCAAGTTCTTGATTATCACCATTAAATCCCTGGATGTCACTGGGCTAGGTTATAGGTGGGATTACCTCTCTTTAATGATATCTGTCTTTCTCAATAAGTCCTAAAGGTGGTCATGCTCTAGATCTTTTGTGTGAAATGTTGTCAACTGGGAATTTGGAGTTGTATCTGGTCTGTGGTGTCCAGACTTTTCCAATATTCTTCCACCTGAATTATGAGACTTCCCTATCCTTTTATCCTCTAGCAGGTTGGGAAGATCTTGCTGTTCCCCTAAAGTGTTAGGGTATGATGGGGATTGACTCAGGAAGCTGATTTGTCTGATTTTTTAAAGTTATTATTTGTGTTTTTAATGATTGTAGTAAGCAACTAGGTTTATTATATCAGATAAGCAAACTTATACATTCCAGAATCAATCAATCAATAAATAAACCAATCAATCAATCATTTGAGTAGAATAGGAAGTAAAAACAACTAAAAACCAGAAGGGATAATTCAAATCTGAGGATTCTACTGATACTCCAAATTAGAATGAACTAATTGGTTTTATCACCAAGTAGCTCACTGCACTATGAAAAAAAACCAATACAAATGTTTCATTGCTTCACATCAATATGATGCAGAGCTCAGGATTTTCAATCACCATAATATTTATCAAAAATTCAAACCTTGTTTATATTTATTATATCATTGATTCATTTAATATATTCCTTTGCTTACCTAATTGGTCAGCTATCTTCCCTTCTGGACATGGTTTACAGTCATAGCAGCAGGATAATTTTCCTTCCACTTTTATCTTGCTATGGCCAAGAGGACACTCCTTGTTACAGATGGAAAGAGGTAATGTCTATTCAGAAATAAAATCAGAATCCAAACAGATAATTTATTTTGGGGGGATTGTTCTTGTCATCAATTGTACACACACAAACTCTTCATATTTGATCCAAACATTGGTGTTGCATTTTCTAGTTTTCTTCCTGGTGTAAATTCACTACTGAATCTTCAACTGCTTCTTATTTCATACCTACTAATCAATTGATCATTCCCAATAATTGCATTCTAAAGATCAATTTGGGGCAATATACACAGAAGCTAATGTGGAAAAATCTTTAAATCTGGATCCCTCGGAGTATTCCCTCCTCGAGGTCCCATTTTTTTGGTTCATGTCAAATCAAATCAAATATCTTTATTACAGTCTTTGACCCAGCTTTACATAAAAAGAGTACTGTGAAAAGAGTAAATACTTTAATAGAGCAAAAATATTTGGCCATCTAACATGTGAGTGTGGAGTTACCATCCCACAAAAAGTAATAAACATAAATAAAATTCATCTATGTAAAATTCTGCCTTACAAATGTAGAAACATAAGAAAGATTTTTTTTCATCATATTCCTTTCCTCACTGATTAGTTTATAATTTATTTTTAGGGAAAAGAAATGCATGCATCCTCCTCTTCTTTAATGAATTTTATAGGTAGCGTGCAATCTTATTTGGAATGCTGCTGCATTATGATTAGATAATTAAATAATAGATAGATTAGATTAGATTAGATTAGATTGGATATAGTTTGAAATGGCATAGGGTTTCCTCCATGACGGGGTTGGACTAGGCCTCCAAAGTCCCTTCCAACTCTATTATTATTATTATTATTATTATTATTATTATTATTATTATTATTATTATTATTATTATTATTATTATTATTATTATTATTATTATTATTATTATTATTATTATTATTATTATTATTATTATTATTATTATTATTATTATTATTATTATTATTATTATTATTATTATTATTATTATTATTATTATTATTATTATTGTTGTTGTTGTTGTTGTTGTTGTTGTTGTTGTTGTTGTTGTTGTTGTTTGTTGTTTGTTGTTATGAGAGACAGAAACATCAGCAGAAATTTGTTTTTGAATCATATATTAGAATACGTTGTGATACATACATTAAATATATTGAATTTGATTTTATATATCTGTACATATATTTATGGTTTTATTTTAATGTTGAAACCCACCCAGAGTTGCCTTGTGGTGAGATAGGTCACAAACATATTAAATAAGTAAAAAATAAAAATAAATAAATATTTGAAATATATTTCAAAAACAAAATTTCTGCAGGCTGTTTCAATGATTTGAAGAAAGCCATTTAAATTATTGATTGTATGCAGCGATATTACTGGACTTGGAATCTCATAATTAGTTAGGTAGCTAGATAGACAGATAAAGTCTCCATCAAAAATTCTGTATTTCTTTTAGGGTTTTTTTGTAAACATTTTATTAAACATTTTAAATGGAAAATAGAAACTAACAAAGTAATAAAGAATAAAAAGAACAAGGGAAAAATGAAAGAGGGAAAAATGAAAGTGCAAAAAAATTGATAAAAATAGAAAGAAGCTCCCAATTTATTTTTTTCAGCAATACAAGTATTATTACAAAGTTACATCTCTTACACTACGATTCTCCATTTTTTCTAATAATTGAAACTACAATCATAATTGGATTTTTTCTTCTTTCATGCAAAAAGATTTCTGAGGTTTCCAGTAAGTTAAAACTGTAGATATTGTATTTTCTCTAATCAAAGCATTTAATTTAACCATATCTGGAAGTTCCAACTCCTTCACCAACCACACGAGGTGATTAAAAAGTTAATTGTAAAGTATTGAAACCATCATAAATATGGGTCAGGTACAGAGTCAAGACATCGAATTTCGTAGCTGAAACAGTAAAGGCCAGAACACAGTTGTAGTTGATGAGTTAATTAGAGAGCACTGATTCATGTTTCTACACTATGATTGGTTGACACACACACACACGTATGTATGTATGTATGTATATACACACACACACAAACACACACACACATATGTATGTATGTATGTATGTATGTATACATGCTTGTGTTAGTTTCTAGAACTTCATCTGGACAGCTGCTATGCAATTCCTTGACAAGTTGTCAAGCATCTGAATTTTGATCGCATGACCATGGGGATGCTGCAATGGTTGATGGTGTGAAAAATGGTCACAAATCACTTTTTTTCAGAGTCATTGCAATTACGAACTGTCATTAAATGAACTGTTGTAAGTCAAAGACTATCTGTGATCAATAGCATATGAATTGCTAAATGTTTGCTTACTCTTAGTGTTGCTGTAGTTGTGGTTATTTAATCATTTACTTCGAAGGATCAGTGGCTAATCAGGAACAGGGAAAAAAGAGACTCACCTGGTTAAATATGAGAGGCCAAATGGCTTCTTTTTCAGATATGGTGAGGAGCTTGTCTGGAGGAGCCGTGGGGTTGATCTTTCCAATTTTGACTTTCAGAAAGGACTTGTTTGGAAATGTGACCCAATTGAAAATATCAAATCCAGTTTCTAGTTCCCCATTGGGGCCAAAAGAAACCCGTTCCCCAGCACTGTTGTTAAAGGAGACTTGTTGCAAAAAATGGTGCAGCTAAATGAAGAATGGGGAAAAAGACACAGAAAGTTATTGCAAATCTTTGAAGGAGATGGGAAAATCTCTATTTGTTTCTTTCAGTTTGGTCTAGGCTTAATGAAAAGAAAGCTGTTCAAATCTGCTTCGGTATACACCAATTTCAAACTGGTAAAGAAATATATTTTTATCAAATGCATTTTCTACTCTCTGGTGAAAAACTGTCAAATGAGAATTCCAACACAAAATCAACAAAGGGAGAGATCTGAGGGATCACTTTGCTTTGATTAACCATTTCAGAAATTGTGAATTCAGTGTTCTGCCATATAGTGTAGGCAACATAGAAAACAGCCTGGTGGCCTAGGGTGCAAAGAGAAAATATCTGTTGCAAACTTTGTGCGGTATCAGGAAAGGCATCATGGCCAGTAAACATTCAACTCCATTCAGTTGCCCTGACTCTATCCCAAATTCAGGGATTACAGTTAGTGTAGGCAAGATAGAATTCTCTGAGATAGAAAATCCTACGAGAAGATAGCTTTTAATTCCTGTTACTTTTGTAAAAAAATAAAATAAAACAAATTAAACTTGAATTCATTGACAACTTTGCTGTTCAACTGAAATAATACTGTTCCTATTTTCACAGATTTCTTGTCATTTTTATAATTATTATTATTCCCTTTGAATTTTAATGTCTATGGAGATTATCATTCATCCACGTTGTGGTTGTCCCAAAAATGCTTTTTCAAAAGACAACTGGACTTTCTTTCTTTTTCTTTGAAGATGTTTTACTTCTCATCCAAGAAGCTTTCTCAGTTTTGAACTGAAGCAATACACCTTCAAGGAAAAACAAAGGAAGTCCAGTTGCCTTTTGAAAAAGCACTTTGGGGGATCTTTGAATCTTAGTGAATCCAAAATCCATCTGATGAGGAATAATAATGCTATTCAAGGAAGCTTTTGAGATTTTACATTTAAAATTGTCAAATATAATGGATTGAATAAGATCCCGTACATACCATTTTAGACATAAAATGAAGTTTTTATGTCACATAAAATCTAAGCCTTAGATTTTCATATATTATTTTTTATTTTCTTTCATATAAAAATATCAAGTATTTCCATATAGATTTCAAATCTATCTTTAAAGCATTCTAACAGTTAAAACAACACAACAAAGCACAACACAAAACTGGTCTCCTATGCTGGTACATGATGATTTCCCCAAATTTTCTATTAGCCAACGTTACCTGCCAGGGTGATTGGAGGAAGAGCCTCCATCTCTTCTCATCCATTTTTTGACCGCCTTTATGTTTGGCAGAGCGCAAGGCCTTCAGAGCATGTGCCACAGCATAGACTGCATTGTAGATGCTATAACTATGTCCACCTATGGTGGTCTCAAATACAGAATTTGGAAGAGTCTCCAGCTTCTCTTCTCCAGTGCAGATCCTTTCAGCATTCCCATCTGTAATATCACTGGAGAATGAGCATTCAAATGCATCTTTCCAGAAATCCCTAATAAAACCATCATCTTTTTCTAGGTTTGGGTTTCTCTTCTGCATAAATTGTTGGAATCCAGTCAGCTCATTTGAGTGAATTGCAAAGGAAAGAGCACCATGGAGAAAATCAATGGGCAACTGTCTTTGCATCAGAATGGAGGTGAATTCCATCTGGGCTGTCATGATCCAAACTTTGGCCTTTCTCTCCTTTGGAATATCATCATAATTGAAAAGATAGATCATTAGTCTCAAAGGCACTATGCCTGTAATTTCAGCACTTAAGATGACTGCAATGACTGTACTCTCCATGATCACTTTGAATATTTTATCTGTATTTTCTATCAACTCAGCAGCTTCATTACCATACATCATTTGGGGAAGACATACTATAAAGTCAAAGCAGATTCCTCTCTCTGAAAATATAGAAAATCTCTTTTGAATGAACCTGTCTCTATCTTCATCATACAGAGAAACTAATCCAACCCAGGTCCATCCAAAATGCAACAATAAGTACAGTATTCCTTTAAATTGGTGATACTCATCTGGGAACATCGATTTGACAAATATTGCTGTCTCAGTATTCATCAATGGAGCTGATCCATATGTGAACTAAATGGAGAAAGTCAGAAGAACAAAAGAATAAAGGGTATCTTTCAAAATAAAGAAAATAAAAATAAAAAACAAATCATATCTGTTAATTTAATCCAATCTCTGGGTTTGAGTGGGATACAAAAATAGGGTGCTTATACAGTAATTGGTTTTATGTGACATCTGCAGTTTTGCTCATTAGTTAAAAAGGGACTCCTTATGACTTACTCATAGTTTTGCTCAAATATTTCTTTTCAATGACCGAATTTTTGAATAGAATAAATAGCTAGTGAACATCTCATATTGATCCAAATTTGTATCTCACCTGGGGAAATTTGTAGTTGCACAGAATGATTGCCATGTTGACACAGGTGTTAATACGGGCTCCTCCAATGACTGCTATTGTTTTGGTCAGGTCATTGCATTTGTAGTTGGGTATAAATTTACCTTTTGTAGATAGAAATTCCATTGCCAAATGATAAGTTGTAATTTCCTCATGATTGTCAGAAGCAATGTGAAAACCAAGGCTAACATTAGGTAAAAGCCCATTTTCATTGATCTCCTTTACAGCAAATGCCAGAGCCAAAGTGTGCTGGTAATTATGAGTGATGAACCTTCAGGGAAAGTTATAAGCCATGTCAATATATTTCTGTTTCAGAATTGGACAGCTATTTTAATTTATACATATGTATTCAAAAAGATATAAATTAGTGCTGATTGTTTGTTCAGGATACCTGGCATTTGGTCACTATGAAATAATAGCTTTAGATTGTATCAACCAGTAAGCACTACCTAGTTGTGGATACTTAACATTGAGTTAAGGCTAGCATTTAGTCAGACCCCATTTGAAATATTGTGTACAGTATAAGTGACCTAACTTAAAAAAATATGTTGATAAGATTGAGCAAGTCCAGAAAACGGCAACAAAAATGGTGCAATTTTTGAGGGACAAAACATATCAGGAAATATTAGAGGTATTGAATATATTCAGCGTAGAGGACAGAAGGAAAGGAAGGACATGACTGAAATCTTTAACTATATTCCAAGTGTGAATAAGGGTCTAGAAGGCAGTATTCTAAATATTAATTAAAACATAAAAGCATAAGGGCTTAATATCATACTGACAGAAGAGAAGTTTCAAACTATTGTTAGAAAGTATTAACTTTACAGAAAGAGTAGTAGTACCTCGGAACCAACTTCCAGAGGTGGCTGTGAATCAATCACCAGTAACTCAGTTTAAACATAGTGGGGATAAACAGATGTTCATCATCAGAAAAACAAATCTGCTATTAGTTTTCTATGTTTCTATCTGATTTCAGTATTCTCTATATCTTATCTATATTTTCTAAGGGAAGGAAGCCAGCTCTTTTTAAAATTCTAGACATGTAATAACCTAAATTATGTGCTATATTATGTGCTAAATTATGTGCCATATATCAAATTATGTTTGATATATGGATGAAATAATAATTTAAAAAAACTCCTCAAGATTAACCAGAGAGCTTCTGCAATATTTAGATTAGTCCAAAGAAGGATAATATTTGTAACTCTGGGTTGAAATAGGGGATCCTTGGTGCTCTCTGAGCTTGCTAGTTTTCTTCAGACATTTCATTACCCTAACTAGGTAACATTATCAGCACTGATGATGTTACCCAGTTAGGGTAATGAATGGTCTGCAAGCAAGATCAGAGACCTCCAAGGACCACTCATCTCAATTTCAAGATCAGTATTAGAAAAGATTAAGTGTTTGTGCAGACTAGAATTAAAAATGACTAAATATGATCACTGGAACTGGTCAAACCAATTGATGAGCAAACAATATTTTTAAGCATAAAAGTGAAAGGAAATACAGCGTTTTAGTGTATAATGAGGCGGAAGAGGAGGTGTGAACTGAGGACGAAGAGAAGTAGAAGGATACTTACAGGTATTGATCAAGGACATCAAAAGAAGGAAGGCTTTGAAAAGTGATCTCATTTGTAAGAAAGAGAACCTGATAAATAATAGAAGCAATGATTAAATCTCCAGACTGATAGTATTTATGGACAATTGGAAGAGGACTACTAAGTTTGCCGGTGCAGGGAGTAGAAATGCACATCACTGTTGGAAAAAAAAGTAAGACCAATGTTCTGAATATAACCAATTTACTATAATATGTAATCATTTTTAGACATCAAACAGGAGACCCTATGTTACCATTAAACTGAAAAGCTGACCGTTCCTTAATATTATCTAAGGTTACAATAATGAATTTTATCTAAAGTTAAGAAAATAAAGAGTCACAGATGAAATACAAGTCCTTCTTTTTCTCCCTACATGCACTTCTGTTTTTTGAAGCAGATATTAATAGAATACAATGTTTTAATCTATGGTCATAGTTTTTACAGTGTCTGCTGGAATTCCCTTAAGATTTGTAGAAGAAGGGACAATAACTATCCTTAGATCGTAATCAGTACCATTCTTTGCAGCAGTAGTTTGGAAAATATCAGAACGAAACATGTTTATCATATCTCAATAGACATTGCTGCACTGTGATGAACCTTTGTAAGTAAGTCACGAAGTAGAAAATAGGGGGTAAGACTTCATATGCACAAAAGAAAATAAAACACCACTAGAGGAAAAAAGAATAGAAATACACCTTTGAGGTCATTTGGCTCACTAATTTTCCTTAATACTTAATAATTTGTTTATTACGTAATACTTTGCTTTTTTAAAGAAAATATTAAATTATTCTATTTTTAATGCTTAATTTAATTGATTAAATTGTATAGTTCCCACCTCTGAGGGAGGTGGGAAGTGAAGAAGAGTGAAATACAAATAAATAAGTAAGTAAGTAAGTAAGTAAGTAAACAAACAAACAAACAAACAAACAAACAAATAAATAAATAAATAAATAAATAAATAAATAATAGCAAAATCTACCTTGGATGCAATAATATTTATTCACTCTGTAGAAGGACTTCTTCATTGAGGAATATAGAAATGGGCACTGAACCAGTTCTGGTGGGCTTACCTTCCTCAGCTTACAGATGGGGATTTTTGGAATGTTTCTTCTGCTATCTCTGCTTCTCAAAATCCTGCAGCAGTCAGGAGAACATTTGTGGTACCACCCAAGGCATGCCAGCTGTGACTACTCCAATAGCAGATTGATGAGGCCATGTGGATTACTTCCCTTATTTTCACTCACTCATCAGCATACTATAATTCTTGCCACAATGAAATATACATTGACACTTAAATGTTTGTGAACCCATTTTAGTTTTCAATATTTCTGCATAAATCAATAAGTAAAGTATGATCTCTTCTCCACACAAATCCTAAAAATACATAAAGAGAACACAGTTGAACAAATGAGTCAAAAATGTATTCTTGTTCATTTATTTATTGAGGAGTGCTGATCCAAAGAGTGACTGAGGGTCAGACATGACTGAATGGCTGACTATGACAATGACAGTGTATGGATAAACATAGATACAGATGAACGCAAGAAGGAATTGGATGTCCACAATTATTGCCACCAAGTTAAGCTTATCATCCACCAAGCATTATCAATACTCTCTTTATACACTAATCTCCATAGGGGAGAATTAGATTTCATCCAAGGCTCAGGAATAATAGTGACATCAAAATTAAAGAAGTCACCAATGGTGGGACAGTAGTCTTCATGAATAAGACTAATTTCTTAGGGAGGCTGAGAAGAAGATCTCCAAGATCATCAACTTCAAATACCTCTCCCCAGGTTATAGAAAAACAGACCTCCTAGGCTTTTATGACTAACGGAGAACAAGAACACTGAGTCCCCTTGTTTCTGGCCTAGCAGCTCCCCTGCTACAGCAAAGTGGCTCTCAGACTTTCAGAAATGTGGAAAGGGATGTTAATTTGAATTTTTCTATATCTTAAAATGATTAAGGGGAATATTGGAAGATCTTGAAGTGGCAAATTAGACACTTTTTAAAAGTTTTTTTAAATTATTATTAGCATCTTGAAACACACGGAAAATTGACAAACATCTGGCTTCACATTTACCAGGGATGATTTTAGTGTAATGAGTCATATAACGTAGGTGTTGTGGTCCGAAGGAGGAAACAATCCTTGAAAACGGAGACATTATTCTCTGTTTTAGTTTCTTTATTTTGCATTCCTTGCCAGGAGTTTTGCTACAACCCTTCGGTACATTACAAAGCGGATGCCAGAATCTGGATTTCTCTGGCTTGCGTCTGTCTTATCTTTGCTAACTCTTCCCTTACTTTACTGTCATGATTTACGTCTTCCAATTAGGCTGGAGGCCAAAGATTCACTTCCCTTCCCAGTCTCCCGCTTTTTTCATAATTCTCCTCCCTTCATCTGTCATCTGATTTAACTCCAAAAATACCAGACAGTTCTGCATATCTTGTCAATGTAATAATATCCCATATTAACAGCGTTGACATGCGTCCCCCCTTACAAAAAGGACAGATCCTGTAATGTAAACAAAAGCATATATTAATGACTAGTCTTTGGTTTGTTGGGGTATTTCGTATGAAAACTTTTGATGAGCCTGTCAGCTTTCACCTCACTGGATTTCACCCAAGTGGCTTCAGACATCGGGTATCCCTTCCATTGTACTAGGTACTGCAATTTCCCTTTAAAAATTCTAGAATCAAGAATATGTTTCACTTCATAATGGGTCTGTCCCGCAACTACGAGGGGCCCAGGTGCTTTCTTCGGGGGAGGTCTTAAAGTGGAGCCCCGATAAGGTTTTAAAAAGCTACTGTGGAAGACAGGGTGAATTTTACCCAAAAGTCTAGGGAGTTTCAGTTTTACAGTGACTGGATTGATGACCTTTACGATAGGAAAAGGCTCTAAGAATTTCGGTCCTAACTTCTTGCTGGGTAATTTGAGGCGTAAATATTTGGTTGACAAATAAACCTTTTCCCCAACCTGGAACGTTCTTTGGGGAGCCCTCTTTTTGTCAGCCTGTTTTTTATAGGTTGCAAAAGTCTTTTTTAAAGCAGTTTTTGTTTTTCTCCAAACTTCCTCCCATCCCCTCACCCATTGGTCAAGTGTCTGGGAAGCGGTTGGCACTTGGGGATATTCAGGAATTGGACTGAACTCTTTGCCTGTGGCTACTCTGAAAGGTGTGTAGCCGATGCTGCTGTGCACAGAATTGTTATACGCCACCTCTGCGAAGGGGAGGAGGTCAGTCCAGTTCATCTGTTGATAAGACACGTAGCATCTGAGATATTGTTCCACCATTTTGTTAGCGGCTTCTGCAGCTCCGTTGGTGGCCGGATGAAAAGCAGATGACAAGCCTTGAGATGATCCAATTAATTTAAGAAAACTCCTCCAGAACTTTGCTGTGAACTGCACCCCACTGTCTGAAATTATTCACTTAGGGGCGCCGTGCAGTCGGTAGATATGTTTCAGGAACAATTTAGTCAGTCGTTGAGCGGATGGGAGTCCTTTGCAGGTGATGAAATGAGCCTGCTTCGAAAACAGGTCTATTACAGTTCAGATGACAGTATTTCCTCTACTCTCAGGTAGGTCTACAATAAAGTCCATAGCTATTTCTTCCCAGGGTTGGGAAGGGTCTGCCACCGGCTGCAGTAATCCAGGGGTTTTCCCTGGTATTCTTTTCATTGTAGCACATACGGCAGGGCTTTTCAACCAGTGGTACGGGTACCACCTGTGGTACATTGGCACCTGGCAGGTGGTACGCGACCATCCTAGAAAAGTGATAGCGGGGGAGGGGAATGAGCTGAACCGATGGCAGCACCGCACAAGCCTGAGCGAGAGATGGCTGAAGCTGCAGGGCTGTAAGAGCTCAGCGTAAGCACCAGGATCAGCGCCAGGCTCCAGCTGGAGCTCGGCACTGATCCTGGTGCTTCTGCTGAGCCCAGAAGAAGCGCCAATCAGCTGGAATGTTGCAGCATCTCCAGGGTCTTGTGATTTACATTCAGGTAAATTTACATTTACATGCTTGGCAACTGATTCATATTTATGACAGTCACAGTGTCCCAGGGTCATGTGAAGTGACCAAAACCTGCTGCAACCACCCTGCAGATGGGGGGAATAAAAACCAAACACCACCCACACCACCCCTGCTGCCAATCCTCAACAGAAATGCTCACAACAATGAAAACCTTGGACAGGAGGAAGAGCGCCACTGGGCGGGCAGGCAGGTGTCTTGCTCGGCTGTGGCTTGGGGGGTACTTTTTTCAGTGCCATTGTAACTTCGAACACTAAGTGAACTGTTGTAAGTCGAAGACTACCTGTACTTTATCACTTTTTTCTTTTTTCTTTCTTTTTTGGTCATCAAGTTTTTGACACCTTGCTAGGCGACTGGTGGTACTCGGATATTGTCATATCCTAAAAGTGGTACAATGGGTGAAAAGGTTGAAAAGCCCTGACATACGGTACAACTCTTCACATAGTTTTCTACATCTCGTTTCAGTCCCGGCCACCAAAATTGCCGGCGGGTGAGATGTAGTGTTTTTAGATATCCAAAGTGTCCAGCCTGCTTTACATCATGGCTGTGCTTGAGAGCATTGAGACGGAGGGATTCGGGCAAATACAGTTTCCCCCCTTTGTAAGCCAAACCATCCCGGCACGTCAAGGAGGTTTGGTTATGTTTGAACCATTGATCGGTGAGAAGCTCTCGTTTTATTTTCTTTGCTCCAGGGTCATCCGGATTTGGGACCCTGCGAGGCGTGATTTGTGCAACAGGTTGTGGATTGGAGATAATCGCCTCGTTGACTTCTTCACGTTCGCTTTCGTATTGGGGCAATCTTGATAGCGCATCAGCTAGGAAGTTTTTTTCCCCTGGTATGTACTTTAGAGTAAAGTTGAAGCGGTTAAAGTACTGTGCCCACTGTACTTGCTTTGGGGACAATTTGCGAGGAGTTTTCAGTGCCTCTAGGTTTTTGTGACCTGTCCATACTTCGAATGGCACCTTGCTCCCCTCCAGGTAGTGTCGCCAGTTTAACAGCCCCCATTGTTGCAGAGGCCTCAGACATGGAATCCCTCTCTCTTCAGGGCTGGGGTTCCTGATAGAGGAAGACAGGGTCTGAAAGGCTGTCTGATATGCATTGGAGGGGCTGTAAGCTTCTTTTTGCAGGAGTGGCTCTCTGCTTTTCTCCCCTGGGGTTTGAGATATTTCCAGTAACTCACCCAGGTCTTGAATGGCAGTTTGCCCATTGTCTGTCCACCGGTTCTCATTCGTCGGCCGAAATTCATTTTCCCACAGTATGCTGTCTGTTACTTCCCCCTCTGGGATATCAGGCGCTGCCGGGCTGTATTCAACAAACTCCCGTTTCATGATAGATTGGCCTGCTCCTGAATTCTGTCATTCTCACTCCAGGCTAGGAGAAAGAGGTGGGGTAATGCACCTCCCTGTTGCTTGAAAAGTTTTTGTTTTGTTTTTTAGATTCTGGCATGATGTTGTGGTCCGAAGGAGGAAACAATCCTTGAAAATGGAGACATTATTCTCTGTTTTAGTTTCTTTATTTTGCATTCCTTGCCAGGAGTTTTGCTACAACCCTTCGGTACATTACAAAGCGGATGCCAGAATCTGGATTTCTCTGGCTTGCGTCTGTCTTATCTTTGCTAACTCTTCCCTTACTTTACTGTCATGATTTACGTCTTCCAATTAGGCTGGAGGCCAAAGATTCCCTTCCCTTCCCAGTCTCCCGCTTTTTTCATAATTCTCCTCCCTTCATCTGTCATCTGATTTAACTCCAAAAATACCAGACAGTTCTGCATATCTTGTCAATGCAATAATATCCCATATTAGCAGCATTGACATCAGGCATATTCTTTCTTTTTGGCAGAGATGTGGTGTAGCCCATGGGATTCAGGATTTAAATCCATTCATTTTTACATTAATGCACATTATATCACTAAAATATTTTTAATATCTTCTTGATTAGCTATCCCTTAGTATTCTGATTAGGACTCAGAATAATTATTTAACATTTCAAAGAAAAGATGCAGAGCACTTATTTAGGTGGTTAAATGAAATTCTCAGTGCACTTGGTTTCTATATCATATTGATGTGACGATGGAGGGAAGAATGCAGAATCTCAAGCTGGGGAAATATATATATATGCTAAAAGTAACCAATTTGGCTTTATTCAAAGGATCTGGTGATAAATCAGTTTCATTTTTTGATCAATTGCTTCTTCTTGTTCAGATCAGGTCTCAGAATAATGATATAGCATTTTGGGGAAAAGATGCAACCCAGTAATCCAGCTGCTGAAGCCAAAATGGAGAATATCTCTACAGCCACCATATATTTCCCCTTGGTGCTCAGATAAGTTGGAACAAATGACACCCAAACACTGCAAAAGACCAACATGCTGAAAGTGATAAACTTTGCTTCATTAAAGCTGTCAGGCAAATTCCTAGCTAGGAAAGCCACCGTGAAGCTGGCAGCAGTCAAGAACCCCAAAAAGGAAATGACTGTATAAAACATGGTGGTTGAACCTTCATTACATTGCAGAACAATTTCTTCAGCCATGGAGTGCATGTCAGAATCTGGGAAGGGAGGAGAAATTGCCAGCCACACTATACAAATGCTAAATTGAGCCAGGAAGCAAGATAGGACAATAGCAGCAGCCATCTTTTTCCCCACCCATTTCCTAATTTTGGAGCCGGGCTTGGTGGCCACGAAAGCAAGGACCACTATAACTGTTTTCCCCAATATGCAAGAAAGAGCTACCGAGAAGATAATGCCAAAAGCAGTTTGTCGCAAGAGACATTTGACTTGGTCAGGTTGCCCAATGAAGAGCAAAGTGCAAAGGAAAGAGAGGAGGAGAGAAATGAGAAGGCTATAGGTGAGGTTCCTGTTATTGGCTTTAACTATAGGTGTGTCCTGATATTTAATGAAGATCCACAGCACCACAGCTGAGATGATAGAAAAGTAGACTGCAATTACTGCCAAAAAAATTCCCAAGGTTTCTTGATAAGTTAAATAAACTATACTTTTTGGAAGGCAACCATCTTTATCCTTTTTTGGATATTGATCCTCTGGACATGGGAGACAGTCATCTAAGTCTGAAAAAGAGACCATTCATAAAAACATTATTATTTTATTATAAAAACATTATTATCATTTTCAGTATGCCCTGATTTTACAGCATTCTGCAGTTTTACTGAGCTCCCAGTTTGATTATGGAATCCCTTTATATGGTGCTGTCCTTGAAGACTATTTCAAAACCAAACCTGGTCTGCACTTAACTAACTCAGTTGTACTACTCCTGCTATACTTGCTCCTAGTGGCTTACCATACAATATTCAAGTTGCTGGTTATCACCGTTCAATCCCTCAATGTCACTGGCCCAAGTTATAGGAGAGACCACCTCTTTTAAATGGTATCTGTCTTTCTCAATAAGTCTGACAGGTGGGCATGCTCCAGATCTTTTGTGTTAAATGTTGTGATATGGGAGTTAAGAGTTGAATCTGGTCTGTACCATCCAGCCTTTTCCAATACACTTCAACCTGAATTATGAGGCATCCCTAAAGTTTTATTCTTGTTAACAGGCTGGGAAATTTTATTGTTCCCCAAAATTTCTGGAGTAGGTTGGGTGTTGACTCAGGAGGGTGATTTGTCTGGCAGCTGGTAGCAAGGGTGAGTTTTTAAATTGTTATTTCTGTTTTTACAGATTGTGGGAAGCCTCTTAGTTTTATTATATGAGATAGACAACCTTATGAATTCTAGAATCATTCAACCAATCAATCAATCAATCATTCAATCACTTTAATGTTTTTTCTTTTTTTCAGTGCCCAAGGTGGAGTGGATTCTATATGTTAAATGTTAAATTTATTTGGTATTTGGACACCTTTTTCTCTTTTTTAAGTACACAAATTTTTTGTATTGTTGTTAGTGCTTGATATTTCTTTTTGTTTTGTTGTACTTGTTTGTTTTTCTGTTTTGTATTTTACCTTTCATTGTAAAACAAAATAAATATTAAAAATATAAAAAATAAATAATTTAGGTAGAAAAGGTGGTGAAAAAAAAGGAGAAAAGCATGGAAAAACTTACCAATGCAAAAGCACCCTGACTTCCAAAAAGTAAGAACAAAGATTTCTGGGGGGGGGGGACTGTTTATAATCTTTCAGTATGATGTGAAGCTCAAGATTTTCAATCACCATAATAGTTATTAAAAATTCAACCTTCGTTTATATTTATTATATCATTGATACATTTAATATATTCCTTTGCTTACCCAATTGGTCAGCTATCTTCCCTTCTGGACAAAGTTTACAGTCATAGCAGCAGGATAATTTTCCTTCCAATTTTATCTTGCTATGGCCAAGAGAACACTCCTTATTACAGATGGAAAATGGTAATGTCTATTCAGAAATAAAATGAGAATTCACACATAGAATTTTTTTTTTTGGGGGGGGGATTATTCTCTTCATCAATTGTACATACTTTAACTCTTTGTATGTAATCCAAACAGTGGGATTGTATTTTCCAGTTTTCTTCCTGATGTAAACTCCCCATTGTATCTTCAACTGTTTCTTATTTCATACATATTACATTAATCAATGGATCTTTCCATTGGGGTAATATACCTGAAGCTGATGTGGGAAAATCTGTAACTCTGGATCTCTCAGAGTATGCTCTGCTTGAGGTCCCATTTTTGGGGGGTCTGTCAAATCAAATCAAATTTATTCATATGAAAAGGAGAAATACTTCAACACAGCAAAAATATAGGGCCACCTAATATGCAAGAGTGGAATTACCATCCCATACAAAATAATAAACATAATATGTAAAATTCTGCCTTACAAATGTAGAAACAGATAAGAAAGAATTTTTCCATAATATTCCTTCCCTCACTGATTAGTTTATAATTTACTTTTAGAAATATATGTATATGAATTCTCATCTTCTTTAATGAATGTTCTAGGTAATGTGAAATCTGATTTGGAATGCTGCTGCCTTATGATTGGATAGTTAGATGATTAGATAATTAGATAATTAGAGATTTAGGTAGGTAGGTAGGTAGGTAGGTAGGTAGTTAGATAGATAGATAGATAGATAGATAGATAGATAGATAGATAGATAGATAGATAGATAGATAGATAGACAGATATCATGCTGAGCAAAAATTCTTTGTTTTTGCATGATATATTAGAATACATTTTGATATATATTCTATATATTTAATGTGATTTTATATAGTTATACCTTTATTTATGGTTTTATTTTAATGTTGTGAACTAAATAGCCCTGGTAGTGCAGTGGTTAGAATGAAGTACTGCAGACTTCTTTTGCTGACTGCCAGCTGCCAGCAGTTTGGGAATTCGAGTCTCAGCAACTCAAGGTTGACTCAGGTTTCCATTATGCTGAGGTCACAAAAATGAGGGAGCTAAGATTGTTGGGAGCAATATGCTGACTCTGTAAACTGCTAAGAGAGGGCTGTAAAGCAATGTGAAATGGTATATAAGTCTAAGTGCTAGTGCAAAGTGCTACCCAAAGTTGCCTTGTGGTGACATGGATGGCAAACAAATGAAATAAGTAAAATAAAATGAAAATAAATAAATAAATATTTGAAATATATTTCAAAAACAGAGTTTCTCCAGACTATTTTAATGATTTGAAGAAAGCCATTTAAATTCTCAATACAGTGATATTATTCTAGCTGGATTAGCATAATTAGCTGGATAGGAAGATGGACAGATAAAGTCTTCAGTAAACTTTTTACTGAATTTCATCTTTTTTTGGGGGGACATTTTATTAAAAGTATTAAAGTTTTAAATGGAATATAGAAATTAACAAACTAATGTAGAATAAAAAGAACAGAAAAAATGAAAGAGGGAAAAATAGTGCAGAAAATTGATAAAAATAGAAAGAAAATGCTCCCAATGTTTTCTTTCTTTCATGCAAAAACATATCAGAGGTCTCCGGTCAGTTATAACTGTAGATATGGTATTTTCTCTAATCAAAGCATTTAATTTAACCATCTCTGAATGTTCCAACTTCTTCACCAACCAGAGGAGGTTATTAAAAAGTTATACATTTTGGATATAGAAATCTTATGCCATCTCTTTGATCCCAGTAAAGGAGAATATTCATATCTCTGGATTGAACTGAATGGTCCTTGGTGTTCTCTGAACTTTGTACCACAATGATGATGTTTCCTATTTCGAGTAATAAAATGTCTGCAAGAAAAAAACCAAACTCAAGAAGTACCAAAGATGCCCCCCGACACACAGAGAGAGACCTCTTTGACTTTAGTAGTTTGTGTTCGTGTCACATTAAAAAAAAAAAAATACCCATTCACTCCTTTGGGCAATCCAAAGGGCCTGCAGACCTCATTCTGAGAACTGGCCTGGAACTTCAAAGTGGATGTATCATTCTGGGGATGGTTAATGGACTAAGATAAGATCCCACCTCCTCCCCATGTGAATCTTGCTCCCTTCCTTCTCATCCTTTCAATCTGAAATCAATTTTAATGTCAATATTTATTGTTCTAAGATTTCATCTTTTATTATGATTACAAGCCATCTAAAGATGAATATTGGTTTAATAAATAAATAATAATACAGGTAGTCCTTGACTTACAGCCACGACTTAGGCCAAAATTTCTGTTGCTAAGTGAGAGCTTTATTCCATTTTATGACTTTTCTCCCCACAGTTGTTAAGTAAATCACTGCAGTTGTTAAGTGAATGTGGTTTCCCCATGATTCAAAAAAGGTGATCACATGACTCCGGGATAATGCAACTGTCATAAATATGAGTCAGTTGCCAGCCATCTGAATTTTGATCACATGGTCATGGGGATGCTGCAATGGTTGTAAATGTGAAAAATGGCCATACCTCATTTTTTTTCAATGTCGTAACTGAGACTGGTTACTAAATGAACTGTTGTAAGTCAAGGACTACTGTGATCAATAGCGTATGGATTGCTAAAGATTTGCTTACTCTTAGTGTTGCTGTAGTTGTGGTTATTTAAACATTTACTTCAATGGATCAGTGGCTAATAATTTCAGGAAATGGGAAGAATAAAACAAACCTGGTTAAATATGAGAGGCCAAACGGCTTCTTTTTCAGATATGGTGAGGAGCTTGTCTGGGGGAGCCGTGGGGTCGATCTTTCCAAGTTGGACTTTCAGAAAGGACTTGTTTGGAAATGTGACCCAATTGAAAATATCAAATCCAGTTTCTAGTTCCCCATTGGGGCCAAAGGAAACCTGTTCTCCACCACTGTTGTTAAAGGAGACTTGTTGCAAAAAATGGTGCAGCTAAATGAAGAAGAGAAAAAAAAGACACAGAAAGTTATTTCGAATCTTTGAAGGAGATGGGAAAATCTCTATTTCTTTCTTTCAATTTTGTCTAGGCTTAATGAAAAGTAAGCTGTTCAGATCTGCTTCAGTCTACACCAATTTCAAACTGATAAAGAAATATATTTTGATCAAATACATTTTCTACTTTCTGGTGAAAAACTGTCAGATGAGAATTCCAACACAAAATCAATAAAGGGAGAGATCTGAGGGATCACTTTGCTTTGATTAACCATTTCAGAAATTGTGAATTCAGTGTTCTGCCATATTGTGTAGGCAAGACAGAGAACAGCCTGGTGGCCTAGTCGTAAAGACTATTGCCTCCCATTTGGATGGTTAAGAGTTCAATCCTAGGCAGCGACAGATGTTTCTCAATCAGGGTGCAAAGAGAAAATATCTGTTGCACATTTTGTGCGGTGTCAGGAAAGGCTTCTTGGCCAGTAAACATTCAGCTCCATTCAGTTGCCCAGACGTTACCCCCAAATTCAGGGATTACAGGATCTTAAAAAGGCACTTAGTGTAGGCAAGATAGTATTCTCTGAGACAGAAAATTCTAGGAGAATTTTAATTCCTGTTACTTTTGTAAAAAAAAATAAAAGTAAAACAAGTTAAACTTGAATTTTTCTTCGTGTGATACATTGACAACTTTGCTGTTCAATTGAATATTCCTATTTTCACAGATTTCTTGTCATTTTTATAATTATTTTTATTCCCTTTGAATTTTAATGTGTATGGAGATTATCATTCATCCACATTGTGGTTGTCCCAAAAGACAACTATTCTTTCTTTGTTTTTCCTTGAATATATTTTGTTTCTCATCCAAGAAGCTTCCTCAGTGTCAATGTTCTGACAAACTGAACTGAAGCCATTTTCATTTTGTCTTCATTGCCATATATTTAGTTAGAAGAAGGAGGGTGTGTGTGTAGTTTTCAGTTAGCCAAAATATTTCACATGTATGGGAACCAAGGTAATTGCTGATAACATTTTGGCGGCTGAAGTAGCTGGGAGGAGTGTCTGCGTTTTCAAACAATTGGTGAATGTGATTTATGATAGCAATTTGGGGTAGGAAATGAAACTTGCAACTTTGTAACCAAGGGAAGTGGAATTTAGTCTTGGGTTGACCCTTGTATGTGCCATTATGTTGTAGTGAAATAAAATTGTTCTTTAAGGAAGAAATGCTTGCCTTGAAGTTCTTTTAAATGGTCTCATCCATCAGAACCATGACACTCAGTTCTGAACTGAAGCAACACACCTTCAAAGAAAAACAAAGGAAGTCTAGTTGCATTTTGAAAAAGAAAACACAACAAATCAAAACACAAAACTGGTCTCCTATGCTGGTACCTGGCGATTTTGCCAAATTTTCTGTTAACCAACATTACCTGCCAGGGTGATTGGAGGAAGAGCCTCCATCTCTTCTCATCCATTTTTCGGCCCCCTTTATGTTTGGCAGAGTGCAAGGCCTTCAGAGCATGTGCCAAAGCATAGACTGCATTGTAGATGCTATAACTATGTACATTCATGGTGGTCTCAAAGACAGCATTAGGAAGAGTCTCCAGCTTCTCTTCTCCAGTGCAGATCCTTTCAGCATTCCCATCTGTAATATCACTGGAGAATGAGCATTCAAATGCATCTTTCCAGAAATCCCTAATAAAGCCATCATCTTTTTCTAGGTTTGGGTTTCTTGTCTGCATAAATTGTTGGAATTCAGTCAGCTCCTTAGAGTGAATTGCAAAGGAAAGAGCACCATGGAGAAAATCAATAGGCAACTGTCTTTGCATCCGAATGGAGGTGAATTCCATCTGGGCTGTCATGATCCAAACTTTAGCCTGTCTCTCCTTTGGAATATCATCATAATTGAAAAGATAGATCATTAGTCTCAAAGGCACTATGCCTGTAATTTCAGCACTTAAAATAACAACAATGACTGTACTCTCCATTATTACTTTGAATATTTTACCTACATTATTTATCCACTCAGCACCTTCATTACCATACACCATTTGGGGAAGACATTCTATAAAGTCAAAGCAGATTCCTCTCTCTGAAAACATGGAAAGACTCTTTTGAATGAACCTGTCTCTATCTTCATCATACAGAGAAACTAATCCAACCCAGGTCCATCCAAAATGCAACAATAAGTGCAGTATTCCTTTAAATTGGTGATACTCATCTGGGAACATCGATTTGACAAATATTGCTGTTTCAGTATTCATCAATGGAGCTGATCCATATGTGATCTAAATGGAGAAAGTCAGAAGAACAAAGGAATAAAGGGTATCTTCCAAAATAAAGAAAATAAAAATAAAAAGCAAATTATATCTGTTGATTTAATCCAATCTCTGGGTTTGAGTGGGATACAAAAATAGGATGCTTAAAATTAGTTTTACGTGACATCTGCAGTTTTGCTCATCAGGTAAAAAGGGACAGCCTTATGACTTACTCATAGTTTTGCTCAAATATTTCTTTTCAATGACCGAATTTTTGAATAGAATAAATAGCTGGTGAACATCTCATATTGATCCAAATTTGTATCTCACCTGGGGAAATTTGTAGTTGCACAGAATGATTGCCATGTTGACACAGCTGTTAATACGGGCTCCTCCAATGACTGCTATTGTTTTGGTCAGGTCATTGCATTTGTAGTTGGGTATAAATTTACCTTTTGTAGATAGAAATTCCATTGCCAAATGATAAGTTGTAATTTCCTCATGATTGTCAGAAGCAATGTGAAAACCAAGGCTAACATTAGGTAAAAGCCCATTTTCATTGATCTCCTTTACAGCAAATGCCAGAGCCAAAGTGTGCTGGTAATTATGAGTGATGAACCTTCAGGGAAAGTTATAAGCCATGTCAATATATTTCTGTTTCAGAATTGGACAGCTATTTTAATTTATACATATGTATTCATAAAGATATAAATTAGTGCTGATTGTTTGTTCTGGACAACTGGCATTTGGTCTCTATCAAATAATAGCCCTAGATTGTATCAACCAGGAAGCACTACCTAGTTGTGACTACTTAACATTGAGTTAAGGCTAGCATTTAGTCAGATCCCATTTGAAATATTGTGTACAGTTTTGCTGACCTAACTTTAAAAAGATATTGATAAGATTCAGCAAGTCCAGAAAAGGACAACAAAAATGGTGCAGGTTTTGAGGGACAAAACATATCAGGAAATATTAGAGGAATTGAATATATTCAGCCTAGAGGAAAGAAGGAAAGGAAGGACATGACTGAAATATTTAACTATATTCCAAGTGTGAATAAGGTTCTAGAAGGCAGTATTCTAAATATTAATTAAAACATAAAAGCATGGGGGCCTAATATCTTACTGACAGAAGAGAAGTTCAAAACCATTGTTAGAAAGTATTAAGTTTACAGAAAGAGTAGTAGTACCTCAGAACCCACTTCCAGAGGAAGCTGTGAATCAATGACCAGCAACTCAGTTTAAACATGGTCGGGATAAACAGATGTTCATCATCAGAAAAAAAAATCTGCTATTAGTTTTCTATGTTTCTATCTGATTTCAGTATTCTCTATATCTGATCTGTATTTTCTAATTGAAGGAAGCCAGCTCTTTTTAAAATTCTAGACATGTAATAACCTAAATTATGCAATAACCTAAATTATTAAAAAACCTCCTCAAGATTAACCAGAGAGCTTCTGCAATATTTAGATTAGTCCAAAGAAGGATAATATTTGTAACTCTGGTTTGAAATGAGGGATCCTTGGTGCTCTCTGAGCTTGCTAGTTTTCTTCAGACATTTCATTACCCCAACTAGGTAACATTATCAGCACTGATGATGTTACCTAGTTAGCCTAATGAATCATCTGCAAGAAAACAATCCAGGTCAGAGAGCACCAAGGACCCTCAGATTAGTCCAACGTTACTTTCAACAAGGGACTTTGTTGAAGGAAGGAAGTTTCTTGAGGAGAATGAAATTCATATACTTTATGGTTAAAACTAATAATATTCATCTCAGTTTCAAGATCAGTATTAGAAAAGATTAGGCATTTGTGCGGTCTAGAATTAAAAATGACTAAATATGGTCACTGGAACTAGTCAAACGAATTGACGAGCAAACAATATGTTTAAGCATAAAAGTGAAAGAAAATATAGCTTTTTAGTGGCAATAAGGGGGAAGAGGAGGTGTGGTGTGAGGACGAGGAGAAGTAGTAGGATACTTACAGGTATTGATCAAGGACATCAAAAAAAGGAAGGCTTTGAAAAGTGATCTCATTTGTAAGAAAGAGAACCTGATAAATAATAGCAGCAATGATTAAATCTCCAGACTGATAGTATTTATGGACAATTTCAAGAGGACTACTAAGTTTGCAGGTGCAGGGAGGAGAAATGCACATCACTGTTGGGAAAAAAAGTAAAACCAATGTTCTGAATATAACCAATTTACTATAATATGTAATCATTTTTAGACATCAAACAGGAGACCCTATGTTACCATTCAACTGAAAAGCTGACCATTCCTTAATATTATCTAAGGTTAAGATAATGAATTTTATCTAAAGAAAATAAAGGGTCACAGATGAAATATAAGTCCTTCTTTTTCTCCCTACATGCACTTCTGTTTTTCGAAGCAGATATTAATAGAATGCAATGTTTTAATCCGTGGTCATAGTTTTTACAGTGTCTGCTGGAATTCCCGTAAGATTTGGAGAAGAAGGGACAATAATTATCTTTAGATCGTAATCAGTACCATTCTTTGCAGCAGTAGTTTGAAAAATATCAGAACGAAACATGTTTATCATATCTCAATAGACATTGCTGCACTGTGATGAACTTTTGGAAGTAAGACATGAAGTAGAAAATAGGGGAGTAAGAGTTCATAAACAGAAACTAAAATAAAACACCAATAGAGGGGGGGAAAGAATGGAAATACACCTGTTGTGGTCATTTTGCTCACCAATTTTGCTTACTACTTAATACTTTGTTCAATGCTTAATATTTTTCTTTTTTTAAAGAAAGTCTTACAATAGTCTGTTTTTAATGCTTAATTAATTGATTAAATTGTATACTGCCCAGAGCTCCTCTCTGAAGGAGATGGGAAGTGTAGAAGAGTGAAAGACAAACAAACAAACAAACAAACAAACAAATAGCAGAATGTACCTTGAATAATGTAATATTTATTCAAGCTCTAGAACTACATCATCATCCGGGAATCTAGAAAATAGAGTCAATTGGAAATGGGGCTTTGGAATGGGGGTTGAGCTTGTTCTTGTGGACTTATGCTTCCTCAATTAACTGATGGGCATTTTGGGAATATTCCTTCTGCTATCTCCACTTCTGAAGATCCTGCAGTAGTCAGCAGAACATTTGTGGTACCACACAATTTGAAAAATATCAGAAGGAAACAGGTTTATCATATCTCAATAGACATTACTGCACTGTTATGAACCTTTGGAACTAAGACATGAAGTAGAAAATAGTGGAATAAGAGTTCATAAACACAAAAGAAAATAAACACCACTAGAGGGAAAAAGAAAGAATGGAAATACATGGAAGAATGGAAAGCTCTAGAAGGACATCTTCAGAGAATGTAGAAAATCTGCTCAATTGGAAATGGGCTTTAGAATGGAGGTTGAGCCTGTTAGGGTGGACTTATGCTTCCTCAGCTAACAGAATATTCCTTCTGCTATCTCTGGTTCTCAAGATCCTGCAGCAATCAGGAGAACATTTGTGGTACCACACATGGCACACCAGCTATGACTATTCCAGTTGTAGATTGATGAGGCCATGTGTATTACTATCCTTGCTTTAACTCACTCTGAAATATACATTGACACTTAAAGTTTTGTGAACCCATTTCAGTTTTCAATATTTCTGCATAAATCGATAAGTAAAGTGTGATCTGTTCTCAACATAGAACAGATTTAAAAATAGATAAAGAAAATCAGATTGAACAAATGAGTCAAAAATTTATTGTTGTTCATTTATTTATTGAGGAATGCTGATACATAGAAGGGCCAAGGGTCAGATGTGACTGAATGGCTGGCTATGATGATGAAAATGTATGGATATACCCAGATGAATGCAACAAGGAATTGGATGTCTACAATTATTGCCTTCACCATCCAGCGACAGCCAAAATAATCAATGCTCCCTTTATGCATTAATACCAGTAGGGAAGAATTATATGTCATCCAAGACTCAAGAATAATAGTGACATCAAAATTAAAGAAGTCACCAATGGTAGGACAGTAGTCATCATGAATAAGACTACTTTCTCAGGGAGGCTGAGAAGAAGATCTCGAACATCATTAAGATCAAATACCTCTCCCCAGGTTCCAAATCAACATACTTCTTAGGTTTTCATGACTAATGAAGGACAAGAACTCTCAGTCCCCTTGTTTCTGACCTAGCACCTTGCCTGCTACACCAAAGTGGCTCTCAGACTTTCAGAATTGTGGAAAGGGATGTTAATTTGAATTTCTCTGTACCTTAAAAATGATTAAGGGGAATATTGGAGACCTTGAAGTGGCAAATTAGGCATTCATGTTATCCCTTAGATTAACAGCATCTTGAAACACTCAGAAAGTTGACAAATGTTTGGCTTCACATGTACCAGGGATGCTTTTAGTGTAATGAGTGATACAAAGAAGGCATTTTCTTTCTTTCTGGCAGGGATATTTTGAAGCTCATAGGCTTCAGGATATAAATCATTTTTACATTAAGGCACATTATATCACTAAAATATTTTTAATATCTAATTAGCTATCCATTACTATTCTAATTAAGGCTCAGAATAATTATTTAACATTTTAAAGAAAAAAAGCAGATAGGTTCTCTAGGTTATTAAATAAATTTCTCAGTGAATTGGTTTGTTTGTCATATTGAAGTGAAAATAAAGGAATAATGCAGAATCTCAAACTGGGGAAAAATCTATATGCTAAAAGTGAGCAATTTGACTTTATTCAAAGCATTTTGTGATTAAAATCAGTTTCATTTTTTCATTAGTTGCTTCTTTTGGTTCAGATCAGGTCTCAGAATAATGATATAGCATTTGGGGGAAAAGATGCAACTCAGTAATCCAGCCGCTGAAGCCAAAATGGAAAAGATCTCTACAGCCACCATATATTTTCCCTTGGTGCTCAGATAAGTTGGAACAAATGACACCCAAACACTGCAAAAGACCAACATGCTGAAAGTGATAAACTTTGCTTCATTAAAGCTGTCAGGTAGATTTCTAGCTAGGAAAGCCACCATGAAGCTGACAGCAGTCAAGAACCCCAAAAAGGAAAGGACTGTATAAAACATGGTGGTTGAACCTTCATTACATTGCAGGACAATTTCTTCAGCCATGGAGTGCATGTCAGAATCTGGGAAGGGAGGAGAAATTGCCAGCCACAATATACAGATGCTAAATTGAGCCAGGAAGCAAGATAGGACAATAGTAGTGGCCATCTTTTTCCCCACCCATTTCCTCATTTTGGAGCCAGGCTTGGTGGCCATGAAAGCAAGGACCACTATAATTGTTTTCCCCAATATGCAAGAAAGAGCTACAGAGAAGATGATGCCAAAGACAGTTTGTCGCAAGAGACATTTGGCTTGGTCAGGTTGTCCAATGAAGAGCAAAGTACAAAGGAAAGAGAGGAGGAGAGCAATGAGAAGGCTATAGGTGAGATTCCTGTTATTGGCTTTAACGATAGATGTGTCCTGATATTTAATGAAGATCCACAGCACCACAGCTGAGATGACAGAAAATGAGACTGCAATCACTGCCAAAGAAATCCCCAAAGGTTCTTGATAAGTTAAATAAACTATACTTTTTGGAAGGCAACCATCCTTATCCTTTTTTGGATATTGATCCTTTGGACATGGGAAACAGTCATCTAAGTCTGAAAAAGAAACCATCCATAAAAACATTATTATTTTGAAGCATCTTCATTTCATTTTCAGTATGCCCTGATTTTACAGCATTCTGCAATTTTACTTAGCTCTCAGTTTGATTATGGAATCCCTTTATATGGTGCTGCCCATATCAAAACCATAACTGGTCTACACTTAACTCACTCAGTTCTACTACTCCTGCTGTACTTGCTCCTAGTGGCTTACCATATGCAATTGAGGTTGTTGGTTATCACCATTCAATCCCTGAATGTCACTGGCCCAAGTTATAAGTGTGACCACCTCTCTTCAATGGTATCTGTCTTTCTCAATAAGTCCAATAGGTGGGCATGCTCCAGATCTTTTGTGTTAAATGTTGTGAAGTGGGAATTCAGAGTTGAATCTGGTCTGTACCATCCAGCCTTTTCCAATACTCTTCAACCTGAATTATGAGGCATCCCTAAAGTTTTATTCTTGTTAACAGGCTGGGAAATTTTATTGTTCCCCAAAATTTCTGGAGTAGGTTGGGTGTTGACTCAGGAGGGTGATTTGTCTGGCAGCTGGTAGCAAGGGTGAGTTTTTAAATTGTTATTTCTGTTTTTACAGATTGTGGGAAGCCTCTTAGTTTTATTATATGAGATAGACAACCTTATGAATTCCAGAATCACTCATTCAATCAATCAATCAATCAATCAATCAATCATTCAATCACTTTACTGGTTTTTCTTTTATTCAGTGCCCAAGCTGGAGTGGATTCTATATGTTAAATGTTAAATTTATTTGATAATTGGACCACCTTTTTCTCTTTTTTAGGTACACCAATTTTTTGTATCATTGTTAGTGCTGGATGTTTGCTATTGTTTTGTTCTACTTTGTTTGTTTTTCTGTTTTGTATTTTACCTTTTATTGTAAAACAAAATAAATATTACAAAAAAAATCAATAATTTGGGTAGAATAGGAGGTGAAAAATAGAGAAAAGAATGAACCGGTTCGTCACGTGGTCACCATGGACGGCTGGGTGATTTGCTCTCTCTCCCCCATTCAGTTTTGAATTCCTGGGGGCCCCTGAAAAGGTCCGAAAGTCACCCTGAAGAGGCGACCAGCAAGGAGGGGCTTTTGCTGGATTGCGGGAGAGCAGCAACTCTCCCGTTAGAGCAGGCGATCCCTCCAAATCGGCGGACGAAAGGACCGGCCATAGAAATATGGCTCGTCCCTAGGAGAGTATGAACAGCAAACAGGGTGAACTAGAAATTCAGGTTAATGAGGGCAGATATGATATTGTTGCCATTACGGAAACATGGTGGGATGAAACCCACAAATGGAACACACAGCTAGAGGGATTTAAATTATTTAAAAGAAACAGACCAAATAAAAGAGGAGGTGGAGTTGCTCTCTATATAAGAAATAACTACATCTCTACAGAAATAGAGCACAACAATGATGAAAACTGTCTTGAATGCATTTGGGTCAATATAAAAGGGAGAAAAAATGACATTGCCATAGGTGTATACGATAGGCCACCCAACCAAACAGAGGAAATAGACGAACTTTTTGCTAGTCAGCTAACTAAGGTATGTAGGAAGCACATCACAATAGTAATGGGGGACTTTAACTATCCTGACATCAACTGGGAGACAAACTCTCACCAAGTGGAAGATCAAACAGATTCCTGACAAACCTAGCAGACATCTTTGTCTCCCAAAAAGTAGAGAAGGGAACTAGGGGACTAGCCATTCTGGATCTAATTCTCACTAACAGAGATGAAATGATAGAAGGTGTTGAAGCCACAGGAATCTTGGGAGGTAGTGATCATGTAATATTGGAATTCAACATTATGGAAGCACAAGCAATAGAACACAGTCAAACTAGAGTCTTGGACTTCAAGAGAGCTAATTTCAATAAACTTAGAGAGGGCTTGGGAAGGATTCCATGGATGAGAATCCTCAAGGGGAAAACAACTCAAGAAGCTTGGGAAATTTTGAAAAGTGAGATAATAAAA
>JALGBA010001259.1:245000-282364 GCA_023970755.1 Azemiops feae | reverse complement strand
TCTATCTATCTATCTATCTATCTATCTATCTATCTCGGTGGTCATCCAAAACTGGAGCCCAGATCTTGCCATTAGAATGTAAGCTATCCTTACATGTTATATAATGCTGAACTTGGTTACTGAATTTGGGGGGGGGGAGGGTTTGTTGTTGGTGGAGAGATATTCACACAGTACAATGAGTAAAAATGCTCCTTCGCCCTTACTCCAGACCCTCAGCTTTTCTTTACCTGGGCCACTGCCCTCTCACCAGCTTATTTTGTCCCTGTGCTGGCTGAAGCTGCTGTGACTTGAATCAGAAAATATACGGAGGTACCCAGTTACCATTTTCTGTCCTTTATTGCTTCATCCAGACTATGCTGGTGCATTTCATTCAGCTTTCTTTCCCCCACTGAAATAACTGCTTTTCATATCACCTTCTTCGCCTTTGTGAAGACTAAAAAGTATCAGGTTGAATATAATGTGAGTTGGCCTTGGACGTACACAACATCATGCCATTTTGCAATCTTCTCTTAATCGGGGTGAAGCACGCTAAAGTACAACAGTGATAGCAGCCAATACAGTCTCTGAAAAGAACGTCAAGGATATCGGTGTCTCATGTTGAATTTCCAAATGATGGAGATACAGTTGGGATGGCAAACAAAGCTCTTACTCTCCTCAGTCCTCCTGCTTCTCACTGTGCTTCATCCATTAAACCTCTGCCACAATGTGCCAAAATACTAATGTCTATGGAGATGTCTATGGAGATTCATGACGGCCATCCATGTCATGGTTGTCCCAAAGGTGCTTTGTTTGTTTGTTTGTTTGTTTGTTTCAAAAGTCAACTGGATGTCCTTTGTTTTTCCTTGAAGACGTTTTGCTTCTCATCCAAGAAGCTTCTTCAGCTCTGTTCCGAAGAAGCTTCTTGGATGAGAAGCGAAACGTCTTTAAGGAAGAACAGAGAAAGTCCAGTTTCCTTTTGAAAAAGCACCTTTGCTAAATGGAAAATCCACAGTGATTTCCTGCTTTTTTTTTTTTTTTTACCCTTCACACACAATGCCCACAGTCTTCCTTTCTGTAGGTGGATCTTGCCAGATTTATGTACTTTTTGAAAAACATAATATCGCTTTACAACGCCTTGGTAAGGCCACACTTGGAATACGGCATCCAGTCTTGGCCACCACGATGTAAAAAAGATGTTGAGACTCTAGAAAGAGTACAGAGAAGAGCAACTAGAGGCTAAAACATATAAAGAACGTTTGCTGGAATTGGGTATGACTAGTTTAATGAAGAGAAGGACGAGGGGTGACATGATAGCAGTCTTCCAATATCTCAGGGGTTGCCCCAAAGAAGAGGGAGGGATTAGTTTCCATCCGTTGCTTCTTGTCCTGCCTTCAGATGCTTTGGAGAAAAGCTTGACTCCCTCTTCTTTGTGGCAGCCCCTGGATGATTGCATGGATGTTTCCTTTTTTTAAAACTCCTCTGCAGACACCTTGATGAGGTTGCTAAGAGTCATCTCTGACCTGGGGACATGAGACAACCAGTCAGTATTTGTGTGCAGGAATATCAAAGGCCATTCAAGTGTGTCCTCCCTTCGCTTTGCACAGATCCTTGAAATTGATAGATATTTGGCCTGCAGATCATACAGCTCCAATCAGAGTTGTCAAACAGAAGCCTCCTTTCAGATAATGAGGGCACGGAAGGAAGGGAACGTCAAGAGGCCTCACCAAGAACCCTCCACGCTGCACAATTAAAATAACATTGTTATCTTTTGTTAGGATAAATTGATTGGCAGTAAAGTACAGGGTCTTCAAACTCAGCCCTTTTATGATTTGTGGACTTCAAATCCCAGAATTCCTCAGCCAGGCATGCCTGGCTGAGGAATTCTGGGAGCTGAAGTCCACAAGTCATAAAAGGGCCAAGTTTGAAGACCCCTGAAATAGGCAGTAGGTTGCACATGGTGAGAGATGGGGATACTATGACAAGAAATGGACAATAGACATTTCAAACTCTGATATTTGCTACATGAAGCCCACAGGAGATGATAGGTAGCTGGTTCTTGTCAACAGGCATGTCAATCAAAGGAAGTGATCCATTGTTAGGATAGGCATCTAAATGATGCAACTTCATCATGCATTGTGCCAAAGGTGCTATTTCAAGAGGCAACTGGATTTTCTGGTTTTTCTTTAAAGATGTTTCGCTTCTCATCCAAGAAGCTTCTTCAGCTCTGACTTGTGTCAGCTCTGACACAAATCCATCAGGACTAGACTCAGCAGCCCATCTGCATTTAAAAGACAAAAGCCATTCTTTTGAAGACAGCAAAGTCCACATTTTGGACAGAGAGGACCACTGGTTTGAAAGAGGGGTCAAGGAGGCCATCTATGTTCAAATTGAACAGCCCTCTCTCAACAGAGGGGGAGGCATATGACATCACCTATTTCCAGTCTACAGCACAATCCTTTCAGCAGTTCCAAGAAGACTCCACACCCATTTGCACTACTCAGGTGATCCTGACAACACAGATAAGCCTCCAGATGGCATCAACAACTCGCTAAAAGAATGCAAATGACCAGCTGTCTGCAAGGAATATAAATCCTTCCATTCCCCATCATCCAATAAGAGCTGAAGAAGCTTCTTGGATGAGAAGCAAAATGTCTTCAAAGAAAAATAAGAAAGTCCAGTTGCCTCTTGAAAAAGCATCTTTGGGATAACCATGACCTGGATATGGAGAATCTCCCTAGATATTCATCATGCATTGTGATGAAACCTACAGACAACAGGATGTTCTCTCAAGGCTTTTTTTTTATTTATTTAAATTTTATTTTTTTAAAATTTGCTTGAGCTTTTCAAAATGGGGGATTTCATGTACTGATTCACTCCCCCACTTCCATAGAAATACAATACTTACATTGTGCATGAAATTTGCTCAATATTTTTATAGGGTCATTTAATGAAGCTTAATAAATTGTCTCTCTCTTCCCCCCCCCCCAAGGTTTTCAAGCTTTTTTAGCCTCTTTTGGCAGCCTGGGTTTAATTAGTTGTTACTCTCGTTTTTCTTTTTAATCCCATCTACAGTTCAGAGGCACATTGAACCACCAAACCAAGCAAGATAATAAGCAATAAATTGAATAATTAATTCAATGTGCTGAAACTAATTTTAATTTATATTTCTCAAAGAATCTCAGTAGGGAGTGAAAATCTGGTCTTTTTCATTTCTGGTGGGACTCAATGGTGGGCAAGAAAGGAGAACATTCTTCAAGAATGGAACGAGAAAAATATAAATCAGAGATGAAGGAAGGAAGGAAGAAAGGAAGGAAGGAAGGAAGGAAAGAAGGAAGGAGCAGGGACGGAGAGACAGAATGTGTACGAGAAAACTAAAAACCTGTAATTAATAAAAATAATAATTTAGAAGACAAAGTTCAAAAAGCTTTGAACTTTCAGCTTATAAAACCTTGTAGTAGGAGCCTATATGTTTCCTAATCATTTATTCTATAACTTGAAAATAGGTTTTCCCTAAGCCAGCTGTCTTCAACAGCTTTTTATTCCAATCAGAAGTGAAGCAATTGTTCGATGCATTTTGGAATAAGATCTAACTGTTTTCAATCCAAGGAGCACGGGGGACCTGGGTAGCTACAACACACAGGAGCAGCAACATAATTGGGCAAGCAAGACAAAAATTGCTAAAACACTTAGTCTTAGTTGTTCGCCTAGCATCATTGTGACAAATGAGCTCATTTCAAGTTGGCTTTCTTGTTTATTGTTCTGCAGAAAAAATCTTAGCATGGCAGCTACAGTATATGTCTAACCTTCTCTTTTAGAGATGGAATTTGGTTTTCAATTCTGTACTGATTTTTTTTTACCTGGTCCAAGCCTGATTTGCTTTGAAGCCAACTGCGTGTTGCCACCTGCTTTAGCTAGGTAGACAGACAGATGACAGAATAACAGTGTTGGGAGGGACCTTGGAGGTCTTCTAGTCCAACTCTGAGCTCAAGCAGGAGACCCCATAACCATTTCAGATAAATAGTTGTCCAATCTCTTCAGTGATGAAGCATCCATTACTTCTGGAATCAAGTCATTCCACTGATTAATTGTTCTCCCTGTCAGGAAGTTTCTCCTTAGTTCTAGGTTGCTTCTCTCCTTGATTATTTTCCATCCTTTGCTTCTTGTCCTGCTTTCAAGTGCTTTGGAGAATAGGGTGGCCCCCTCTTCCTTGTGGCACTTTCCCAAATATTAGAACACTGCTATCATGTCACCCCTAATCTTTCTTTTCAATAGACTAGACATACCCAATTCATATGTTTTAGCTTAGGTCAAAGCTAAAAGCCAGTGCAGACAGCAGCTTGCTAGGATAATAAACTCCCTGTGGTCACTTCTTCCTCTAATTCAAGGAAGCACCTTTGAAACAGCTCTAACCAGTTAAAGTGATAAAGATAAATTAGCAATTTCTATGTGCAGGGATAAAAGGCATTACGGTTAGCAACTGACACCAAGCACCAATAAGGTCGAAAGAGGTGGGTTGAAAAACCGAAGACAGCAACATTTCTTAGGTGAGTAAATGAAAGACTCTTTGGATAGAAGCAAAGGGCTAGAAAATGTCATGGTGATGGAGAGAGTACGACTGTAGGCATAGTTACTCAGAAGTCAGCGTAACTTGCCCTTAAGAAAGTGTTGAAAGAAAAGTCTTCACCGTGGTTCAGTCCAAGCTGGGAATAAACATGGCGACTGCTTTAGAAAGAAGGTTGCAGTTTATTGAAGAGGAGAGCCAGACAGAAAGATGGCTCTGGCAGAAAAGAAGAAAAAAGGGGCTGAGCACATGTAGGGAGTGGGTTTTTATACCCTCTGGAGCCTTTTGTTTGGAGTTGTTTCCTGTTCCTGTTTTAAGGCTTTGTATTTTGCCCTGTGTCTGGATGTGCCCTTTGGCATCTGTGGGTTAATCCTATTATGTCCTGTCTTAGAGTTTGGATGGGGTATGTAGATTTTAGGTGTCTTTGTCTTCTTAATCTTCTAGCTGGGGGCCTCCAACCTTCCTGGATTTACATCTGCATTTCTACAGAGCTGGTTTCTGCTTGGGGAAGAGAGACCTGGGGCTATTAAGAAAAACTGGGCCTGCTTTTCTGCCTCTTCAAGATCCTTTGAGGAAACATATTTTTCTGCCCTTTTAATATTTCCTTCTCTGTGGGGCTGACTTCCCACAAAAGCATACTTAGAATTAAAGTTGATCAGATGCTACCTTTCTGGGGTTGAGCTTCACTCCTAGGACTTTACGGTACCCATTTAGCTTTTTTTTTCTCCAACTTGCTTGCTCAGCTCATTCAGATTCTTTGCCTATTAATACTCTGTCTGCTTTCTACAGCTTCCTCCGTTCTGGTGTGTGCATGCATGATGAAGATATTTTTTTTTTATGATTAAGAAAAATCCAAATTGTCTGCTTTCAATCTTACCTGTTATTCTTAGTTAAAAATTCTCACCCAGCATATTAGCTTTATTATCATTAATGACAAGAGCAATCCGTCTCATTTCCTAGCAGGATTTTGGCAAAAAACCAAAACCAAAACCCAACAATAAACAACAATGATACATTTTACCTCTGTACAAAAACATTCCCCAGTAGAATATAAAAATGCCTGATGAGACCAAATATTGGTCTAGTTGACTATGGAGATTCGTCCAGGTCAGGCGTCTTCAAACTTGGCCCTTTTATGACTTGTTGCTGGCTGAGGAATTCTGGGAGTTGAAGTCCACAAGTCATAAAAGGGCCAAGTTTGAAGACCTCTGATCCAGGTCATAGATGTCCCAAAAGCAGCTGGACTTTCTTTGTTTTTCCTTGAATATGTTTCGCTTCTCATCCAAGAAGCCTCTTCAGTTCTGACTTCAGTTCTTTTGGATGAGAAGTGAAATGTCTCCAAGGGGAAAAACAACAAAGAAAGTCCAGTTGCCTTTTGAAAAGCACCTTTGAGATTATCTGTCTACTGTAGTTCTACTTCTTCTCCACAGTGACTAACTAGAAGCATTATTTTGGTCATGTTCTTCAGCAGTGGGAGAGGACAATAATCACGGATTAGTTGCCTCTGATAATTTCATTCTTCAGAAATTGGTCTTGTTTAAAGGCAAGAGATTGATAGCCATCTAGAAGATGATGTATGAAGAAATATCTTTCATCTCTGCTGCTATTCAAGCTGTCCAGCATAATTGGCAACTCCAGAGAAGAGATATGCCATAGACCTCTTTTTTGATCAGCTTGCTCTACCCTACTCATAATTCCCCTCCACCTGCAATTTTTCCCTTTACATTTTTCTAAATTGAATCATCTGATTCTGACATGTTGCAACTTTTCCTGCTGAGGGAGTTTATTTACTATTTATTATAATTTATGCCAATTGGCTAATTAACCCAACACAGATCAAAGTGTGCATTACCTTATATAAGGCTTCAACAGAAGATACAAAATTATCTATAAAAACTATCAAATTAGAGTCCAAGCAATTTAAAGATGGGGTTTCATAGTTATGACTATCTTTCTTTATCTAATTTCATTTAGAGAAATTAAGATAAGGGTGTCTGAAGATTTTTTTTAAGATCAAGAGAAATATAAAATCAATGTCACAGTACTGTCTTATGTCTATGTATGTTCATCCACATTTTATGGCTGTAGTATTATCATTATCATTATCATCTTTTCTACCACCCTCTCTTATTGGTATTATTATGATTATTATTACTCTGTTGCTTTGCAGGTACACTGAGAGCTTCTGCACTGGCAGCAAATTACTTGTGTGTCTAATCACACTTGGCTAAATAAAGTGTTCTGCTCTGTTCTGTTCTGTTCTGTTCTGCCCTGCCTTGCCTTGTTCTGTTCTATTATTCTTCCTCTTCCTCTTCCTCTCTGCTCCACCCTACCCTATCCTACCCTACCCTACCCTACCCTACTCTACCCTACTCTACTCTACTCTACTCTACTCTACTCTACTCTACTCTACTCTACTCTACTCTACTCTACTCTACTCTACTTCTGTTCTGTTCTGTTCTATTCTTATTCTACTCTACTCTACTCTATTTCTGCTCTACTCTACTCTACTCTACTCTACTCTACTCTACTCTACTCTACTTCTGTTTTGTTCTATTCTTATTCTATTCTACTCTACTCTACTCTACTCTATTCTTATTCTACTCTACTCTACTCTACTCTACTTTACTTCTGTTCTGTTCTGTTCTATTCTTATTCTACTCTACTCTACTCTACTCTACTCTATTTCTACTCTACTCTACTCTACTCTACTCTACTCTACTCTACTCTACTCTAGTTCTATTCTATTCTATTCTATTCTATTCTATTCTATTCTATTCTATTCTATTCTATTCTATTCTATTCTATTCTATTCTATTCTATTCTATTCTATTCAGGCTGAGTGCAATGGGGAGCTCCTTCTTTGCTGCATTTTATTCAACTCTGTGACTTACCTCTGGAATAGGCATGGTACGTATTCCACCATCCCTAGAATTGTTCATCCAGAACTGTATCTTTTCTGGCCAAAAGAGGAAAACCAAGCCTAGACATTGTTTAATACTGAACAACTTGGTTAATGAAACCTCATCAGTTGGAGAGCTACTCACGAGGGCCTTTCAAAAGATGCCGGGAACTTTTATTGCCAGTAATACTTTTCTCTGCTCTTAGCAAATTACATGCTAGCTTATGGATCTTCTGCAAGCCAATTAGAGAATAGCCATAGCCAGCTCTGAAGATTTGGCTATCTGCCCTTGGCCTTTTATGAGCTCTGCTATAAAAAAAAAATTAAAACAAAACAAAAAGAACTTCAAAGAGATGACACCGATTTCATTTCAGCTAATTGACACGCTGATAAATCTGGCAGATCTTTCAAATTGCAGAGTTTTCATCAAGGACATTTGTTGATGTCCATATGGCAATGTCTGATTTGAGTATTTAAATCTCATTAGGAAGAAGGAAAAAAGAGAGAGAGAGGAGATGGCATGTTTCAGAAGCGGAATTTACCAAAATATTGCTATAATGTTATCCAGGAGGTGTCTAACACCTCGTTGCTTCGACTTTCCCTGAATGAATGCTGCAGTATATGTGAATTCTTTTTCTTTCTCACTGTACTCTCCCCGCTCCCTGCTTTAAAAATCTATTTTATCATTAAACTAATATGATTTTACATGCTTATGCCTTAATGGACGTTCTTTCATTTAATTGAGATCCGTGGATTTCACTTGGAAGTATTTTAATGGAGAAATAGGGAGCAAATTTGTTGAGCAAGGCGTGATTTTTTGATCTGAAACTGGACCAAGCTGTGTGAGAAATCCCAAATGGCAGAATGGAGCTTGTGTGCCTTAAATCTTCTCCTTAATTTCCCCCCAATTTATTACTTTTTTTTTAAATTCTGGTGCTGTATTCTGATTGGGAATGAAAAAAGAAAAGGAAAATGTAAAATTAAAAGTCACAGATAGTGAGATATATTCTCGACAACATAACCCCAAAAAATATTTAGTTTTCAAGCTTACAAAAGCTTACAGAGGTATTTGTTTAGTCAGCGCAGTTTGGCTGCAGATATTTGGAATTCCACTAGATGGCAGGGTTGTCTGTGTTCGTTGCCATCTAGTGGTCATCCCAACGATTGCAGCTCAGATATTTTACTGCTAGTTTAGTTCTGTTTGGGTTTGAAACTAAACAGATCTCTGTGTTTTGAACCTCTGAAAATAATGCCTTTACTTTACCTCTAAAATTGACCTAATTAGAACCAATGTTTTCCCTACCAAAAATCTAGAGAGGGATGGAAGATGAGAGAGAGAGAGAGAGAGAGAGAGAGAGAGAGAGAGAGAGAGAGAGAGAGAGAGAGAGAGAGAGAGAGAGAGAGAGAGGACAAATCATTAGACATAAAAGATCTTCTTATAAATATACTGTATACTACTTAAAATTCAGTACAAAAGAAAGACAATATTTAAAATATATTTTACGTTGTTTTGTATCAAGTGTTATCTTCCATGCACCAAAGAAGGAAGGTTTTGTAATTTGCCATTGTGTTGAGATTACATGCCATTAGACAGCCACATGCATTAGGAAAAAGATAAGTACAAATACTCTCCATAATAAAGAGCATTCATGCCGTTTCTATTGTTTTCTCTCTAAAAATGTTTGAGTAGGTTTGGCAGAAACTAAATAAATAAATGGGTTTTCCCCGATTCACATGTTTGAACACCGATCACAGTAAATTTGATATGGACCCACCAGAGACAGGCTTCTTTTCAATCAAGCACTTTATCTTTTCGTTCGAAACCACTGCCATTTATGAGCTGGTTTCCTTCCTCCTTCCCACTCTAGTCCACTTCCCTGGAATTTTCTGATATAAGGAAAAACCAGGTCCAATCCAGCTTAGTTTCCTGAGGTTCAGCAAAAGGCATATGTAAACGTTCTGAGCAGTTACGAAATTTACTAAATACCACCATGGTCCAACGTGAAAAATTTGTAATTTTGAATATTAAGAAGACTCTGCTGAACAATATGGAAATTCTTCTTCTTCTTCTTCTTCTTCTTCTTCTTCTTCTTCTTCTTCTTCTTCTTCTTCTTCTTCTTCTTCTTCTTCTTCTTCTTCTTCTTCTTCTTCTTCTTCTTCTTCTTCTTCTTCTTCTTCTTCTTCTTCTTCTTCTTCTTCTTCTTCTTCTTCTTCTTCTTCTTCTTCTTCTTCTTCTTCTTCTTCTTCTTCTTCTGTTTCTCCCTCTCCTTCTCCTTCTCCTTCTTCCTCTTCAAAAAATAACATCCCAGACCCAAAGATCTTGTATTTTCCTGCCAGAGAATGTGAACAGTTATATCTCAGGTTTCTCTTCATTACTGAGTCTACAGATAACCTAACACACTAGCCTAATTTGACTGCAGAATATGCTACAACAAGATAGTGCATCAAAGGATCACTGTAGCCCTTATCTCTGGCTTTCTTGGGGCTTATGTGTTTATCTCCTTTCTTAGCGATTTTAACCTCTAATAACAGTGCTGTAATTGTTATCAAAATATCATAGGGAAACAGCACATAATTGGAGTAATTGAAGCTGACTCATGTTCTGAATTATCTGCCATTTTAAAATAAGGGAGCTTTAATCCAGGGTACATTTTAATATTAAATTTAATGCTATTTTTCGGTGCTAGCATTTGTTAAACAAAGGCCAGTTATATTTATTCAGTTTCTTCTTTGAATAAATTATATGTGGAACATAATAAACTTTAGTACACTTCCCCCCCCCCCATTCAATTAGTTATCCTCTTTTAGAACTCCATTTCCCCCCAAAAAAAACTATACAATTCATTTGTGTATATCGAATATAGGGAGTTACCCATGTTGAACATTTTTGATGTTAACTTTATTACATGGTTACTACACGGACAGTTCCAATGGTGGGATTCAAATATGTGAACAGCCGGTTCTTTATGTGGATACCGCTTCCGGAAGTCCGTTCTGGGCCTGGGCAACAAAAAATTAGCTACCGGTTCTGCCGAAGTGGTGCGAACTGGCTGAATCCCACCACTGGACAGTTCTCTATAATTTTTATGACCACAATATTGAGGTGGTTTGCCACTATCTTCTGCAAGTTTTGATTTCATCTTCTTAATCTAACCTACAGTTGTGGCATTCCCTCAGTGCCGGATAGCTTGGGGCTCCAATGGGGAAGCATCACAGCGAAGGTGGTTGATGGATTAACAACAAATCCCATCTCCCCCTCCCCATCCTGCTCCCACATTCCCCATCTTTTAATTGGGCCGCGGTGTTTGGATTTTGCATGAACTTATTAATTTATTTAGTTTTTATCTTTTATGATTGTAAGCTACCTCGAGGTAAGATGTTTGGCTTATAAATTTTATAAGAAATAAAGAAAAAGTAAGTAAGTAAGTAAGTAAGTAAGTAAGTAAGTAAGTAAGTAAAGAAAGAAAGAAAGAAAGAAAGAAAGAAAGAAAGAAAGAAAGAAAGAGAAAGAGAGAAAGAAAGAAGAAGGGAGGGAGGGAGGGAGGGAGGGAGGGAAGGAGGAAGAGGAAGGAAGGAAGGAAGGAAGGAAGGAAGGGGAGGAAGGGAGGGAGGGAGGGAAGGAGGGAGGGAGGGAGGGAGAGAGGGAGGGAGGGAGGGAGAGGGAGATGATGGATGATGGAGGAAGGAAGGAAGGAAGGAAGGAAGGACGGAAGGAAGACAGGCAAAAGGAATCAAATGCCCTTTAGATATTAACTTCAGATCTTCTGAACTTTAGCTTCCATATTTTTTTGCCATAACGATGAGAAGTGATATCCAGAACATCTGGAGAGCATTAGATCGTCAAATTCTGATGTAGGGTTTAGATTGTCCTCAGCTCAAAACAGATTGGACTTACATTGCACCAACTGGACCATCACTTTCCAAATCTCTTAAGGCTGATTCAGGAATTATTGCCCATGGTTTCCCTAACCTTTACATGTCCCTACGGTCCATGATTTTAGAGGAATACTAGTCACAAGACAATATAATATTACAAAATCACATTTGCTCCCAAAATAATGTCTCCCTTTCAACAGCTTCCTCCAACTATTATTCTTTTATTGAATTAGTTCCCTTAAAACTATAATTGTACTTGATAAAATGTAATTGCTTTACATTTATCAAAATAAAATCACCAGCTGCTTATTACTAATCACAGACACCAGAATTAGGGATAATCCCAGAAGACGAAGTATACATTTAGATTGTCTGGCTTCTTTAGTAAAACTAAAGATAAAGGCAGTTTAAATTGTACATTATTTCCAAGCTCAGCCAATTTGAAACTTCCTAATCCAATCCAATCCAATCCAAAGGACTTAATCCAACACTAATCCTATTCATACACATTCACAAAGTGCTACATATTTTTGAATAGTCATCATCATAATATTAGGATTGGAATTCATCCCTCTACATATTTATGTTTGTAGAGGTCACCATATTAAAAGAGGAAACAGTAGATGTATCTACTTTTATTTAATTATTCATTTTATATATTTATATCCCGCCTTTATTATTTTGGCAAATAAATCAAATATATCCAATGCACCTTCTCCTTTCTATTTTCCCCACAACACATCGGTTGGGGTGAGAGAGAGAGTGACTGGCCCAAGATCACCCAGCTACCTTATATGCAAACTGACCTAATGTATACTTAACAGAATAACAGAGTTGAGATCTTCTAGTCCAACCCCCTGCTCAGGCAGGAAACCCTATAGCACTGCAGACAAATAGTTGTCCAATCTCTTCTTAAAAACCTTCAGTGTTGGAGCACCCATAACTTCTGGAGGCAAGCCATTTCACTGATTAATTGTTCTGTCAGGAAATTTCTCCTTAGTTCTAGGTTGCTTCTCTCCTTGAATAATAATAATAATAATAATAATAATAATAATAATAATAATAATAATAATAATAATAATAATAATAATAATAATAATAATAATAATAATAATAATAATAATAATAATAATAATAATAATAAAGTTGGAAGGGACCTTGGAGGTCATCGAGTCCAACCCCCTGCTCAGGCAGGAAACCCTACACCAAATGGCTGTCCAGTCTCTTCTTAAAAACTTCCAGTGTTGGAGCATTCACCGCTTCTGGAGGCAAGTTGTTCCACTGGTTAATTGTTCTAACTGTCAGGAAGTTTCTCCTCAGTTCCAGGTTGCTTCTCTCCTTGATTAGTTTCCATCTGTTGCTTCTTGTCCTGCCTTTAGGTGCTTTGGAGAATAGCTTGACTCCCTCTTCTTTGTGGCAGCCCCTGAGAGATTGGAAGACAGCTATCATGTCCCCCCTCGTCCTTCTCTTCATTAAACTAGACATACCCCATTTCAGCAACTGTTCCTTATATGTTTTAGCCTCCAGTCCCCTAATCATCTTTGTTGCTCTTCTCTGCACTCTTTCTAGGGTCTCAACATCTTTTTTACATCATGGTGACAAAACTGGATGCAGTATTCTAAGTGTAGCCTTACCAAGGCATTGTAAAGTGGTATTAATACTTCACGTGATCTTGATTCTATCCCTCTGTTAATGCAGCCCAGCATTATGTTGGCTTTTTTGGCAGCTGCAGCAAACGGCTGGCTCATATTTAAGTGATTGTCCACTAGGACTCCGAGATCCCTCTCACAGTTACTACTATTGAGCAAGGTACCCCCTATACTATACCTGTACATTTGGTTTTTCTTGCCTAGGTTGCTTCTCTCCTTGATTAGTTTCCATCCGTTGCTTCTTGTCCTGCCTTCAGGTGTTTTCGAGAATAGCTTGACTCCCTCTTCTTTGTGTCAGCCCCAGAGACATTGGAAGACTGCTATCATGTCACCCCTCGTCCTTCTCTTCATTAAAGTAGACATACCCAATCCCAGCAATTGTTCTTTAGATGTTTTAGCCTCCAATCCCCTAATCATCTTTGTTGCTCTCTCTGCACTCTTTCTAAATTCTCAATATCATTTTTACATTGTGGCGACCAAAACTGGATGCAGTATTCCAAGTGTGGCCTTACCAAGACATTGTAAAGTGGTATTAACACTTCACGTGACCTTGATTCTATCCCTCTGTTAATGCAGCCTAGGACTGCGTTGGTTCTTTTTGGCAGCTTGGATTATTATCCCAACAGAAATAAAACTGTCTTCCAGCTTTGTGTACCTCTGTAGTTTGTGAGGCCGGATTAAAAAAATGTGGACTAAATAAATAATAACACAAATTATTATTATTATTATTATTATTTAAAAAATACTTTTTAGGAAAAAATGTATTCCAGGTGGAAGAATAAGTCATATTTCTGAGAGTCCCAAATATAATTGGAGCATTTCTTTTGTTTTTAAGACAGCTGGACATACCTTACAAAAAATAATTATACTCCCAGATCCTAATAAAAGAACACACGGGGGTCAAAAAGTTGCAGGTATGCTCAACTAAACCTTGACTGCTAATGGAAGACATAAAACTATTGTCTTGAAAGATAGAGCCAACTTTCTATCGTTCCCTGGTGCATTGTGATTTGACTTCTATTTTCTTAAAGTGAGAATCACGGTAGGGTGTAATGCATCTGGAGGTCATTAAAATGAAACGTTGTAATTTCCGAGTACAGAGAAGGTAACAAGATTGACTTTGTTATGTGCAAAGTGGGGCAGCCTAATTGCCCAGTTACTACAGATGGATTTCAAAAAAAGTCAAGAACGTTGTGCAGAAGATCGATGATGGGTATCGAGCAATCTAACATCCAAAAAAAGGATAATTACGAAGCACCGTGCAGTTGTGCCTTTTGAACTGTGGTGTTTTGAGATGGCATGTAGCATTATTAGCACAATTTCGTATGTGTGGTTTGGCTGAGATATTGGTATCCAATGGATAACGTTTGTGTTCTATCTGGGGAAAAAATTGTATTCACTTTTCTGCTCAGTCCCAAAGGAGGCAACTAGACTTTCTTATTTTTTTCTTTGAAGGCGTTTCGCTTCTCATCCAAGAAGCTTCTTCAGCTCTGACTGGATGGCGGGGAATGGAAGGATTTATACTCCTTTCAGACAGCTGGTCATTTGCATTCCTTTAGAGAGTCATTGAGGCCACTTGGAGGTTCACCTGTGTCTTCAGGATCACCTGAGTAGTGCAAATTGTTGACCCGGACTTAGGGGACAGTATCAATTGTGAATATGTGCAGATGGCCCCGCTATCTCTGGCTACTTGCAGAACCATGAATGCAAGGTCATAAAAGGACAGCAAAGGAAACATCCAATATCCTAACCCACCCGGGAACATATGGTGTCTTGGGGAAACACCCAAAAGGGAACATTTTTAGCTACTTCTTCTTTCTTCTTTCTTATCTACAGTGTGCCAGCCTTAAAGGGCAAAGTCTTTATCTTATGTGTGTCAGCTTTGCTGGGTGAATTGCTTATGTAATCAAAGAAGGTATAAAAATAAGGTTTTTCTGATATTTGGGGCTTTTTCCTCTCTTTTAGAGAAGCCCGTCTTTGTTCAGCTGAATAAAAACGTAAAGCTTGAAGGCAGCTTCTGGTTTCCTGTATTTTTTTTATCAAGCAAAACCTCAGAACCTGCACAGCAAAATGGGTGTGTGGAGCCTTCTTGGCTGCGGGATGTTTTCTGCCCTGTGTTCCTTCACTGCTGGAGACAGGCGCAGGTTGTTGGGGATGAGTCTGTGTTGTCTACATGCACTTTAGTTTGAGATGCAGACAACACAGACTCATCCCCAACAGCCTGTGCCTGTCTCCAGCAGTGAAGAGACACAGGGCAGAAAACATCCTGCAGCCAAGAAGGCTCCACACACATTTGCACTGCTCAGGTGACCCTAAGGACACAGGTAAACCTCCAAGTGGCATCAACGACTCTGTCTAAAAGAATGCAAATGACCAGCTGTCTGCAAGGAGTATAAATCCTCCCATTCCCCACCATCCCAGTCAGAGCTGAAGAAGCTTCTTGGATGAGAAGTGAAACGTCTTCCAAGAAAAAACAAGAAAGTCCAGTTGCCTCCTGAAAAAAGCACCTTTGGGATGACCATACCTGGATGGCTGAGAAATGTCTCTATAGACATTTTCTGCTCAGTGATAAAACTCTGTCTGTAAAGGTGATTCATGCAATATTGTTGTAAGTTGCAAAGTCGTGTCTGACCCATCGCGACCCCATGGACAACATTCCTCCAGGCCTTCCTGTCCTCTACCATCTTCTGGAGTCCATTTAAGCTCACGGCGACTGCTTCAGTGACTCCATCCAGCCACCTCTTTCTCTGTCGTCCCCTTCTTCTATTGCCCTCAATCTTTCCCAGCATTAGGCTCTTCTCCAGTGAGTCCTTCCTTCTCATTAGGTGGCCAAAGTACTTGAGTTTCAACTTCAGGATCTGGCCTTCTAAGGAGCAGTCAGGGTTGATCTCCTCTAGGACTGACTGGTTTGATCGCCTTGCACTCCACGGGACTCGCAGGAGTCTTCTCCAGCACCATAGTTCAAAGGCCTCAATACTTTGGCGCTCAGCCTTTCTTGTGGTCCAGCTTTCGCAGCCATACATTGCAACTGGGAAAACCATGGCCTTGACAATACGTACTTTTGTAATATACTATACATTATATATATATATATATACTGTATACTACAAACCAAATCTAACTTGAATCGTGTCTTCCTAACTCTACTAAAACTGTGTAATACATGTGTTTGTTCCTGCATTCACAGCTTAACATGTTCTAGGAATGAGTCTAAGTGTATAGTATGTGAAGAAATCCATCATCGGTGAGCTACTGAACTTGCTATTGCAACTGACTATTTATAGTACTAAATATTGTATAATATTTGAAGTGAGGAGGATCCTTTTTTGATAAGGCATCACTCTGACCTCAGTAGATTTGCTATTCGCTGCCCAAATGAAGTCTTCATTTGTTTTCTGACTGAGCAGAACTGGACTCTCTAGGTGATATTTTACAAGGTACGTGGCTTTCCTCGATTTCTTTTTTTAAAATGATGAAAACTGTTTTCTCTGTTCAATGTATGCCTTTCTGAGGATTACAAAGGTGGCTGAACTCCCTGGGAAGATGTAGAATACCGTAGACGGCAGAGCCGTTTCAAGGTAAAAATACTCCAGAGCATACACGTCTACAATAAATGCAACTGACAACCAGCAGATTTTCATTTGCGTTGACTACTAAACTGTGAAAATTGTGCACTGTTTATGCAAAACTGCTTGTTTAAGACAGATGAACTGCCAAAGTCGCTAGTCTTTAGGTGCCGGGGGTATGCCAATTCTGTGTCTAAAAACATGGCAATGAGACAGCAAGGACTGCCACATTACTGGCTGTTTGACTTTCAAATTATCCCCAATGCCCCTTAACACCCAGCCCGCTTTTCCCTTACTTTGTTCTCAATGTGTGTGATGCAACTCTCAAATGTCTTTAAGGATTCTCCATGGTCTGGGCTGCGAAATGAATGCTAGTAGGTAGAGCAAACAGTCTTTGAAATGCAGCTTAGGCAAGCAGGGGAGGTATCTTCTATATGAAATATGAGCAAATTATGTACAGGTACATCTGGTTTTGCTTTATCACACTTTGCTGGTACTGATGATGTTAATGAAACATCTGCAAGAAAACCTCCAAGTTCAGAGAGCATCAGTGATCCCACAGTTGGGATACAAATGTTCTCTTCCATCAGTGCTGATAATATCCTTCCAAAGTTGTCTATCCAGATGAGGAAGATTTGATTGAATTTAATCTGTTCTGCAATAAACACAACTAAACCGACTGCCTGGGATGATATGTAGCATTAGAATTTGATTTTGTTTTGTTTTCTGTTGATAAGATAGCTACATTAGTTTCCTAATTGCTCTGCTTCATCCTCGCATAATGGGGGGGAGTGATTATGACATTTAGTCATCTGGAGTCTTTGAAATTAAAAATAGCAGGGTAACAAGAATGTTTCCATGTTTAATCTTGGAAATGAGCATTGTTGCAGATTCTGCGTGCATTTCCTGATGCTCCAATTCATCCTGGGCTCATTTTCTCAAATTTGGATGTTTGATTTCTTCCCAATAATCTCAACAGAAAGGTAGACTTTTATTCCTTGAATATATTGGTTGAACCAAAACTACAGGATATGGAATAAAACCGTTTTTGCCCCTTACAGCTATTGTTAAGGATGAAACTTTGACAGCTATGTGCCTCTGCATTTCAACTTTAGATTAAGAGGGGGGGGGGGAACATGTTACTTTCAAGTGGGTAGATGGAGAAACAAAACTTCTTCAATTTAGCTGCAGACCGTGAGACCTTGAAGCCTTGTCAAGGACACCAAGAACAGGTGTGGATTTGAAGCAGATGGTTCCCATAACAAAGTGGACTTGTTGATATGGATTATGTAAGACATTGGGAGTTTGGCTGGGAAAACTATTGTTTAAGTCTATGAGTTGGTATTGGAACCTCAAAGTTAGTTTTGCTTTGACATAACCATACAGTGTATTCAATAAACAGTAAGATTTTTGGAAATGGAATGAACTTGTAGTTTTATTTGGATTCTTGAGCTGGATGCCGGCAGCAATGTTTTTTCCTCCCATCCTTTTCTCCAGCACTAGTCTAATTTTCTCAAATTTATGCATGCAAGCAGAGCAGTAATACATTTAGAGGTCTGGCTTGGTTATTTAGCATTTACCATGGCATAAAACATTAATAGCAGAGGCTATGCATGAAATTTCCAAATTAATGGGAATAAATGTCGCATTCGCCCTATTGCATAAAACTAAAGCCATTGACTGTAACATGTTCTAGAAAAAGAAGGTAGCTTCAGATGGTCTTCTGCAGTGACCTCTGTAGGTGAGGTAAAAAAACTGGAGTGAAGTTTCATCTTGACTTTTTTGATCTTCTATGGGTATCCCTGGCCCATGCCTTTTCATAGGCAACATTATTACATTTACATTACATTTCTTTATTAATTAAAAAGAGCAAAATGGAATCCCCATGTTCTTTATTGATGTTATTTTGTGAAAACAGTATAAAAAGTTCTTCCCAAGGTGCTTTTCCAAAAGGCAACCGGATTTTCTTGTTTTTCCTTGAAGATGTTTCCCTTCTCATCCAAGAAGCTTCTTCTGAATTGAAGCAGCTTCTTAGATGAGAAACAAAACATCTTTAAGGAAATACAAAGCCCAGCTGCTTTTTGAAAAAGCACCTTTGGGGCAATCATGATCTGGATGACTGAGAATCTCCATAGACATTTAGTCCAAAAAGTTTGGAATAATTTATTTCTCATTCTTTATAGGAGAAGTAGGGTGTGCTGCAGCTTTGTGTGTCTTTTTCAGCTTTCTTATATTTAGACATTATTGAAAAACAGAGAAAGGACTTCCGGTTCCAGTTTGCAGCATCTGCGGTTGTACGAAGAGTCTTCTCTCTTGGCTGACCGGTTTCCCCCCGCCGGTAGATCCTGGACAGGGTCGAAAGTCGCCCTGGAGGGGCGACCACCACTGAGGAGGACACTCGTCGACTGCGGAGGGAGCAGCAGCACCCTCCGCAGTCCGAGACAGCTCCTTTGGGCCGACGGGGAAAAGATCGGCCATTAACATGGCCGATCATCTAGCTGCTCCAGCCGAAAGTCACAAGAACAGCTAAGCGAAAAGAACCACCGTGGATGATCCGGGTGAGACCTTTCCCTCCCTCTTTGTACCCTACCTACCTTCCTGTGAAAAGCTTTTGGAATTATTTCCCTACTTTAAGAGAGCAGCGTTCGGATACTTGGGAAAACGAGAAAAATAATTAATTTTTACTGACTATTTGAGTTGCTGGATTTCGGGGATCCTGAAAAAACTTTTCCTGTGAAGATGGATTTTCTTGCTTTCTGCCTGCTTGTCCTTAGCTTAGCTTTTAGGGAGGGGGTGGAGTGTTTTTTCCCCTCCCCCCTTCTGTATATAAGCGTGGTTTAAGCTATTTTATTTGAACTTACTTCTTTAAAGATATTTTTCTACGTTTAAAAAAAAAAGCCATTTTAACTGTATTGTTTATTTTAAAACTTTTTCCCCCTGCATTTTGGGCTGTCTTTTGCGGTTCAAAGCCTTGGTAATAAAGTATCCATTTTAAGCTGAGAACTTTCACTTCCCTATCTCTGGTGTGTATTCAGGTTACAACTTGGCGCTACGCCCAGACACTTGGCTGTATGCCCAGACATTCTTATCTGATTTTGAAATCAGCTGAGAAGGTGTTTTTTTTTCTGTTGTCCTTTTCTGTCTCCCATTAGTTTAACTTGACTTTACAGTACAAATTATATATTTTAGATATATGGACCTTCCCCCCCCCTCTGGATTATAAACATAAGAATTGACTTTCAAGGCACCTTTTTTTATTATTATTCTGGATTATAAATTGGATATTTTTTTATAATATTGACTTTGGTTTTTTCTGGTTTTTTCTCCTTGTCTTGCTTGGCCTTTTTGCTCTTTTTTATTTCTGTTTGGATATTATATTTTATATTATCCCTATTATAGAATTTTTACCGTTGTAGTTACCTTCCAAACTGAATCTTCATCAAAAAACTAAGGTTATTCCATTATTGAAATGGAATTTTACCCACAACTTGGCTATGGACTTAGACTAGAGAAAATTTTGGAACTTAAAGAACAATTTAGAATGAACATTAAAGATGATGCTCCAGAACTAAAAATTTAATCTCAAACTCTGACTGATCAATTTATAGACCAAGGAAGAACAGAGGAAGAACAGATCAACCCCAAAGAGGCCGGCATGCAACTACATGCACAACTTAATGAGATGGAGGAAATATATTCACAATCTATTGGTAAACGGATGTTGGGAAGAATTCACGAATTTACTGAACAAGTGAATGCTAGAATAGATGCTTTTATTACAAAACTTCAAATTGACTTCCAGACTCCAACTGACTACCCTACAATTCAAACAACAATAGAAGAGGAACAAATCAACACAGAGGAAGATATCATATCTCATATACAAGTTATGGAGAATCATGATGACCAAAGGTGGATTTCAATTAAAACATTAACAACATTAAAAGCAACAGGAATTGATTTGCAAATACAAGGCATCGAGAACTGTGATAACATGGATAATCAACGAATAACTACCACACTGAACAAGACTGACTATATAATGCAGACAATATTGGAAAAAAGAGAAGAGAAATATGATCAGACTGAATTGTTGAGAAATATACATAATCAAATATTAAGATTTAATGAGTCAGAGGCTCTTTTGTGGAAACCTGCTTGGCACAAAAAGAAAGCTAGAATTAGGTTTAAAAATAAGAGTTAAAACTTTATCTGACGGGTTAAAAAGGCTTTTAGAGATTTTGACTGAGTTAATACTACTGAGATGAAAATTATTGATTTGACTATGGTTGGGAAATGTAATATGGGAAAAAAAAATTTTGTTGTTGTTTTAATAATAACATTCTTTACATATAACATTATACTTTTATAAAAATCATATTACTTTTATATATAACATACACTTACGCATCTATAACTTAATTTTTTTATAATTCCTTACTTTTCTTTATAAATTACATTTTATTTTTTCTTTCATATCTTCTTTATCTTATCTTTTTCTCTTTTCTTATTAAACAAAAAAGTTAATAGAAGAAGAAATAGAATACAGACCTGAAAAGAAATAAGAAGGTGTTTTGTGGATATAGAAAGCTAGAATTAGGTTTAAAAATGAGTTAAAACTTTACCTGATGGGTTAAAAAGGCTTTCAGAGATTGTGACTGAGTTAAGACTATTGAGATGAAAATTATTGATCTGACCATGGTTGGGAAATGTAATATGGAATAAGAAATAGAATCTAATTGGGAAGTATAAATAGAATGGTTGGAATGGTTGGAATAATATGTACATTTAGAAACAATTTATATTTTACGAAATAAGGGAAATTGGATACCCGAAGTGTAAACTATGTGTTTATTTAAGGCTAAATTGGAATATGGTAATTGTAAGTTAGTTAAGCTTGAAAACAGGATTTGATTTGATAGAGGTGAATATTGATATTTTTTTCTGATTGACTAAATTTTATTTAGAAGTGTATTAATTCGATTCTGTTATATCAATTGAGGGAAATAGAGGGAACTTTTAAAGAATTAACTTGAACTATATATGTATGATTATGTTTCTCTCTTTCTTATATGGATGATTGCTTACCCTATCTCCACGATGATTCTTAAACACTTTGATGTAAAACCCAAAAAAACCAATAAAACTTGTTATAATAATAATAATAATAAAAAAAAAACAGAGAAAGCTCTGAACTACTTCCCCACATTATTAAATATCATCATTTGTTGCTATATTTGATGAGTTGACTTGCCCGTAGGAGTCACAGCACAAGAGCCAAGATGTAGGGCCATATGCTCCTCCTTAGTAGATATTATTTATTTTTAAACTGATTCTTGCAAATAAGATTTCATTACCATGTATTCATTCGTTCGTTCGTTCGTTCGTTCGTTCGTTCGTTCGTTTGGTTTATTAGTTGAGTCAACTACAATGTCCAAACTGTATAATTGCAGACATATATGTGTACACACACAAACACAGTTATAGATAGATATTCTTGAAGTGACCCCAGGAAAAAACACACCAGAAACTCAGAAGCATGGGGATTGGTGGGGAGAATCTAATCTCTGGGGTATTGATGTGCCTGAGAAAGGGACCACATCAGAATAGACTCAAACCATGAATTCCTGCAGATGATATCATATCAAGCTGTGATTGTTGTCACCTGATGGGGTGGGAGTTTATTGGGTTTTGTATTTGAAGTTTTATTTCTGTAATGCTGCCCAGAGTCATGTGAGTTGGGCGGCCATCTAAATTTTCTTAATAAATAAAGTTCTCTACTTCTTAAAGGATGGTGAGACTATAGGATAGGATAGGATAGGATAGGATAGGAGAGAAGAGAAAGGAAGAGAAGAGAAGAGAAGAGAAGAGAAGAGAAGAGAAGAGAAGAAAAGAGAAGAGAAGAGAAGAGAAAAAAAGAAAAGAGAAGAGAAGAGAAGAGAAGAGAAGAGAAGAGAAGAGAAGAGAAGAGAAGAAAAGAGAAGAGAAGAGAAGAGAAAAAAAGAAAAGAGAAGAGAAGAGAAGAGTTGGAAGGGACCTTGGAGGTCTTCTAGTCCAACCCCCTGCTAAAGCAGGAAACCCTATACCATTTCAGACAAATGGTTGTCCAGTCTCTTCTTCTGGAGGCAGGTTATTCCACTGATTAATTGTTCTCACTGTCAATGAGAAATTTCTTCTTAGTTCTAGGTTGCTTCTCTCCTATCGTGTCACCCCTCGTCCTTGTTTTTGATAAACTAGACATACCCAATTCCAGCAACCGCTCTTTATATGTTTTAGCCTCCAGTCCCCTAATCATCTTTGTTGCTCTTCTCTGCACTCTTTCTAGGGTCTCAACATCTTTTTACATCGTGGGGACCAAAACTGGATGCAGTATTCCAAGTGTGGCCTTACCAAGGCATTGTAAAGTGGTATTAGCAATTCACATGATCTTGATGGCCCCATAGACATCAACATCTGAAGAACTTTAAAAGTGACTGTCAAAATCTGCACATGGAAGCACACTAGGAACCAGTGTAGGTCTTAAAGTGGTAGCGTTCTATGGGTGAACTGACCCACTTCACTGCATTGTCTCCTTATGGATACTAAGAATTGTTCCTCAAGGGTGGTCTTCATCTCAATGGGGAACAGATTTGACACAGTGAAAAACTCAGCACTACGTGTATCTTTTTCTCTGCCTTCATGTCCACTCAGGGATCCAGATCCAAATTGACCCATGAGCTGAAAGTCTTCTTCATTGCACTAAAGATGTATCCACTTGCATTCTTTTTTTTCTTTTTTCTTTTTTGCAACCTTCCAACTTGTCCATCCAAAAAAGCGAGGACTTTTCTCCCTCCAAGCCTTTTCTGGGGAGAAAAAAAAAGGGACTAATGAAAATTAGCATTCCGAGAGTATTTCCAGCAGCTGCCACCAGAAAAAGAAACTGATTAGTAGTTTGGACAGAGCTAACTCTGTAAATTATCAAACAAATTTCTTCCGAAGCCTCCATTTGCGTATATGAAAATTACAATTTGAACATCACACTTAGAGCGCATTAATCAACTTCATTCTTTGTTTTTATGGGTAATGAGGCTTTACAGAAAGGTAGCCAGCTTTCTAAATAAAGTTGCTTTGGCAAAATGAATTTAAAAGCATTCACTGTGTGTTCTTGTTTCTTTTTTCCCCCTCTCCTCTTTCCTCCCTTTTTTAAAAAATATAATTCACTGACAGGTGGCTGAGCAGACTGCAGAGTTAAGCTGCCATTTCATAAAAATATAGTATCAACCAGGACAGGAGAAAAGGCAGTCTAGAGTTAGTTTTCTTGACTTCTTTTTTTTTTTTTACATTATTGATTTTTAACTCATTCTCAGAGATCCTGCCTTGTAATTGGGAAAGCGTGAGAAGCTTCAGACTCTTTAATGCTTATATCTTGCTATCTTTTGTCTCTGCTACCCTCCTTTAAGTCTTTTTGTAGCGTTGATTGTGAAAAGGACAGCTTTCGCCTGATTTCAGCTGTGAGGTGGTTCAGGTGGATAACAGCTACCTGTATGTGTGTGTTTGTGTGTGTGTTCCTCTCTCTCTCTCTCTCTCTCTGTGTGTGTGTGTGTGTGTGTTCCTCTCTCTCTCTCTCTCTCTCTGTGTGTGTCTCTCTCTCTCTCTCTCTCTCCTCTATCTCTCTGTTCCTCTCTCTCTCTGTGCTCTCTCTGTTCCTCTCTCTCTCTCTCTCTCTCTCTCTCTCTCTCTCTCTCTCTCTCTCTCTCTCTCTCTCTCTCTCTCTCTGTGTGTGTGTGTGTGTGTTCTGTCTTGTGCAGAGATTATTAAATGTTGGGAAGAACCGGGCATCTGCATTTGCTTCCGTTAGAATGGCTGGAAGGAAGGAGAGACAACATTTTAAGGCATTGATCCAAGTGACAGTTTCCCTTCATTGACTAGGAGTTCGGGAGACTCTTATTTATTTAAAATGGAATGTTTATTTCTGTCTCCTTAAATTACAGTTTTGACTGGATAGAGGGGTTTGGACATGAGGCAGAGAGGGATGGGGTGGGGGGTGGGGGGTTGAGGCAGATGGTAAGCTACATTTTAGCTCCAGTTTGTATGTGTGGGTAAAAGGCCTTCTATAGGCACCATAGCATAAAAAGCCCAGTCATCAAATAATATTGTCACATGAGGTGGCAATAGGAAAGGGAAAGAGATGGGGAAATTCCCTGAAGTCACCAGGAGCTGAACTGTACTTGAAGGAGATGATCTCTTACCTGGTCTCAGAGTCAGGTGCCTTTGGCTTTCAGGGAAAACACAAATCTGCAATGGGCCAGCGGATAAAATCCACGTTATTCTGCAGAATCTGGAAGGGAAGGTTTGATGGAAACAGCATCACAGTGATGCGATGTAAGGATCACCACCCCTCTGAAATTGGAAGCTGTCCTGTGTCATTGCATGCCTGGGCTAAAGGGGTCGTGTGTACATTTCACTGGCTCGGGTGAAGAGCATCACCAGTTCCCTGTGTGCTATCAAGTGCAAGTTATGGATGTCACCTTTAAAGTTGCTCATGCTTTAATACACACCAGGGGTTTCTGCCCGCCAGTGACTAGCACTGATGATGTTACTTAGTTTGGGTCAGGGGTCTTCAAACTTGGCCCTTTTATGACTTGTGGACTTCAACTCCCAGAATTCCTCAGCCAGCGTGCTGATTTGAAGTCCACAAGTCATAAAAGGGCCAAGTCTGAAGACCCCTGGTTTGGGTAATGAAACGTCTGCAAGAAAACAACCAAGCTCAGAGAGCACCAAGGATCCTACAGTCTTCCACCTCCTCCTCCTCCTCCTCCTCCTCCTCCTCCTCCTCCTCCACTCTACACCCCTTCCCTTCTCCCCATGGTGGCGCAGTGGTTAGAATGCAGTATTGCAGCCTAACTCTGCCCACAGCCAGCAGTTCGATCCTGACCAGCTCAAGATTGACTCATCCTTCCATCCTTCCGAGGTCGGTAAAATGAGGACCCACATTGTTGGGGGGCAAGATGCTGACTCTGCAAACCGCTTAGAGAGGGCTGTAAAGCACAGCAAAGCGGTATATAAGTCTAAGTGCTATGGCTATTGGTATTACCGTTTTGTTCACTGTGCTCAGATGAATGGGCTTTGAAAGCCATCACCATAGACAGCACCAGGTTGTACATTCTGCTGAGATTAATGCGGAGAAGCAATCGAGTGAGCTGATGAAGTGAGAAAGCAGTCCTTTCAGACCGGTGCTGTTAAAACAGGATCTCAGTCAGAAGAAATGTGAGTATCAAAATGGAAAGGGGCTGAATATGTCAGATTCGAAGACGTGAAGGTCACAGGTAGGATATAATGCAAAGCTATAGAAGCTACATTTGTCTAAAGACAAAAAAGGACTGGAGCAATAAGGAGAAAGGACTCTTATAAGCCAGAATACTGAGAGGAGTAATAGAGTTTCAGATGGATGGCACATATTTTTTAGCTGACAACAATTGGCCTCCTTATTTTATTATTGAATTTGTTCCAATGAATATTTAGCTCCTTGATATATGGGTGTCCAACTTTATATATGTGTTATCCAAATAACTGTGGATGATTTGTGTTGTTTTTATTTGTTAGAAAGTCCAGTTGCCTCCTGCAAAAGCACCTTTGGGACAACCATGACCTGGATGACGGAGAATCTCCACAGACATTAATCTGTCTTTCTCCCAGGGATTCAGTATAGTGTATATGTTACTTAATGCTACTTGAAGGCATCAAGAGATATTGTGTGGCTGACTGTGGTTTGTCTCCATGCTAGTTTTATAATCCCTATAAAGACAAGTCTTCTCGCCCTTTTCTTCTCCTACAACCTCCTGTATCCCTCTTTTCCCTACAGAAAACTTCACAGGTTTGGTGAGGTTGCTGAAAATTATGGGCTGCAGGGCAAAAAAAAAAAAAAAATGCACGGAAGGGAATTATATTCCAGGAACAATCAGTTTGAATTTTATCAGGTACCTGCTGAGAATTGTGCCATTGCTGGTCTAGGAGTTTTAAATACAAACAGTACAATTGCTGCACGGTTTCCAGAGCCTTAAAACTCCTGAAGCTGCCTCTCCCAGTTGAAAACCATTCAAACAAGTCCCAATCTATTTCTTCTTTCTTTGCCTTTGAACAACACATACTTAAATTGCTGGAACGAGTTTCTTAATCTTCAGCCATCTGATTACAAGAGAATGGTACCTCTTAGATACAAGGAAAGTCTGATTGCCCATTCAGTAATATTCATTTTCCACGGCCAAATCATGACCAATGTTTTTTCCAAAACAAAAGGGCAAAAGTCCCTCACCCACAAAAGCCACTCAAGGTCTCAGAGAAGCTGTCTTAAGCTCACACAACCTCTTGTTAAAGAGCCTTAGATGGACTATAGAAACGTGGGACGAAAGTTAAAATTTTCAGAGAAAAATATTATCTTGAATTACATGTATTCAATTCAATTCAGTTCAGTCCACGTCCCACCTTTCTTATTTTTACAAAAAACTCAAGGGGGTGAACATATCCAAACACATCTTCCTCCTCATATTTTCCCCACAATAACAACCCTGTGAGGTGAGTTGGGCTGAGAGAGACTGGCCCAAGGTCACCTAGTTGGCATTTATGACTAAGTAGGACTAGAACACACTATCTCCTAGTTTCTAGCCGGATGCCTTAAATATATACCTAGTACTGTATGTGGAATTGAAGAACAGGACACCTGGATTGATTCTCTTCTCTCTTCTTTTTCGGTAGCTAAAAACTGATTTTGCAAGATTGGAAATATAAATATATGGCTCATTCACTCAATGGATTGAGGAACTGATCAAGAGATAGATAGATAGATAGATAGATAGATAGACAGACAGACAGACAGACAGACAGACAGACAGACAGACAGACAGACAGACAGACAGACAGACAGACAGACAGACAGACAGACATAGACATAGATAGATAGATAGATAGATAGATAGATAGATAGATAGATAGATAGATAGATAGATAGATAGATAGATAGATAGATACAGCAGATAGAGATAGATAGAGATAGATAAACAGAGATAGATAGATAGATAGATAGAGATAGACAGAGATAGATAGATAGAGATAGAGATAGAGATAGAGATAGAGATAGATAGATAGATAGATAGATAGATAGATAGATAGAGACAGACAGACAGACAGACAGACAGACAGACATAGATAGACAGACAGACATAGATAGATAGATAGATACAGTAGATAGAGATAGAGATAGAGATAGAGATAGAGAGAGATAGAGATAGATAGATAGAGATAGATAGGTAAACAGAGATAGATAGATAGATAGATAGATAGAGATAGACAGAGATAGATAGATAGAGATAGATAGGTAAACAGAGATAGATAGATAGATAGATAGATAGATAGAGATAGACAGAGATAGATAGATAGAGATAGATAGAGATAGAGATAGATAGATAGATAGATAGATAGATAGATAGATAGATAGATAGATAGATAGATAGATAGATAGATAGATAGATAGATAGATAGATAGATAGATAGATAGATAGATAGATAGATAGATAGATAGATAGAACCTTTATTGTCATTTTTTACTGTGGACACATTGGCACACATTAAAAATGAAATTTAGTTGCTTGCTCTCAAAAGTGTACCCATACTTCCTACCTATGAGAAGATTGCCTATAGACATACAAGTTGTACAGAGAAGCATAATGAAACGCAGAATTCATTTATACAAAATACGGTAGGTTAAAAAGAGAACGATAGTTACATAAATGTATTAGAAAGTAACATGCATGTACTTGAATAATATTTACATTAGCTAAATATATACTAAACAGAACTGTAACTGTTAATTGCTGCAGTGATGTATTATACTTGGGTTCCTTTTTGTTTTTCTCTTACATTTTTTCATTTTAAGCCTTTTTTATGTGTAGGTGTTGTATGTGTGTTGCATTCTAAGTGATTTCCTTTTGTTTCCTTTTTCTGTTATTTTTCAAAAAGCAATAAAAGAAAATAATAATAATAAAAAAAACCAAAGGAACCTCAGAGAGTTCTGCATTTCACCACGTGATCCTTCAGAGGCAGCTGGGAAATTGGAAACACACTTTTTCTGAAATGTCTTCTACCTGTTTATCCCACCAGAGCAGAAAGTCATTCCCATCGCAGTTTTGAATTGCAGTGGGTTCTTCTTAAGTCATCATCTTGTAAGATACATTTTTCTTCTTTTTTCGTCATGCCTTTCCATCCCTTGGCATCTTCCTTAGCAGTTTATACTTCCTGATTGGAAAACTATCTTACTATGTTATGAGATTTTAGAGCAGCATGAGGCCTTAGTGGAGAAGATGTTCACTTCCTACTCGGAAGGTTGAGAGTTCAATCTTAGGTAGCAGCAGATGTTTCTCTCTCAGGGAGCACAGAGAAAAAATCTGCTGGCAACTCTGCATAGGCGTCAGGAAGGGCACCTGACTAGTAAATACTTGATTCCACCCAATTGCCCTGACTTGACCCCAAATCAAGGACCTATGGCAGTGATGGCGAACCTTTTAGAGACCGAGTGCCCAAACTGCAACCCAAAACCCACTTATGCATCGTCGAGTGCCGGGTGGGTGTGGCCAATTGGGTGGGTGTGGCCAATTGGGTGGGTGTGGCCAATTGGGTGGCCGTGGCTGCGGTGGTAACGGCAGACTGGGTGGGACTAAAAAGTTCAATCAATCAATTCCAACTTTGCAAGATCTTTTTTTTTTCTGCGAGAAGTTGAAATTGACTGATTGAACCTTTTTTTTTTTTTGCACACGGCGGCGGAGGCCTAAAGCGAAAAGATTTTATAAAACCCAGCTGAAGGCCTAGGACTGGGGCGACAGCACGTGTGCCCACAGAGAGGGCTCTGTGCCCCGCCTCTGGCACCCGTGCCATAGGTTTGCCACCACTGACCTATGGGTTGTAAAAAGGAGACAAATGTTATCAGATTTTAGTGGAGTGAGGAAGCTAAAATGCTGCAGGCAACGAGACACAGGACTTTATGTAGCCTCTTTCAGTGAAAGTCCAGGAATTCAAGCCTCTTTCAGTGAGTACATTATTGCCATGTTCTTTTTCTTTGTTCAATCAATCAATCAATCAATCAATCAATCAATCAATCAATCAATCAATCAATCAATCAATCAATGAAAACACGGATGCATTCTTTTACCTCAAAATAATATACATTTTTTTTTTGTTCAGAACTAATTGGAATCTGCAACATTTTTCTCATTGTATAGTCCACCAATGATAAGAAAGAATTTTGTTTGTAACTCCCTTTCCTACTTTCCATGTTGGATATGATTGATCAAAAAAGCTAAACAGGGTTGGTTCTACTTGAATGGGGGAACCTTAGGGTATTTCAGGACTGTAAGCTAGTCTCAGATGTTGGAAGAATTTCCTGGAAGAAGCAACAACAATCAGTTATTCATACCGATATCGAGACAGCCACTTAGATGTGTGTCCATGTTGTTATCAACAGTTGACTTAAGGGATTCTCTACTTGTTTGGCATCTATCAAGGGAGGATGTGTTCAAGTTCTTCTTTGTTCTTCCATTTCCTTTCCTCTTCTTCCATTCTCTCTCTTCTCTTTATTTTATTTCTCTCCTGTCAATTTTTTGGATGCCGTGTGTTTTGGGAATATGTATGACATTTATGTCACACGTTTACATTCATACACGTATGAACATACATGACATTTCACAAGCCATTTCTTTCAACCACATATATTCCTGAACCTTTTCATCCTCGCCCTCCTTTATCTGAAGGAGCATCAGAACGCAAATATTAAACTGCTGATAAAAGGAAGGAAATAGCAGGAATAAGAATCATGATTACGACAAATTAAAATAGCAACAAAACAGCAGGAACCCAATAGCAGATCTTAGGATTAAATAAAAATACAACCGCGTTGCTGACAGGAAAAAAAAAAAGCAGAAACAAGAAAGGAAGACTTTGCTGTATCGAATTCCTGATGACACTGCTGTGCAGTCACTGTTTCCTGTTACAGCAGCCACCTGCGTTGGATATTTCATTGAAAAAGGAAGCTTCGAAGTATCAAATTTTGGGATTCCTGTAGGGAATTGTAGAAAGGGAGGAAGGTGTAAAGAACCAACCAGTTACTAATGTGATTACTAGCAGAGACACAATAGTGGAGCACCATGCAATGGGAAGACGAAAAATCAAAATGGCAGCTTTAAGACAGAACAACAACAACAAAAAAACAGGAATGGCTTTTGATTGCATTATTGGATCCACCGTTTTAAATGTTTTCACACATACCTGCAACACACACACACCTGCAACAGGGCAAAATCAACTCATTCATTAATACCACTTTACAATGCCTTGGTAAGGCCACACTTGGAATACTGCATCCAGTTTTGGTCACCACGGTGTAAAAAAGATGCTGAGACTCTAGAAAGAGTACAGAGAAGAGCAACAAAGATGATTAGGGGACCGGAGGCTAAAACATATAAGGAACAGTTGCTGGAATTGGGTATGTCTAGCTTAACGAAGAGAAGGATGAGGGGTGACATGATAGCAGTGTTCCAAAGTGCCACAAAGAAGAGGGAGTCAAGCTATTCTCCAAAGCGCCTGAAGGCAGGACAAGAAGCAATGGATGGAAATTAATCAAGGAGAGAAGCAACCTAGAACTAAGGAGAAACTTCCTGACAGTTAGAACAATTAACCAATGGAACAACCTGCCTCCAGAAGCGGTGAATGCTCCAACACTGGAGGTTTTTAAGAAGAGACTGGACAGCCATTTGTCCAAAATGGTGTAGGGTTTCCTGCCTGAGCAGGGGGTTGGACTCAATGACTTAATAATAATAATAATAATAAAGTTGGAAGGGACCTTGGAGGTAATCGAGTCCAACCCCCTGCTCAGGCAGGAAACCCTATACCATTTCAGACAAATGGCTGTCCAGTCTCTTCTTAAAAACTTCCAGTGTTGGAAAAGCTAAGCGTTTTGTTCTCGAGATGAGTGTCTTGGCTACAGAGTTGATCTGTGCTGGGTGGTGGTGTGAGAGTGCGTGCAGATAGCGGTTCACCATGGAAACAGAAGCTAACAAGCAACTTCCCTTCCTGGATGTCTTAGTCTACAAGAAATCCAATGGCTCCCTAGGACACACCATCTACCAGAAGAAAACACACACAAACCGCTATCTGCACGCACTCTCACACCACCACCCAGCACAGATCAACTCCGTAGCCAAGACACTCATCTCGAGAACAAAACGCTTAGCTGACGAACAACACCTAAAAACCGAACTACACACTCTCATTAATGTACTAACATCCAACGGATTCCAAAGAAATAAGATTACCAACTTAATCCAAAAAGAAACCCCCACCAAAATCCAAGACATAGAACAAGAAAACGGCAAAGCCCTCCTCCCATACATAAAAGGCACCACAGACAAAATCAGCAAGATCCTCCACAAACACAACATCAAGACAGCATTCTGCACAAACCAAAAAATATCTACCATCCTAAGAAACCCCAAAGACAAAATTGAGTTAGAAAATCAAGGAGTATATGAAATCCCATGCACCGCCTGCCCCACCACATACATCGGACAAACCAACAGAAGAATAAGCGCACACATTGAAGAACACAAGAACTCAGTCAGAAAAGAGGAACCAACTTCCTCCCTGGTCCAACACCTCAAAGCCACAGGACATAAAATTGACTTTAAAAATACCAGAACTATTGCCAAAACTGAACACTTTAACAACAGAATAATCAGAGAAGCCATCGAGATAGAAAAACGCCCACACAGCATGAATAAACGAGATGATACCTCCCGCCTACCAGCCATTTGGAAACCCAGCCTTATTGACAGACGAATCCCTAGCACAAGGAGCGACACTGGACCCACACTCACGAAGACCACACATGATGTTACCACCACACATCCACGCAAAAAGCAGACTCAAACCCGCACCGATGATGAGGCACGACCGCGGACCAGAAACCAGACCACAGCTGCATCATTGGCCATTTTAAACCTCCCCATTCCATACGTGAAGCAAACTGACACCCACCTTGAAGATGTGGCACGACCACGAACGCGAAGCCAAACTACAGCAATGCAGCTCTCCATCTCAAATTCCCCTGCAACTCAGACTAATCCTAGCACAACAGGGCCCCCACCCAAGCAGAGCACAGCCAACCCCCCATCCAATCAGAGCACAGCCAAGCCCTCATCCAATCAGAGCACAGCCAAGCCCCTAACCAATCAGAACACACCTCCACCCAATCAGAACGCAGCCAAGCTCCCATCCAATCAGTTCATACCTCCACTGGCAGTTAAAAGGAAGAAACAGCTGCGATCACACATTGCTCCTAGAAGCCCGAAGCCGAAGACACCAGCCTGAAGATGACGAATGGGACTTCGTCGAAACGTTGCCAAGACACTTTCAATTTTACACGGGAGAAAACCCGAATTACCAAAGACCTACATACAAACACCCGTGAAAACCTCAGAAAACATATATATATATATATATATATATATGTATGTATGTATGTATGTATGTAGCAAGAATTGTATTTGCCCAACATTGGAAAAATGAAAAGTTACCAACTGAAGAAGAATTAATTAAGAAAATTTTAGAGTGTGCAGAAATGGATAGCTTGACTTTAAAGACAAAAGACGAAGAAGACTCAGTGTATTTTAGAACATGGGATAATTTTTATCAATGGCTAGAAAAACGAGTTAGAGAGAAAGGAATGTGATAGGTAATTTTGAATATACATTAGCAAGAAGAAGACCATCGAGCGATTAATTAACATATTGTTTATGATAATCAACTATTACTCATTGTTTTTTTTTAAAACACATGAACCCAGACATTATGCTGTTTGCTAAATATTGAGAATGTTATTTGAAAAAACCCTAACCTCAACCCCAACCCTAACCCTAACCCTAACCCAAATCCCAACCCCATCTATATATAAAGAATGCCCCCCCCCCAAAGGCGATGCCTTTGGTGATTTGTGGGCTAAAATGTATCTCTATCCATTCTAAGCCAGAATGGTTATCACTAAACTCAGAGTAGCAACCGTTGGGATGAAGGGAAAGGAAGAAAACGAAGAAACAACACAAGCTGCTTAGCAATTTAGTTTTATCTCAGAAGATAAAGAGCAGGGTAGCTTCAGAATTCGACCATCCCCCCCATCTTTTGTTGACCATCTGTCTTCATGAGGACCCCAACAGAGAAGATACTCACTTGGGCAAAGATGAGCAGAAGGGCCCAGCCATCTCAACAAGGGAAGGAGGGACACCCAAAGCCACACCAATCACCATCAGTTAAAATCCATTTGTCCAGAAGGAGCTGCCTTTTGAGCATGCACAGATGCTGCAATTATGTGTGTAGCACCAGCGGTTAGACAGACAGCAAAAGGAGAGCTGACGAGACAGAATCTTTGTCTTTTTTATAGGGACGTTAGCTTTTAGGAAACGTCTGTCTCCATCCACTTTCATCGGCTTTGACAAGTGGGGCTGAGCTGAACATATTTTACAACATGTCATCCGAGGTGGGTACATCCCAAAGCTATTCAGTATTAATATTCATTAATTAAGATTACGGGGAAAAAACAGTTGATCGAGGAGGATCAGACTTATTTCAAAGGTCTCTTGGTGATGTGCATGATCTTCACTCTTTAGAGGGATGTTTCATGGTGACAACATTCCCACTTTTCACCTCTTTATTACACACCCTGTTTGCCCTGTGAGTCATTTTCTGAGAACAAATTTCAACAAACACTTGAAAAGAAAATTTATAACAGATTCTTAGCTATCTGGAATTTTACTGCTATCTCCTCCTTAAATTTTAAACAGACCTCTGATTTCATTCGGCTTTTGGATTTATGAAAATTTGGGAAGTTAGATAGAAATGAGAAACTTTTTATTGCTTTTTTTTTTTTTTTGAATGCTACTGTTTGTTGACACGACTAATTAAATCTCACTAAGCCATGAATTTTTGACCGGTGGATTATGTTGAGTTTCCACTGCACTATTTTTTTTTTCAGCCTCACTTTTTTAAAGAACATTTTAACATAGTTCAATATAGTGGCCTTCTGTAACTTTTTCCTCAGACATTTTTTGGGAGGAAAATCTGCTTATTGTACCATAGGGGAGAAACTTCGTTAATAAAAGAAATGGAGAAATATATATATATAGGTAATATTTGATGCTGCAGCTGATTTTAGATCAAGCCATTCCTTCATTAGAGGCTGTGTTACTGCGCTGGTGGAGATTTTACTCTTTTTTTCTTGAGATAATAATAATAATAAAGTTGGAAGGGACCTTGGAGGTCATCTAGTCCAACCCCCTGCTCAGGCAGGAAACAGTATACCATTTCGGACAAATGGCTGTCCAGTCTCTTCTTAAAAACTTCCAGTGTTGGAGCATTCACCGCTTCTGGAGGCAGGTTGTTCCACTGGTTAATTGTTCTCACTGTCAGGAAGTTTCTGCTTAGTTCTAGGTTGCTTCTCTCCTTGATTAGTTTCCATCCGTTGCTTCTTGTCCTGCCATCAGGCGCTTTGGAGAATAGTCTGACTCCTTGTTCTTTGGGGCAGCCCCTGAGATACTGGAAGGCTGCTATCATATCCCCCCTCGTCCTTCTCTTCATTAAACTAGACATACCCAATTCCAGCAGCCGTTCCTTATATTTTTGCATTTTGCAAATGTTGGCCACCGTGAGTTAGTTGTAAAAATAACAAAGGCGGGAGATAGCTAGGTAGTGAGATAGTGTGTGTGTGAGAGATAGCGAGAGAGAGATGATAGATAAATAGAGAGATAGAGAGATAGAGAGATAGATAGATAGATAGATAGATAGATACATGACAGATGATAGATAGATAGATTCTCTCTCTCTCTCTCTCTCTCTCTCTCTCTCTTTCTCTATCTCTATCTCTATCTCTATCTCTATCTCTATCTCTATCTCTATCTCTATCTCTATCTCTATCTCTATCTCTATCTCTATCTCTATCTCTATCTCTATCTCTATCTCTATCTCTCTATATATCTAGATAGATAGATAGATAGACAGAGATAGAGATAGATAGATAGATTGATTGATTGATAGAGATATAGAGATATAGATAGATAGATAGATAGATAGATAGATAGATAGATAGATAGATAGATAGATAGATAGATAGATAGATAGATAGATAGATAGATAGATAGATAGCAGACAGACAGACAGAGACAGACAGACAGACAGACAGACAGACAGGATAGAAGATAGATATATAATATATATAATAGATAGATAGATATAATATAGATAGATAGATAGATAGATAGATAGATAGATATAATATAGATAATAGATAGATAGATATAATATAGATAATAGATAGATAGATAAATAGATAAATAGATAGATAGATATAATATAGATAGATAGATAGATAGATAGATATAAGATAGATAGATAGATAGATAGATAGATAGATAGATAGATAGATAGATAGATAGATAGATAGATAGATAGATAGATAGATAGATAGATAGATAGATAGATAGATAGTCTCACATGTATATATGAGCTAGTGAAAATTGTGGATGTCAAGCAACATTCTTAGCTCTTTCTCCAATTCATCAGTAGAGATGTAGGTGTGTATTCCTTATAAAAATTTGGAGGAAAAGCAGAAGCTAAGATGGTAATGAATAAACAGCTCCTGATATAAGCTTATTAGTCTTACCTTTCTATTTCCTAAGCATGCCCTCCAGAGGCAAAAGAAGAATCCAGCCCAGCCCAGTAATGATACTGGAGTCCATAGATCCAATAACCAAGAAAACAGGTGAGGATCAACTCCTGCCTTCCACCACAGAGAGAGCATGAACCACGAGTAATAGAATGATGACTTCTGGCTATCCTTCTCCAGAGAATATCTCAACACAAGAACAAGACAGGCTGTCTCCCCAAATCTTAAAAGATTCAACCCAACCACTCTCTAGAGCACAGTGATAATGAAAATAACTCCCTGAAAAGTCAACTTCGTCTCCCACAATCCCGTGATAAGCATGATGACTGCTTATTGTCAGCAGAAACTCTGATCTTTAAATTTCAAGCTAAATGGCCCTGAAGGTGGATCACTTCCAACAAGCCTTTGATGACAATGCCCAGGAGGCTCAAACTTCATCAGAAGCTGGCCGGGTGAAAATAGAGAGTCCAAGGTCAACGTATTCTGGGCAAGGCAAGAAAAATTCCAGCCCATATAAATGTTATTCTAGACAAAGTATTGTTAGATGCCAGCTATTTTGTATGTCGCATTGGCAGTATGTTCATCTGCTAGCTAGGATTATACAAAACTCATCTTCTGCAAGGTATTTTTTTTTCCTACCAAACAAAACATACACACACCGGGATAGTGGTGAAAGCCACATGGTGCACTGTTCACTGATGATGTTACCTAGTTTGGTAATGAAATGTGTGCAAGAAAACAAACCAAGCTCAGAGAGCATCAGTGACCACATAGGCCTCCTCCTCCTCCTCCTCTTCCTCCTCCTCCTCCTCCTCACTACCTCCCTTCTAGCACTGATGATATTACCTAGTTTGGCTAATGAAACGTCTGCAAGAAAACAAGCAAGCTCAGAGAGCACCAAGAATCCCACAGTCTGCCTATTCTTCCTCTTCCTCTTCCTCTTCCTCTTCCTCTTCCTCTTCCTCTTCCTCTTCCTCTTCCTCTTCCTCTTCCTCTTCCTCTTCCTCTTCCTCTTCCTCTTCCTCTTCCTCTTCCTCTTCCTCTTCCTCTTCCTCCTCCTCCTCCTCCTCCTCCTCATCACAACAAACCTCTCTTCTAG
>JALGBA010001259.1:215000-242500 GCA_023970755.1 Azemiops feae | reverse complement strand
TCCCCCCAATTAGAGAAAAGGGATGATATATGTCCATCCATCACTTATGCTGCCTTGGGCAAATCTTAATACCCACTTAAACACATAACCAGCTCCCAACTGCATTTTATCAGATTTCAAAGAGAACTGCCTTAGGCATTACACCAATCATCTGAAATGATAGAAATCTTCAATTTCCAAGAACACTGAGGTGGGACAGATCTTGACCAGCCCTCAGTGTCATGTACCTGAAGTATCTAACGAAATGAAATTCAGTGGTGAAAAAAGTAAGGTTCTACATTTAGGCAAGAAAAACCAAATGCACAGGTAGCGTATAAATGGTACCTTGCTCAATAGTATTAACTGTGAGAGGGATCTCGGAGTCCTAGTGGACAACCCCTTAAATACGAGCCAGCAAGTGTGCTGCAGCTGCCAAAAAAGCCAACACAGTGCTAGGCTGCATTAACAGAGGGACAGAATCAAGATCACGTGAAGTGGGATTCAAATATGTGAACAACCGGTTCTCTGTGTGGATGCTGTCCATTCTGGGCCTGGGCAACAAAAAAATTAGCTACCTGTTCTGCCGAACTGGTGCGAATTGGCTGCATCCCACCACTGGTTAATACCACTTTACAATACCTTGGTAAGGCCACACTTGGAATACTGCATCCAGTTTTGGTCACCACGATGTAAAAAAGAGGTCGAGACTCTAGAAAGAATACAGAGAAGAGCAACAAAGATGATTAGGGGACTGGAGGCTAAAACATATAAGGAACGGTTGCTGGAATTGGGTATGTCTAATTTAATGAAGAGAAGGATGAGGGGTGACATGATAGCAGTCTTCCAATATCTCAGGGGCTGCCCCAAAGAAGAGGGAGTCAAGCTATTCTCCAAAGCACCTGAAGGCAGGACAAGAAGCAACAGATGGAAACTAATCAAGGAAAGAACTATAGAGGAATTTCCTGACAGTGAGAACAATTAATCAGTGGAACGACTTGCCTCCAGAAGCTGTGAATGCTTCAACACTGGAAGTTTTTAAAGAAAAGACTGGACAGCCATTTGTCTGAAATGGTAGGGTTTCCTGCCTAAGCAGGGGGTTGGACTAGAAGACCTCCAAGGTCCCTTCCAACTCTGTTATTCTGTTAAGTAGGTTATTGCAGCATGTAATGCTGTTCTGCACTTCAGAGCATCGTTCTTTGACTGTGAGGAGTCATTTGAGTGCCACCTTCTCAGGTAGGCCAGTGCCATTGTGGCACTGAAGGAGCATCACTTTAACAATGCAAAAAGCCTCATCCAGACAAATTGTGGCCGCCTCACACAGGATTCTTAGGTCATGCAATGTTTCTGTCCTCCACTACTACATTGTCCTCGGAGCTTTGTTCTCTGGTGGAATCTGGCTGCTAAGTGAGTAGATCACATCTCACATAGTTGTTTCGGTCCACCTTCCATAGTGTTTAAATCTCAATGTGTTGCCTTAAAAAAGAGAAATGAAATAAGTACACAATAAGTACCAGTCTTCCCCTACTTACTCCTTCCTTCCTTTCATTTCAAGAGGAGAGGGATCTACAGGTAAACAGGTAATTAGATCCCCCTTATTGTGTTCCAAACAGCTTATTGTTCCCATTCAGGAATTTTGTTCCATTATTTTTTTCTTCCTCGATATCCTTCCAGTGTGTTAGAATAGAATAACAGAGCTGGAAGGAACCTTGGAGGTCCTCTAGTCCAACCCCCTGCTCAGGCAGGAAATCCTATACCATTTCAGACAAATGGCTGTCCAGTCTCTTCTTAAAAACTTCCAGCGTTGGAGCATTCACAGCTTTTGGAGGCAGGTTGTTCCACTGGTTAATTGTTCTAACTGTCAGGAAGTTTCTCCTTAGTTCTAGGTTGCTTCTCTCCTTGGTTAGTTTCCATCCATTGCTTCTTGTCCTTGTCCTGGTTCAAGATTTTTATATTTTATTTTATTATTCTATTCTATTCTATTCTATTCTATTCTATTCTATTCTATTCTATTCTATTCTATTCTATTCTATTCTATTCTATTCTATTCTATTCTATTCTATTCCATTCCATTCCATTCCATTCTATTCCACTCTATTCCACTCCACTCCACTCCACTCCACTCCACTCCACTCCACTCCACTCCACTCCACTCCATTCCATTCCATTCCATTCCATTCCATTCCATTCCATTCCATTCCATATATTCTATTCTATTCTATTCTATTCTATTCTATTCTATTCTATTCTATTCTATTCTATTCTATTCTATTCTATTCTATTCTATTCTATTCTATTCTATTCTATTCTATTCTATTCTATTCTATTCTTCTAATATTTATTCTATTCTATTCTATTCTATTCTATTCTATTCTATTCTATTCTATTCTATTCTATTCTATTCTATTCTATTCTATTATTATTTTGCAAAGTTCATTGAGCTGCCTTAGCTTATCTAAAGAAAATGTGACTGTTCGGACAGCCTCTCTGTGAATTTTCTAATTAAATCCCTTCCAGCAGATGACACAAAAAAACCCCACACATTTGTTCCCTTGGCCAAGATTTGCTGTTCTTGAACTTGCCTTCGGGCCCTCTCTTGCTCACCCTATTCAGAAAGGCCATTCCACCCCATTGGACAGCATCTGCTAGTCAAAGGGCTCTTACAGGCTGAGGTTTCTTCTCAAGGTTCCTGCTTATTAAAATACTCTGATGGAAGAGAAATGTATAAGCTGAGCAGAAGTTATGTTCTCTCAAAAGAGGAGCTGAAGGGTTCTTCCGCTCATCTGCCTGTGGGGTTAGTTTATTGAGGTTGTGTATAAAATCAGAATAAATAATAGTTAAGAAAAGCTATAGACGTTTCAGCATTTGAAATGTGGATTTACAGGCGGCTGTTACGTAAATCAGAAATGAGGGAGTGATAAGCCGCCTGGGAAAGCCAAGGGAAATCATCAAAACAATTAAAAAACGAAAGCTAGAATATTTCGGACATGTGATGCGACACCCAGAAAAATACGGCATACTCCATTTAATCCTCCAAGGAAAGATTGAAGGCAAACGAGGTCCAGGCAGAAGAAGAACATCATGGCTTCAAAATCTAAGGGACTGGTTTGGACAAAACTCAGCAGCACTTTTTCATGCGGCTGCTGATAAAAACAGGATCGCCAACATGATCGCCAACGTCCGATAACGGATATGGCAGAAGAGGAAGAAGATAGACATTTCACTTTAAACTATTAAAGAAAAAAAAATCTATATAGTTAAGAAAACAAAGCAGTCCCATATAAAAAGAACATTTTAAAAAAAAATCCTACAAAATGCAATTATAAATGTCTACAGGGAGTTCTCAATTTACGGCCACAATTGAGCCCAAGACTTCTATTGCTAAGTGAGATAGTTATGAGTTTTTACTCCATTTATGACTTCTCACCACCGTTGTTAAATGAATCAGTGAAGCTTTTAAATTAGTAACACGGTTGTTAAATAAATCTGGCTTCCCCATTTGCTTGTCCGAAGGTCACACAATGGGATCACATGAGTCTGGGACATGGCGACCGTCATAAATATGAGTCAGTTGCAAAGCGTCTGAATTTTAAACACATGACTATGAGGATGCTGCAAGGATTGTGAGTGTGAAAAATAAGTCACTTTTTCCAGTGCTGTTGTGACGGTTGTAAGTCGAGGGTTGGTTACCTGATAATTTCCTGAGAATAATTCTATCTTGATGCGTATTGTTATAATTCTATTTTTAAATAACACTTTAAACCCAGAATATAGGGAATCCTGTACGATCCTCTTGGCCAATTCAAAACCAGTTCAAAGGCTGAGAGTCACAAAACTTGGCTGAGCTTAATAAGCAAGCATCCTTCCAGGAATTCTCCAAGGCGCCTGAGGGCAGGACAAGAAGCAACGGATGGGAACTAATCAAGGAGAGAAGCAACCTGGAACTGAGGAGAAACTTCCTGACAGTTAGAACAATTAACCAGTGGAACAACCTGCCTCCAGAAGCGGTGAATGCTCCAACACTGGAAGTTTTTAAAAAGAGACTGGACAGCCATTTGTCTGAAATGGTATAGGGTTTCCTGCCTGAGCAGGGGGTTGGACTCGATGACCTCCAAGGTCCCTTCCAACTTTATTATTATTATAATATAAAATCAACTTCCGAGAAGCGCTCCGGGCATGAGGCATCCAAAGCCCTTTCACAAATAGATTCCAGATTTTGGAAATATAATTTAGGATATGTGAAGCAGACTTGAAACCTTAATTTCCTGGTTCAGCACAGCAATACCGTTTAACCAATAAAAAGCTATCAGAAATAGGAAAGAAGAACTCTTGGTCTCTATGAACATTAGATACTTGAAATGTAAGGAAGGATGCTACAAAGACATAAATATGGATCACCCAGGTAAAATTTTAAACTCTCTGTGGATGGATGCAGAGAAGCAACGGAAAGCAAGCAGAAAAAGACAACAATTACAATCACTCTGTGAAATAGCCATAATTGTAATTCTTCCAATACCAACTATTTAAAACGGTACAGCGGCAAACTGTTCTGATAAGGATAAGCATATTTATTTTAGATCCAACACCAGGCAGTTCAGTAAGAAACGCCAATGAAAAGAGATAAGCTTAAGTAGCAACTGCGAAAACTAACTAGCTAATTGTGTCCTTTATGTATTTCTGTGTTTTGTTTGTTTGTGTGTTTCTTTGCAAGCCTGAAAAAGAAAGAAAGAAAAGAAAACAATAGGTTTTAAGCGGAAAGCTATAGGGTTGAAGTGGGTGGGTCACTGCTTTTTGTCACATTATTATCACCCAATTAGATGATGCTTGCACTCATAAAAATGAACATCACCCTCCAACTTATTTTCCAAGTTTCTCCTGTGTCTTGGTAAGCTGGCTGGGTTTGAGGGATCCGCTTGTGGTTGATGGGCGGTAGATGTCTTGTGTTGAACTTTAAATGAGAATCTAAATGCACACAACGGGATGTTGGTTGTCTCTTTCTACCTTCTAGATCCTTCGTCTTTATTGATGTGTCTTAGGAGACTCTGATACGATTCCTGGTCCATCATCTGGACCCCTGCAGGTTGTTGATCTAACATCCATGGGCATAATTCAATTGCCTCAGTTGGGTTTCACTATCAGAAGCCAAAGATCGATATTTTCACTCCCCTTTTGGCCACCCCATCTTCATCTGAAAGTTTTTCCCCCACATCCTATTTAAGACATGCATATTTCAGCCACATGCACCTTTTATTGTGTTGCCCTTATTTTGTAACTTATTTTGCGAATTTTATTTTTTGCTATCTTTTCAAAAATAGGTTTAACTCTTTCAGGCTCCTAGGTGATATTGTGACATTATTCAAGTAGGTTATAAAACTCACTGTTACATCTCCAAAGCACCTGAAGGCAAGACAAGAAGCAACGGATGGAAACTAATCAAGGAGAGAAGCAACCTAGAACTAAGGAGAAACTTCCTGACAGTTAGAACAATTAACCAGTGGAACTCCTTGCCTCCAGAAGCAGTGAATGCTCCGATACTGGAAGTTTTTAAGAAGAGACTGGACAGCCATTTGTCTGAAATGGTATCGGGTTTCCTGCCTGAGCAGGGGGTTGGACTAGATGACCTCCAAGGTCCCTTCCAACTATTATTATTATTATTATTATTATTATTATTATTATTATTATTATTATTATTATTATTATTATTATTATTATTATTATTATTATTATTATTATTATTATTATTATTATTATTATTATTATTATTATTATTATTATTATTATTGTTGTTGTTGTTGTTGTTGTTGTTGTTGTTGTTGTTGTTGTTGTTGTTATTATTATTATTGATCATCGCACAATCAGCCAGATGTTCAGACTTGATTTGGCATTTTTGTCTACCTATCGAGTCCTTACCAAGGACCTGGGATAGGTAGATGTGGATGTTTGATGGTATTACAGATACCGTCGCAGGATGGAAGCAGTTCCTAGTAAGGCCGCCTTTTGCAATTGACTAATGGTGAATTTGTCAATGCCAATGGTGTTCAAGTGGTGCTCCATTATTATTATTATTATTATTATTATTATTATTATTATTATTATTATTATTATTATTATTATTATTATTATTATTATTATTATTATTATCATCATCATCATCATCATCATCATCATCATCATCATCATCATCATCATCATCATCATCATCATCATCTTAAATCTAGGAACCCTGGCCATAGAAGTCATCAAAATGTGTGCTTTATGTGTGTTTGTGTTTGTATTTCTAAGTGATCTGTTTTGATGATTCATAATAGGAGAAAACAAACAAACACCCTGGAAAGAACATCAGAGAAAAGAGTTCCTTTGCAATCAGCAGAGCCTTAATCAAAATTATTTCTGTTCTGTATTTGTACCTGTGTCTGTAGGCCTTACTGATTAATGAGTCCTTTGCTTTGAACCGTAACTGAGCTTCTGAATTTTATCACATTATTGCCATTAAACGATAATATAATAACCGTTAGGACTACTGAAAGAAAGGCTGTTTACCCATCAAAATAAATAAAGATTGAAAACAACGAAATAATAACCAATAGTGCAATCCCAAAACATCTGATGAACCAATTGAACACTGTCAGCATTGACATAATCGCTGCCAGTCAATTGCAAAAGTCAGCTTTACCTGGAACAGCTTACACCCTGCCATGATAGTGTGGGAAGTCAGCCCCCCAGAGAAGGAAATATTAAAAGGGCAGAAAAATATATTTCCTCAAAGGATCTTAAAGAGGCAGAAAAGCATTCCCAGTTTTCTTAATGGTCCCAGGAAACAACTCCAAACAAAAGGCTCCATGGGGTATAAAAACCCACTCCCTACATGTGCTCTCTCTCTCTTTTTCTGCCAGAGCCATCTTTCTGTCTGGCTCTCCTCTTCAATAAACTGCAACCTTCTTTCTAAAGCACTCACCGTGTTTATTCCCAGCTTGGACTGAACCATGATGAAGACTTTTCTTTCAACCATTGCTTTAATATTATCAATGCCTGCCTATCCCAGGTCTTTAGGAAGGATTAAGTAGGTGGACAAAAATGCGAAATCCAATCAAAAAATTTGGCTGACTGGGCAACCAACCATATCAATAAAGGTATGTAGAGTTCACGGCTGTGCAGTTCACGTCCCTGCCTAAGGATCACAGTGCATACCAGCAGTAGAAAGGGTTGGATAAATTAATTTCCACCACAGCGTTTGGCAGATATGTGCAGTCATTCAGAAGTTTTGCAGCACTGTGCTTGTACATTATTATATCTGAACCTGCTCCGGAGTGATTAGCTCCTCAACCATGTAGTCTGTACGCATTAAGCTGTAAGAGTTGTGAATTGAATGTAATTCACACCATTTCCAGTTACTTATTTCATCAAGACAACTGCTCCATGTCTAGCAGCATTTCCTTACTTTACTGGTAATGTTGACATCTCTTTGTAAAACAGACTGTGTTTGCCATAGATTTATTTCTCTCTCTTTCTCTCCTGCCCTCTTTCTCCCCCTCTCTCTTTCTCTCTCTCTCTCCTTCTCTCCCTCTCTCTTTCTCTCCCTCTCTCTTTTTCACTATAGAAATAATAAAGATCTACTCTCTTTGTCTTTTTCTCTCCCTTTCTCTCCCTCCCTCTTTCTCCCCCTCTCTCTTTTTCACTATAGAAATAATAAAGATGTACTCTCTTTGTCTTTTTCTCTCCCTTTCTCTCCCTCCCTCTTTCTCCCCCTCTCTCTTTTTCACTATAGAAATAATAAAGATGTACTCTCTGTTTCTCTCTCTCTCTCTCTCCCTCCCTCTTTCTCCCTCTCTCTCTCTTTCACAAAAGAAATAATAATGTACTCTCTTTCTCTCTCTCTTTCTCTCCCTCCCTCTTTCTCCCCCTCTCTCTTTTTCACTATAGAAATAATAAAGATGTACTCTCTTTGTCTTTTTCTCTCCCTTTCTCTCCCTCCCTCTTTCTCCCCCTCTCTCTTTTTCACTATAGAAATAATAAAGATGTACTCTCTTTGTCTTTTTCTCTCCCTTTCTCTCCCTCCCTCTTTCTCCCCCTCTCTTTTTCACTATAGAAATAATAAAGATGTTCTCTCTATTTCTCTCTCTCTCTCTCTTTCTCTCCCTCCCTCTTTCTCCCTCTCTCTCTCTTTCACAAAAGAAATAATAATGTACTCTCTTTCTCTCTCTCTTTCTCTCCCTCCCGCTTTTTCCCGCTCTCTCTTTTTTACAATTGAAATAATAAAGATGTATGCTCTTTCTCTTTCTTTCTCTTTCTCTTTCTCTTTCTTTCTCTTTCTCTTTCTTTTTCTCTTTCTCTTTCTCTTTCTCTTTCCCTTTCCCTTTTTCTTTCTTTTTCTCTTTCTCTTTCTCTTTCTCTTTCTCTCTCTCTCCTTCTCACCCTCTCCCTTTCTCCCTCTCTCTCTTTTTCACAACAGAAATAATAAAGATGTGCTCTCTCTCTCTCTCTCTCTCTCTCACACACACACACACACACACACTCATACAGGTAGTCCCCGACTTTTCATTTAGTGACCGTTCAAAGTTACAACGGCACTGGAAAAAAAAGTGACTTATGACCGTTTTTCACACTTATGACCGTTGGAGCATCCCCGTGGTCAAAATGGATCATAAATCAGATGCTTGGCAATTGACTGATACTTATGACGATGGCAGCATCCCAGGGTCACGTGATCCCCTTTCGCGACCTTCTGACAAGCAAAGTCATTGGGGAAGCCAGGCTCACTTAGCAACAGTTTGACTAATTTAACAACTAAGGTGATTCATTTAGCAACCTGTGGCAAGGAAGGCCGTAAAATGGGGGCAAACTCACGTAACAAATGTTGCACTTAGCAGCCGAAATGTCGTCCTAAGTCGAGGGCTACTTGCACTTCTCTAGCTTTCAAACTTTTGTTGAAGGAAAAGTCTTCATCGTGGTTCGGTCCAAGCCGGGAATAAACAACATGGCGACTGCTTTAGAAAGAAGTTTGCAGTTTATTGAAGGGGAGATACAGACAGGAAGATGGCTCTGGAAGAAAAGAGAGAGTGAGCACATGTAGGGAGTGGGTTTTTATACCCTCTAGAGCCTTTCGTTTGGAGTTGTTTTCTTTTCCTGTTTGAGGCTTTGTATTTCCTGTGTCATGTATTCTGACCTGAGTCTGGGTGTGCCCTTTGGTATCTGTGGGTTAATCCTATTATGTCCTGTCTTAGAGTTTGGGTGGGGTATGTAGATTTTTGCTGTCTTTGTCTTCTTAATCTTCTAACTTCAACCTTCCTGAATGGTTTACATCTGCATTTCTACAGAGCTAGTTTCTGCTTGGGGGAGGGAGACTTGGGGCTATTAAGAAAAACTGGCCCTGCTTTTCTGCCTCTTTAAGATCCTTTGAGGAAATATATTTTTCTGCCCTTTTAATATTTCCTTCTCTGGGGGGCTGACTTCCCGCACTTTCCATGGATTTCTCTTGGTAGATCTATAGCTCAGTTCTGTGCCGGCCCTCCCAACTGCAAGACCTTCAGATGCTATTGGAGATCATTTTTTCCATGTGGCTCTGCTCAAAGTGATGGTTCTTTAGGGACTGCAGAGTGAAATATGAAGTTATCTGGGATGGTAAATCTCAGATGCTAGACAGATGGTGAAGCATTGCTGCACCCACCCAAAAACATTTCATTTTTATTTTGGGGGGAATGTATTTGCTCCATTTGAACTTGCAGAACAAAAGAAATATATAGTAGCTATTCCTACAGTCCACCATGATTTTTTTCTTTTTTTTTCTTTTTTTAAGAGATCAATAGGCTCAGTCAATATAACCATAATAGATTTATGGCAAATTCATTAAACAATCTGACTGGGCGAAAATGAGCAGAAAAACAAAAGAGATATAAAAGCTATTTGGAAAGGAAGAAATGCTTCAGCGGTGAAGTCCAAATTTCACTACAAGAGGATAATAAGATAAGATAAGATAAGATAACCTTTATTGTCATTTTTATATTGTGGGCACAATGGCACACATCAAAAATGAAACTTAGTTGCCCGCTCTCAAAGTGAAACACATACATGACACACACCTAAACATACTATGTACAACATATATAGAGACCCACATCCCTACATATACATAGCAAATAAATATTAAATACTGTCCATCTTGAATATATAACGCAAGGAGGAAGCTTGAGAGTTCGCAAGGTTAATGCTGTATGGAATGAAACTATGGCTGAATCTGGATGTTCTGCTACGGATACCACGAAGCCCCCTCCTCCCAGAAGGTAACAAGGTAGATTGCTATCTCAGCTCAGGATTCTTTCCGACGTTGCTTCTTTGAAATTTAGTCTGTTGCTTCATTATAAAGGGGTTTACCTCTGCATTGCCGAAAAGCACTTGAAACAAACCCATCTCCATCACTAAGAGGGATGTATGAAAAGCTGGGGATCTTAACTAATCTTGAAAAAGTGAAGTGGGAGGAATGGCAATTGACGGGAGAATTATTTGAAGTGTCTAAGACAGGAAGTTCAAGATCCAAAGAGGCTTTTTTAATGAGGCAACTGGACTTCCTTGTTTTTCTTTGAAGACGTTTCGCTTCTCATCCAAGAAGCTTCTTCAGCTCTGACTGGATAGTGGGAATGGAAGGATTGATACTCCTTGCATTCTCCACCATCCAGTCAGAGCTGAAGAAGCTTCTTGGATGAGAAGCGAAACATCTTCAAAGAAAAAACAAGGAAGTCCAGTTGCCTCCTGAAAAAGCCCCTTTGGGACAACCATGACCTGGATGACTGAAAACCTCCATAGACACTCAAGAAGAGACAATAGCAAATCCTTTATGATCACATTTTTGAAGTAATAAAAAAAAAATCAAGCTTGACTGATGGGAAACTTGCCTACCAATGTACGAAGAGCCATCACTTCAATTCAGTCTAATTTAATACTTGTTGAAGATGAATGTGATTCAGAGTCCCAAATGCCCATTCAAAACCGATAATCAAGACTCACTGCAGTATTTATTTGTTTAATCAGCGTGCACTGGTTTATTTCCCTCTAGAAAATAATGGGAGGGGCTCCTATAGACAAAAGGATCCACTTGCATTTATACATTTCAGGAGAGGAGGAGAAAATGATAGATCATATGGAATTGGGTATGTCTAGTTTAACGAAGAGAAGGACGAGGGGGGACATTACAGCAGTGTTCCAGTATCTCAGGGGCTGCCACAAAGAAGAGGGAGTCAAGCTATTCTCCAAAGCACCTGAAGGCAGGACAAGAAGCAACGGATGGAAACTAATCAAGGAGAGAAGCAAACTAGAACTAAGGAGAAACTTCCTGACAGTTAGAACAATTAACCGGTGGAACAACCTGCCTCCAGAAGCGGTGAATGCTCCAACACTGGAAGTTTTTAAGAAGAGACTGGATAGCCATTTTGTCTGAAATGGTATAGGGTTTCCTGCCTGAGCAGGGGGTTGGACTAGATGACCTCCAAGGTCCCTTCCAACTTTATTATTATTATTATTATTATTATTATTATTATTATTATTATTATTATTATTATTATTATTATTATTATTATTATTATTATTATTATTATTATTATTATTATTATTATTATTATTATTATTATTATTATTATTATTATTATTATTATTATTATTATTATTATTATTATTATTATTATTATTATTATATATGTGGATAGGTAATAGATGATGTAAGCATGGATATTCATAATGAGAAATCTCAAGTTCTTTCCCCTTCCTTCTGCTGTTACTGTCACCAAGAAAGAATTAAGGTCTTAATAGAAGCAAACATTGTGGATAAAGAACTTGGGGGGTGGTGGTGGGGGAATTGAAACTTTAATGTTATATATGCTGACAGCGGGAAGAAGAGTCTATGCACAAAAATGGGAAGGATATTTTGATTCCCACAATGGAGGGAGTAGAAATGGCTAAGTGGACCGTTTTGATTAAAGAAAAGAACACTTGATTTTGTTTCTTCTTGGAAACTGCTTCTGGACTTTGCGCTTGAAGTGGAAAAAAAAAACACCCCGAAACTTTGGGTTTTGCTGATTAGATGGTTTAACGTTATAAAAATGGCTAGTGTGCATTATTATGTAAAAGAAAAAGAAAAAAAATTGAAGTTGTATGCTATTCAACCTCATTCCGCTGGGCCAAAAGGAGTCAGCGGTCAATGTTTTCCTTCCCCCCCCCCTTTCCCCTACACTTTTTCCTCTTCCCCTTCTCCTCCCCCTATTTCCCCATCATTTTCATTTTTCTTTCTATTTCTGTATTTTATTGGGCGTTTGCTTTGATCTCCGAGCTTGGCGGTTTATATTTTGATAAACTAAGACGATCTGAACCGCCATCACCACCCCCAAAAAAAGAAAGAAACGTTGTTCCATTGCAATCGAAGTTTTAACAAAGCGTACCAAGAACCAAGGCCTTCAAAGTTGCTTGAATTAGCGCGCGTTCCTTTTATGTTTCTGTCTTGCTAACACCTTCCCCGCCGTCCCAAAAATTTATTTTCCTCCCATTGGGGGAAGAAATGTTTTCTTTTTCTTTTTTTTTTGTCTGTCCTAAATCTCCTTCCAGTCTGCCTTCTTGTAAGGCTGATCTACCAAGAAAGCAAAAGAAAGCAGCCTCACATTTTCTGCAGCCCAATGTCTTATTGCAAAGTATTAAAGTTTAATACAGTAGCTTTCTTAGACTTCTTACTCGATCTTCCATTTGACAAGAGCAGCAGGACAAACCAATTGATTGTCAGAACATCCCCGGCTCACAATTTATTCGCCTGTTAAGTGAAAGGCACAACTTTCCTCCAACAAAGGGGGGTTATTATTGTTAGCTGAGCTGAAGATCACTTTTTGCCCATGGCATTTATTTCTGAAATGGGAAAAGATAATAATAATAATAATAATAATAATAATAATAATAATAATAATAATAATAATAATAATAATAATAATAATAATAATAATAATAATAATAATAATAATAATAATAATAATAATAATAATAACAACAACAACAACAACAACAACAACAACAACAACAACAACAACAACAACAACAACAACAACAACAACGACAATGACAATGACAACGACAGCAACAAACTAATGCCATGAAAGCAAAGATACACAAATCCACTGACAATCCAAATTGCCGACTTTGCAATGACAAAGTTGAAACTGTTTCACGTCTAATCTGTGAGTGCAGCAAAATCGCACAAACTGATTACAAAGCTAGACATGACCGAGTTGCTAAATTAATCCACTGGGCATTGTGTAAAAAATATGACTTGCCTGTGTCCGAAAAGTCGTGGGAACATAGGGTGGAAAAAGTTGTTGAGAATGAGAGGGTGAAGATCTTGTGGGATTTCCGAATACAGACAGATCGCCATTTGGAACACAACATGCCGGATATCACAGTTGTAGAGAACCGAAGCGTACAGCTGATTGATATCGCTGTACCAGGAGATGCCAGAGTCGAAGAAAAAGAACTGGAAAAAATTACAAAATATTGCGACCTGGCCATTGAAACTGCGCGATTATGGATGAAACGTGTCACAGTGGTACCCATTGTCATCGGGGCACTGGGAACTATGTCCAAAAACTTTGCAAAATACATCAAGAAACTGCAGCTTCCTGCAATAACTCCAGCAATGTTACAAAAAACTGCGCTACTCGGAACATCTTATATTTTAAGGAGGTACCTGGTTGACACCTAGGATGCTGGTAGCAACCCGTGTCAACCATCAGCGCCAGCCAGTTTGAATGTTCGGTTGACTGAGGTTCATGTCTAATGAATAAAAGATAATAATAATAATAGTAATAATAATAATAATACAAAATAAAACCCAAGAAGAAAAAAATATATGCAATTATATTTACATGCAGAGCATTTGTACATTTTTAAACAACTAGCTAAGTGCTGAAGCTTATATATTGGTTTAATTTTTAAATACATTGCTTGCAAAAGAGACACAAAGGAAAAGAGTTTCTCTGGGATCATTCATTCGCTGCTGCTTTGCTTAAAGTGAGGACTCAGTAGGTGAATGTGCCATTACAATCTTCTTTTTATGGACCGGAGGGGCGCAAACAGCTGATATCCCTCACTTCAAAGAGTTTGGTGCTAACTGAGTTTTAAAAAGACTTCCCACTTACACAGCAGCTTGATGAATTTTTGCATGAAAATATATCGGTGGAGATATATTAGCATCTATTCTGATTGGGCCATGACAGGTTTTGTTTCAAGTCAGATTTTGGGAGCAGCATTTGATTGATATAAACCAAAACTAGATCCCCTAAACAGATTGGAATGTAAAGTCAACAATAGAGTAGAAGCATCTGTGGTTGAGCTAAAAGGAATTGAAACCATTGAGCCCTGTTTGCTAAACAAGGATGGCAGGAGAGGAGAAGTGCAGAGGAACTTCTGGATCATCCACAGGAAGAAGGTGACATGCAGAGTGGTTTTTGTGTCCTTCCAAGGGTCAAGGCAGCATTTGGAAGGTGAGTTGAGGACAGGCAAGACAAGAAAAAATGGATGGAAATTAATCAAGGAGAGAAGCAACCTAGAACTAAGGAGAAATTTCCTGACAGAATGACTTGCCTCCAGAAGTTGTGGGTGCTCCAGCACTGGAGGTCTTCAAGAAGAAATTAGGACAGCCATTTACCTGGAATGGTATAGGGCAGACATGTCAAACTCGTGGCGTCACGTGACGTCGTGCAACGTATCGGGACGGTTTTGCCATTACCGGCAATGGGGTGGGCGCGGCTTCCGCATGACGCGTTCGGCCCGCAGGCCGGCAGTTTGACACCCCTGGTATAGGGTCTCCTGCTTGAGCATGAGGTTGGATTAGAAGACCTCCAAGGTCCTTATTCCAACTCTGTTATTCGGTTATTCTAATTGGTTCTTTGAGGGAACCTAACCAAGAAGTCACCGTGGCATCCATTGGAGACATATATGGAGATTCTCAGTCATAATGGTATGGTTGTCCTAAAGGTGCTTATTTTTTTTTTCTAGGAGGCAACTGGAAAAGAAACACAAGAAAGTCCAGTTGCCTCCTGGGGAAAAAAAGCACCTTTGGGACAACCTGGATGACTGAGAATCTGCATAGACATTTAGCTATGCATTGTGGGATGAACACCCTTCAAATGGTGAGAGAGTATGAATGGATTTCCAGAATATATTGCAGACTACAGGAACTATTTTTGCTTCAGTTTGAGATTCAGACAACACGGACTCATCCTCAATAGCCTGCGCCTGTTTTCAACAGTGAAGGGACACAGGGCAGAAAAGATCCTGCAGCCAAGAAGGCTCCACACCCATTTGCACTTCTCAGGTTAACCTGAGGACACAGGTAAACCTCCAAGTGGCCTCAACGACTCTTTAAAAGAATGCAAATGACCAGCTGTCTGCAAGGAGTATAAATCCTTCCACTCCCCACCATCCAGTCAAAGCTGAAGAAGCTTCTTGGATGAGAAGCGAAATGTCTTCAAACGAAACACAAGAAAGTCCAGTTGCCTCCTGGGAAAAAAGAAAAGAAAAGAAAAGAAAAGAAAAGAAAAGAAAAGAAAAGAAAAGAAAAGAAAAGAAAAGAAAAGAAAAGAAAGCACCTTTGGGACATCAATTAGAGAAGGCAGTTGGAGAAAAAAAAATTGTGGGGAAAAAATCAATGTCAAATCATTTCTATAGAGAAAACTATGTTGAGGACGATGTTAAGAGTTGAGTTTGATTCAGGTTCTCCTGGGGAAGGAGAAAGATTCAGGACATTTTTTTAAAAAAAATTGAGAGTAAACTGAATACTAGTGATCAATTTCTTCTTCTTGTCTTGCCATATTTTAGAGGCCCATCCCCAGTATTAATTGAAAAACATTGCATATCAAGACGGAGAATTCTGCTCTCATTAGTTCCTTTAGGAAGCCAACTACTCTCTCTGTTGTATGCCAAGGCATTAAACACAAGGAAAACAGAAGTGTCGCCTCCCTCTGCAATTGTGGTTGTCATCATCGCAAAAAAAGGGGGTCCGGAGGAGAAGTCGTTAGGATCACAAGAATGCAACTCCACACAACACCCCCTCCTCCACCACCACCCATACAACAAACTGCAAGTTTGTTGTCAGGGAGCTATTTCATGCCTGGAGAGGCAGGAAAAATGATAGAAACTTAATCTCTGAAGGATGGCTGTTCATACAGTTTCATTTCTGCTAGATGTAACCTGACATCAAATAGTAAAAAAAAAATAATGGAAATGTCGAGAAGCCACTGCTTTATAAAATGTTTTATATAGGCTGTTTACAAGGTCACCTTAAGTTTCACTAGAATCTGCTGAGATTTTGTCTTCTGCCGAGATCCTGTTACAACTCTTGTTGAAAAGGGTATTTGCACAAAAGCTGGCTTCCTCGGACAATTCACGGCTGATGTTTAAATACTGTGTTTAACACTGATGCAAATTCCGTTGCTGTCTTTTTATTGCCTTGTGCTGTCCTTAATTAGCAATAGCCCATCTTTGTCAAGGTAAGCAATTTGATAGGGCCGCTTTTGTTTTTATGCCCTTCCCTCCCCCAGTAAATTCCTTGCTCTTTGAGAGGAATGCAGTCCCTGGCATTGTTATTGACAACGGGGAAATGTGAGTATGACTTTATGGTCTAGCACTGCTACGTTTTTATAGAGGGAAACTTTGATCTCGCCTCTAAATATGCATAAAGTGACTGTCAAGTAGAACTGACGACTAGGCTAAAAACTAAAAACAAAAGAAGCAGCAGAACAAAACTAAGTCTTGTTTTCTGCCTTGTCAGCCAGTATGGGTTTCAATCAAATCTAAAGTGAGAGTGTTAAGGTGTCAAATATTTATACCTGGGTTGCAAAGCTCCATAGAGCCACTAGATGGCAACAAAATGTTATGAAGGCTTCTTTAGAACTTTGCCGCCATCTAGTGGTCATCCGTATTTTGCAGAACTCCACCCCACACCAACAGTAGCCCAGAATAAGTAAATGGAGGGTGAATAAATAAATAAATCAACTTAAAGTGTAATGTTGAAAGGGGTAGGATGTGTGTTATGCTTTGCTACACTGTGATCCTACACAAGTAGTTTACACCCATGTAAATGAAAGTCAATCTGCCAATAATATGTAGGTCATTAGTAATATTTTAAGCTGAAGCTTAGGTCTATTGCAGCTGCTAAGAATATGGACAACATTACCCTTAAAGGCAGTAGGAAATATTTAGCAGATTCTTCTGCTTATTATTTCCCACACATTGGGAATAAATATTATGGCGCAAGTTTGAAAATGTGGTTTTAAAGTTCTTGCAGGTTCACAGTAATTGTCATGAATTATACAGGGAAGGCCTTGAAAGATGTTCAGTGTGTCACATCTTCTTTTGTGAAATGAGTGACTGCAAATAATGGCACGCTTGAAAATATATCTATAAAGATATGCCGGGGTCTTCAGATATCCATTAGCATTACATAATTGACAAATCTACTTCACAAACTGAAGACTATTAATAATGTGAAGTTGTGCTGTATATTTAATACTAATCAGCATTGCTAGACAAAGACACATCCTTCCAGACACACAGTATTGGTCATACTCAGCTCCATATCTCAGCTGGCTTCCAAAAGTCATGTGTCATGTGTCATGTGTTCTTTCTGCTTATTTATTAAAACATACATAAAGCCGGGCGGCTATCTCAATCAACTCAACCAAATTCATTACATGCTTTGGAAAAGGCCTTTGAAAAGATATTTAAATGCTGAAATGGCTCTGTATCTACAAAGTTCAGAATTACAAGATTATTCCCTGTGGAAAACATTTGGGAAGATAAAATGGGCCTTTGAAGAAGCAGGCTAGGAAGAATGTTGATGCTTTCGAGATGATACTGTACTTTGGTGTTGGGAGAAGACTTTTGAGAATACCTATAGTCAACCAAACAAAGAGAAGTGTCATCAAACAAATCAAATTACTTGAAAGGCAAATGACCAGGCTCAAATTATCCTACTTCAGACACATGATGTAAAGACAGAGGCCTCTGGAAAAGGCTCTAATATTGGAAAAGGCAGAAGGCAATATAAGAAGAGGACAACCAGAAGCAAGATAGATGGGATCAGGTACAGTGGCTATGGATGCGCCATAGGAAGACCTGGAAGACCAGGTTAGGGACAGCTCATTATGGAGAAAATATATCCATTTTGTCACTAAGAGTCAACAATGACTTAATGGCATATAATCAATCCATCCATCCATCCATCCATCCATCCATCCATCCATCCATCCATCCATCCATCCATCCATCCATCCATCCATCCATCCATCCATCCATCCATCCATCCATCCATCCATCCATGAACACCAATTTTGGAAACCAGGAAGTTTGCTTGGCAAGTTCAAATTAGCTTTGTTGTGTGAGATCACTCTGAGATGGTGTAGGTTCTCCTGCTTAAGCGGGAGGCTGGACTAGAAGACCTATTCTATTCTATTCTATTCTATTCTATTCTATTCTATTCTATTCTATTCTATTCTATTCTATTCTATTCTATTCTATTCTATTCCATTCCATTCCATTCCATTCCATTCCATTCCATTCTATTCTATTCTATTCTATTCTATTCTATTCTATTCTATTCTATTCTATTCTATTCTATTCTATTCTATTCTATTCTATTCGTACCTGATACCTTCTTTTAATTGCATATCACAACCTCAGAGAGGTACAGAGGAAGTCATCCAATAGCCAAGAAATAAAGTGGTTCAGCAAAAGCTAAAACTACACTCATAAAAAGCAATGGGATATGCAGCATGTTTCCTAAGCAAAGAGCAGATCTTTTAGAAAGATCTCACAGTGCAGTATCGGCAATCATCCAGCTGTAGGAATGGAGGTTGACAGGGTGGGAAAAAAAATCAAATCTACATCCTTCTTAGAACTTAATTCTTCCTCGGGGATGGAATTTAAAACACACACAGGCACAGACACAATTTCAACTTCCTCACAAAATTTCTCTCACATATTCTCTCAAGTCCTTGGCTGTTGGCACTGCCGTCATCTAAGGGTTTTCACCCTGGAGGAACCCTTAAAATCATGTTCAGGTCTCAGGGAATTCCAGCATAAAGATGGCAAACAAAACTTCACAATGGAATTCACTTCTAACTCACACAAGCCATGCTTTACAATATTTCCAACAACAGCAAAGTGGCAGGCTAGCAGCTAAGTCAAGCTGTGTGAAAATTCTCACTGTGAATGTTAGAATAGCACATGATGTTAAAAAAAACAACCCCCACCGCTGTTTATTTCTTCGTTTGTTTTCAAACTTGCGGAACCCCAAGTTTCTGTGAAAACTCAAGCAAAGCTGATCCAGAGATGGTCCCTAAGAATAGCAGTAGCAATAGAACTAAGACTTATATACCACTTCGCAGTGCTTTACAGCCCTCTCTAAGCAGTTTATAGAGTCAGCCTATTGCCCCTCATTTTACCAACCTCAGAAGGATGGAAGGCTGAGTCAATCTTGAGCCGGTCAGGATCGAACTGCCAACCTGCTGGCATCCGGCAGTCAGCAAAAGCAGCCTGCAGTACTGCATTCTAACCACGGCGCCACCACAATGGCTCTTGATATGGTCCATATAGTGCATTATGGGTGTGAAAAAATAAAGCCTGTCTTCATTATTGATACATTGGCTAGCAATGGATAAATAATGCCATCAGCAAGTGTTTCTCAACCTCTGCCACTTTCTCAGATGTGTGGCCGCCAACTCCCAGAATTCCCTAGCTAGCAAGCTAGGGAAGGCAAGCAGGCTGAAGAATTCTGGGAATTGAAGTCCACATGCCTGAAAAGTTCCAACGCTTGAGAAACAACCCTCTAAACCATTGTAAATCCAAGCGTGTCTCATCTCATCCAACTGTTGTGGTCCACAGGGAGTTGAAGGTGAAAATCCTTCTCATATTTAGAGGACTGAGACTTGCTGTTCCACCTCCCAGTCCTTCAAGGATGCTTCCTCCAGCTTCTCTTAGAAGATCACAGCTTTACAATTGTGATGTCTCCCTTGGACAACTCCTCTGACTCTTCCTCGGAGGCCGGCTCAAGGGAGGATAACACATCAGGGACTGGGTTAATTAATGACCCTGAACGGCCAGCCGAAAAAGATTTACAGGAGGCTTCGGCTGAGGACAGCTTGCAGGGGCGAACGATCAGTGAAGAGGAGGAGGAGGATCTGCCTTCCGTGGTAGACCCAAGAGCACGCAGAGCAAAGGAAAGACAGGAGCAGCAGAGATCAGCCAGATTACTCGGGAGAAGGCCCCGCCCGTCTTGATGGGCTCCATCGGAAAGCTATTTGTCACGGCAGACAGAGGGAGGCGTTGCTGGGAACAACGGGTTCGGTTTGTGGCTGTGTGTTCCTCGTGCTTTTAGCTTGACTTTGTGCCCTGGAGACTCTGACCTTCTCTTGCCAAGTGAGCTCTTGTGGGTATATTTCAGTTCGGCCTGGTGGAGTTAAGTTTGGATGGTGGACTTCTTTGTTGGAGAACATCTCCTTTTATTTTATGGACTATTGGCCATTGCTTGGTGGATTTACCTTGGCCTGGATTCATTTGGGACAGTTCTGAGGCTGGGTGAAGGGACTTGCTGGGGAACAGTAATAAACTCTCTCAAAACCACATTTGTGTTTGTGTGTGTGTATGTGTGTGTGTGTGTGAGAGAGAGAGTGAATGGGACAGCACCACAATAGGATTTATTCTATCATCTTCTGAGAGGAAGCCTTTCTATAAGATCTCCCAAGACACCCACTTAGTTGGGAATACTCAAGAATGCATAGAAGGATGGCTGGAGGTGGATAAACGGATTAGTGCTCTAATTAATATCCTAGCTAGCTGGCCAAGCCAAGCATCTTCTTGCAAAAGAAAACTCTCTCCTCCTCCCTTATCACGTTCCCTCCCCTTGGAACCGATGCCAAGCCCAGCCTGGCCACCCTCGGACGCCAATGACACCCTGACTGACTGTGCGTGCAAAAGTTGTGATTCCATAAGGCGCAAACAGCATTGATGGTTATGGGATCACCTTTTGGATTTCCCGCAAAGGCAGGAGGTGCCTACTGTAAGTGCTGTGAAATGTAAAACAAACAGCAAACAAACAAACAAAGCAAAGCAAAGCAAAACAGGAAATCCTCGGAATCAATGCAGCCTTCCAAGAAAAAAGGAGGGAGGAGAGTGAGTGAGTGAGTGTGTTATGGTTCCAAAGGAAGATTGCTTTTAATGAGAAACATTAATACCGGGACTTAGCAGAGGCATTTAGTGAAAATGAATGTGATGTCCTACCCCCTCACAGACCCAATGACTGTTCTATCGAACTGGTGCCAGGAGCCAAACTTCCACGCCCGAGAATGTACGCCATGTCCCCCCTTGAGATGGAAGAGATGCAGCAATACGTGAATAAAAACTTAGCGAGGGGGTTCATTGAACGGGCCAAATCTACTGTGGGAGCTCCTGTGTTATCAATGCTGTTAATATATGATATTATTGCTTTGATAAGTGAGTGAGTGAGTGAGTGAGTGAGGGAGGGAGGGAGGAAGGAAGGAAGGAAGGAAGGAAGGAAGGAAGGAAGGAAGGAAGGAAGGAAGGAAGGAAGGAAGGAAGGAAGGAAGGAAGGAAAGTGGGAGGGATTCTTTGCAGAAAAGCTGAAAAGCCACTGTAAAAGAATGCCAGATCCTTCTAAGTATCAAATCCACAGTACAATCAGTGTTCAGACTTTTTGTGCTGCTCTATGTTAAGGAGAAAAGGTTGGAAACAGGCCTATAGTGGGCCAAGTCAGTTGGATCAAGCACCATTTCCACCAGAGGTGGCAGAAACAGTTCTTCTCTCAAAGAAGCATCAATTAATGTTCAGATCCAATCTATTGCACCACTGAGGAGGCCTCAACCAATCAGGATCTGAGAAATGGCAGAATTAATACTGCAAAAGGACTCTATCCATTTCTGTCCTCAACCTGCTCAAAGCGGCGAGAGATTCCCTTCACAGATCCAAGCTGGAGTCTCTCCTTTCATATCTCAGCAGTTTTGTTCACCAAATGCTCTGAACATTCTTCACAGCAGGTTTTCAGACAATCTTCACAAAGAACTTTTCCTGGAGGGGATGAATTGGCCTTCATCTAGGTAACAAACTAATGGTGGTAAGATGTTCCTTTTTTGTGCCTTAATCATCAGTGAGTAGGATCAAGCATGAGGTGATACCAGTGTCTGGTTAGATGCAAAGAAAGTCTTCCTTTAGGTATCTCATCTATCACTTCATCCTCCTGAGCTCCACAGTAAACAAAAAGTTGCAGTGGATCTCTGAGTAAGGTGTTCTTCTTCTGCTCCAAATGGCCTTTGGCATCCCATTGGTGGCTAGTATCTCACTTGATCTGCTTGGCAGATTTTCAGAATTGTTTTTCAAGATCCCTCTGAAAAGCAACAGGATCCAGCAGACAACATCGACAGACCCTTACTAAGTTGGGCCAGGTCCATGATTAATACGTTGACCATCCTGGAGAAGGTCCCCCATCCCGCTCGCGCCCAATAACTCCCTTTTTACAGATTGCCCTGTAATCCCTTAATTCTGGGAAGAGTTGGGGATGACTAGATGGAGCTGAGCATTTACTAGCCGGATCCCCTTCCTGATGCCATGCAGAGTTCACAGCAAATATTATTTTTCTTTGCACCCTAGGAGAGAAACATCCGACGCTACCTAGGATTGAACTCTCAACCTTCTGAGTGGGAAGTGAGTGTCTTCACCACTAGGCTCCCTCTTGGGAAGGTAACGGTCAGGGAACTACATCACAAAATAGTCACCATGTATGACTGACATTTACCACAGTTGAGTCTGCATAGGAGATGAAGTATGCTTCTGAGAATCTTCCGATGTCATATACTAAAATCTCTATAATCGTACAAATATAGATTATTTCTTCATGTTACAGAGAGTATGGTACTCACATAGATCTATAAAAATTCTGAATATTTATCTTGAATAAAAATATAATAACCCTATTATAGTGAGTCTCTACTACTGTATGGAAGTGAGTCTCTACTACACAGAAAGAAATATCTTACTTATATAGGTCTTATACATGGCAGTTATTTTCTTAGATATCTTCTGTATGTGGAAAAAAAATCCATCTCTTTTCAGACGTCTGAATAAGTTGGGAGTTCATAAAGATTTTCACAATCTTTTATGCACCAAAATGAAAGGGAGGTTTACCACTGAATTAATATCAGCAGGAGAAAGCTATTATATGAGTTCTATTTCATTTTACTAGATGCTTTTGAAACAAACTAAAAAAACCTGATCTCTATTCTCGGTTGGAAATGACAATATCACACTCTTAAAGCTATGTGACTTTTCTTCCTGTACTGAATCAAGTCGGTACTAAGAATTGTCAGGGGCTGCAGGAACACAAATTTGCACGCATCAAGGTAAGTCTTTAAGGTAAAAAAAGATCCTATGGAATATTTATACATTTGAAGATTAGAAATTCAACCGCCTGAGAGGGAGATGTGCAGCAGAAAACACTTTCCTGTTAAAATACAGTAGTGGCCAAAATTGTGGGAACCTTTTGGGAAAAAGTGTATTTTTGAGGTTTGATGGCTAATAACACCCCCTTTTTTTTGGAGTAGTACCATAAAATTATGTATCAATGGAAAGATAATTTAATCAAGAATGTAATGCAACAAAGGTTGTTCAATTATCTGTACTGTATTCTATGAAAAGTTATAGCCAAATAACCAGAAAAAGGAAGCACAACTTGCTTAGGTTGATATCAGGTAGCTTTCCTTCATCTGATTGTAGCCAATGAGCATGAGTGTTTAGAGAGCCAATCAGGTATCATCTTGTTTTGGCCATGAGCCAATAAGATCACAGTAGGATTCAGTTATTGATGTCGTGTATTGAAGCTGAGAGGAGGACATTTGTCAGTGTGTTATGCGATCACTATCAAGTTGGTTGGGTGTTTTTGTGTTCTTTCATTTAGTGAGCTTGTAAAACATAATAAAATTAAAGGAATGGTGCGAAGAGTTGACTGGTTGCCCAGAAAGCGATGTAAAATAGTATTATTAAGTGAACAAGGCTACAGTTATAAAGAAATTAGAAGAAAAATTGGTGGAAACTTAACCAAAGGTGGCATTTCTACTGTACACTTTTCCCAAAAGGTTTCCACAATTTTGGCCACTACTGTAGAGTCCATTCGGCTAGAGCAGAGGTGTACAAGACATCTTAATATTCTCTACCCTACTTGTGAGCAGATAAATTTGCAAGTTGAGAATCCATTTACCATTTTTTTTTAAACAGCATATCTCTGGGTTTGGGTAGGCCTTTGAGTGCTCCAATTCCTAGGCCAACTCTCCTTAGCTTCCACGTTTAGACAAGATAAGCCAAAAATATTCAAGATATGTGGAATAAGATACAAGGAGAAGAGAGAGGAAGAAGATTTAAGTTCCACTGCAAGAAAATTTTAAAGTTGGGAGGATATCTACCAGGAAATTAGTCCACACATTACTGCAGGAGAGAAGAACAGTGGTAAGAGAAACTGTGTTCAAATCAGCCTTGGTTCAGTAAAAGATAGAGTCTTGTTTGAGTCTTGATAGTTGTGAATATTGAATAGAACAATTTGGGTGTCCCCGGAGAGTGGATTTAACCTGAGCAACATCTGTTGAAGGAGCTCTTTGTAACTTTAACAAAAAGAGTCACTTCTGAGAGGAAATATATGGAAGATTTCCTCGCTAACTACTACCTTTCAGGGGGAGACTCAAGAAAGCAAGTATCCTTGTAGAAAAATAAAAGGCAGGAAAGAAACATCCTGACATTAGCAAAGAGCAGGCATAATCTCTTCCTGGCGAGTAGATCAAAACAATTTTTTCCCCTCCCTCCCTTCCTCTCGGTTGCTTTCTATTTTGGATCGCACCACCCTGAGATCGTTTCTGAAGAATATTTGCGCGAGGTAAGTCACTTCCAGCTCAAGATCAATTTATGGAAGGGAAATGGGAGGTTTCCAAGTGAATCAAATTCCAATTAAAGGAAATAAAAGAGGGAGAACAGGGCCACCCTGCTGTGAAGAAGCTCCTGAGAAACGAACAGTGAGGGTGCTAGTCTGTTTCCTGGGTTTCTGTTGAAAAGCCAACAAAGTCGTTCCAAAGGTGCTTCTTCATGAGGAAACTGGACTTTCTTGTTTTTCTTTGAAGATGTTTTGCTTCGCACCCAAGAAGCGTCTTCAGTTCTGACTGGATGGTGGGGAATGGAAGGATTTATACTTCTTGCAGATAGCTGGTCATTTGCCTTCTTTTAGAGAGACGTTGAGGCCACCTGGAAGTTTCTCTGTGTCATCAGGATCCCCTGAGTAGTGCAAATGGGTGTGGAGTCTTCTTGGAACTGTTGAAAGGACTGTGTTGTGGACTGGAGATGGATGATGTTGTGTCTCTCCCCCTCTGTTGAGAGAAGGTTGTTCAATTTTGACCTAGATGGCCTCTTTGTCCCCTCTTTCAAACCAGCGGTCCTCTTCTGTCCAAAACCACATTTTGGAAAAGGCTCCACACCCATTTGCAGCACTCAGGTGACCCTGATGACACAGATAAACCTCCAAGTGGCCTCAATGACTCTCTAAAAGAATGCAAATGTCCAGCTGTCTGCAAGCAATATAAATCCTTCCATTCCCCACCATCCAGTCAGAGCTAAAGAAGCTTCTTGGATGAGAAGTGAAACATTTTCAAAACGTATTCCCGGCTTGGACTGGACCCTGATGAAGATTTTTCTTTCAACACTATGAAACCAGATTTGTTTTCCTTTTGAAAACATTTAATTGCAGACCCAGATTCAGATCAGATCAAGCCACTGAGAAGGAATATTCAAGCACGTCTGAACTGGCCTGCAGACCAATGGGTCTGCGTTAATCTTTGGGTTCATGGTTAAGTTGGAGCAGAAATTGTTGAGGTGGAAGTCACATTATACCTAAAATAAAGAATGGGTAGTCCTCAACTTACGACAACAATTGAGCCCAACACTTCTGTTGTTAAGGGAGACGTTTGTTGAATTATGCCCCATTTTACAACCTTTCTGGCCACAGTTGTTAAGTGAATCACTGCAGCTGATAAATTAGTAACCGGTTGTTAAGTGAATCTGGGTTCCCCATTGACTTTGCTTGTCAGAAGCTTACAAAAGGGGATCACATAACCTTGGGACATGTCATGCCTCCGTCGGAGCCTGAATCTGCTGAGGAAAATGAGCTGGAATGGAGGTCGAGGGAGAGGTGTCTGTGGGGAATGTGGGGAACAGCAGGCCGAAGCAGGCCAGGGTCCTTCAGGAGTGGGACAGGAGGAACAGGAGAGGCAGAGTTCAGGCGATGAGCAAGGGCCACCCCCACCTGATCCTAGAGCACGGAGAGTGGAAAGAAGGAGGGAACAACGCAGGCAGGCTCAACTACTCGGGAGGAGAGCATCCCACCCCTCTCCACAAGGCACACCTGGAGACTGAGATTTAAGGAAATGCTGTGGGGAGAGGCATTTGTGGGGAACAAACGCTGATTCCTTGGAGTTTTGTGTGTGTTGTTGCTGATCTCTTGTTCTGTGACTTCTACTTGGAAACCCGGAAACTCTGACCATTGGACTGGCTGACAACATTGCTTGGATGTTTAAAGAACTCGGACTGTATTTTGGCTTCCCTTCTGAAACTGCTCAGGCAAGCGTGTATTCACACAGACTCGTTAGGTTTATGATGTATGTGTCATTCTTTCTTATCTCCATGGCCTTGAGTAAATTCCTCTCCTAATCAGACTGTATGTGAAACTACTTGCAGCCAGAGGCGGCTGAAGGTGTGTGTGTGTTCTTTTGTTTGGAGGCTTGGCAGAAATGTGGGAGCATTTGGGGAAAATTTGGAGCAATTAAAGGGCGGTTTGAATTGCCAGCTGACTGCATTGCCTCTGTGCCGTGCCCTGGGTCATCACAGGACACAGCAATGGTCATAAATATGAATTCAGTTGTGGAGTATCTGAATTTTGATCACATGATCATCGGGATGCTACAAAGGTTGTAACTGTGAAAAATGGTCCTTCTTTTCATGCTGTTGTAACTTTAGTGAACAGTTTGTTCACTAAACGAACTGTTGTAAGTCAAGGACTACCTTTACAAAATAAAAAATAAAATAAAATGGTGGTTAAACATTAGCTAAAATAAAGATGTTGTACTGTGGATCTGAAAATAGAAGTTCTCTTTCTCTCTCTGACTCTCTCTCTCTTTCTCTCTCTCTCTTTCTCTCTTTCTCTCTCTCTGTCTCTCTCGCTCTGTCTCTCACTTCCTCTCTCTCTCTTTCTCTCTCTTTCTCTCTCTCTCTTTCTCTCTTTCTCTCTCTCTGTCTCTCTCGCTTTCTCTGTCTCTCACTTCCTCTCTCTCTCTTTCTCTCTGTCTTTTTCTTTGTCTCTCTCTCTTTCTCTCTCTCTCTTTCTCTGTCTCTCTCTTTGTCTGTCTCTTTCTCTCTCTCTCCTTCTCTCTCTCTCTCTCTCTCTCTGCATCCCCCCTCTCTTT